>JBAMJV010006272.1:0-321392 GCA_037951105.1 Echinarachnius parma | reverse complement strand
ACAGTATGTGCACCACTGGCCATCGCCTTAAACTCCACCCCCTCCAGGTCGATATCTCCTGGTTGGCTCCATTCCACTATGTTGCCTGGGGGACAAAAAAAGGTAGATGATTTTGATTGATAACCATTTAATTTTAAGTTTTTGTTTTTTTTACATCATGTTACATCCATTATGTAAAAAGCTTCTTGGTAAAGGCATTGGTAGCGTTGTTATTTTCATTACCAGTCAAGTGCCATAGTTTGGGCAAAAATTATCAAGACATGAAAATAATGTACTAAAGATTATGTACACATGAAAGCATTTGCATCCTGTAACTCTTCTCTATTTTTAAGCTAGTAATATTTTTGAAATATTGATACCGTATTTATTTTAGTTTGTATTTGATCTCATCCAAAACCATTTTCAGACTATTATAAGTAATAATTATAATAAATAATAATTCAGATAGTATATTTCAAGATTGACTGCTGTGAAATGCTACCTTGTTTATGTTTAGCATTTCAACAGAGATGACCCGATTAGTTGATAAGAAGAGGAAGTGAAGGGAACTGCTATATAATAATAACACTGAGACTGAGTCACCAAGGACATAATATGACCACAAGAGGATTATAATAACTCAGGGGTTATTAATATACCCTATAAGTGATTGGGCACAAGAATGACAAAACTTCTTTGTAACTATAACTATAAATATCACTCGACCTTGTGACATACCGGCTGGCTGTGTTAGAGTACAGGATTAACCCTCTGACTTTAAAATTAGACTTTAACTCCATGAGTGCCAAGCACGGGGGGGGGGGGGGGGGGGGGAGGGGTATCATGCGTGACCAAGAAAACGAGTAATTAGGGTGGTTTTTCACGATCAGGCGAGATACTCGAGTATCTCGTTTAGGGTCTCAAAATCACCCAAAATCAGGAAATAGGGTATCTATTTTAGGCTGATGAATTACTCGTTTAGGGTATCAAAAAGATGAATTACTCGTTTAGGGTCTCAAAAAATTGATTACTTGCTTAGGGTATCAAAAATACTTGCTTAGGGGTTTACACAAAATTGATTACTTGCTTAGGGTATCAAATTACCGATAATCATACTTGCTTAGGGTGTATTTTTTGCACCACGCAAATACTCGTTTAGGGTGCTTTTGGCAAGTCCTTGGTCACGCATGATACCCCCCTTTCTATGAGGACAGACCCCCCCCCCCCCCCGGGGTGCCAAGCTCACATTCTTGTGAGTTACAATACACACAAATGCCATAGAGCATTAAAATCCCTGGCACTCAAAGTGTTAAAGATATACTTGAGCATTGGTTCTTTCTGAACATGGTATTGCAAGATTTTTGTTTGGTTTGTATTCCATGTGGAAATACATTTACTTCTAAATAAGAATGATTCCGCTCCAAGTGCCAGGAAAGCTGACGATCTTACTCCGGGCTCTGATATAGGGAGTGAAATGCATTGCTATTGAATAACACATGGTACAGTGCACCATACTCCTAGAAGCAGCCAACATTCAGCTTGAGCAGTGATGTGCCTGTGATCATCCGGGGCTGTACACATTGTATATTCGCTGCCAAAAAATGGGCAATATCTTCGAAGACGTGCCCACGACTTGGCATGCATGACTAAAACTAAAAGAAACAATGCGCTATACAAATTGCATAGAGCATGGGTTCTTTCAGTCATGCATACCAAGTCGTGGGCACTTCTTCAAAGAGAATGCCAAAAAATGCTCATTTGATTGAGAATTGGGTTTTATTTTCAATTTTGACAAATATTTAGACTAAATCATTGAACTATAATTGCTTAATTCGATATTCCAACGATGTGACTTCATGTTCGATAGTCGTGTAGCAAAAAACATCACATATCAGGCAGTTTGAATGCTAGATGCAAAATGTTCCACAACGGTTGCTAAAAAGCAGATTAAATATGTAACAGTGAAAGTAGCTTCAAATAGAGCAGCCATGTAGTGGAGCAAATTACATTATTGAGTAAGATTATTTCCAATACCATACATTTATGTTGCAATTTGCAGAATACATGCAAAAAATGATTTTAAACTATTTTAAAAACACTGCACGGCTATTCTTACGTGACCGTAACCCGATGTGCTTTGGCTATTTTTTTGTGAGTTTTGGTTGCGCAATGCGCATACCCCAAATTTCCGACTTGTATAATATCAAGAATAGCAAATACAAAAAGGATTGTACTAAGCGGCAAGGTCGGAATCGAACCGGGGATCTTTAGTGTATAAGACTAAAATGCTACCAACTGAGCTAACTCGGTTTGCTTGGTTTGCGATGGGACAGAAGGGGTTTTGTCTTACGTTTAGGGGGATATATAATTTAACTGACCCTAACCCTAACCCTAACTTTGGTGGCTATAGGTCAGATTAGTGGCTGTAGTATAGGTCAGATTAGTGGCTATAGCCTATAGGTCAGATTTAGTGGCTTTAAGTCTATTTATAAGTCGGATTTCGGGTATGCGCATGCGCAACCAAAATTCACGTAAAAATAGCCAAAGCACATCGGGTTACGGCCACATAATAGCCACAGTGATTTTAAAAACTGGAACGATGCCTGACTTTAGCTCAAGAATGCTCAGGGAGCCAACGCAGCAGCGTTGGACCCACCCCTACACGACAAGGGGGTTAACTACATATAATAGTATACTGCATTAACGCGTTGGACTCCTGGACTAGTATGGGGCTACCGCTTGAGAAGGCTCCTTGACTTGCAGGGGTGTTACGCAGGATACGGCCCGTACCAACTACGGCAATTGAGACATAGTCTATCTTTAGAATGGCAGACAGTAAAAGACTGCAGTAAAATGTAAAAGAGGCCCTGAAAAAGATAGATTTGTCAATCTAATCCAAAAGGCAAGCAAGTCGAGGCAAAAACAAGTTAATATAAACAATATTAATTTCATATAAGATGTCATAATTAAGGGAAATTGAGCATTCCTATTGGTTGATTACTGATGCTTAATCCGGTAGAGTAAATGGTAAAGTTATAGTAACTGCGCAGGGGATGGAATGTGCGCTTGTGCGCTTGTTCTTGAATGGGGAAAATGCGCAGAGCGCGCAATTATTTTTAATACGCGCTGGCCCTTGTACAAAGTATGCAGGGCCGACGAGAGAACACTCACACAATTTGAGCAAGGTCAATTTGGGTTTATCAACATGATAACAAAATCAGTTCCTCAAAATAATCATCTTATATAACAAATAGCACATGATTCCTGTCGTTAAATATTCCATAATAGACACCTCTACATTTGTAATTTCTCTCGTGCGATTATATTGCACTCGGCCTGCGGCCTCGATGCAATATAATCGCTCTCGAGAAATTAAAAATGTATCGTTGTCTATTCTGGTATATTCAACTCCAAACCTAGATCGACAAATCTAGCGCTTTCATGGCCTTTTTGACATTATTACTGTCATGTTCACTGTCGGCATTCTAGCTAACTGTCAATGCCGACATTTCATTTGTATACTATAATAGAACATGGTTCAAATTTGTAAAATTGTATAAATAACTGTGATTGTGATAATTATTTACTTATTTAAAATCTAATAAAAAAAGATCAAAGATGTATAATTACAAATCATTGACTGCGGTGCCAATACTTCGAAAAATTTTGGATGCAAAAAGGGGGCAAAAAGGTCTGCACCATTTATAACGCAGGACTCAGTCACTAGCTGCAAGCTGCAGTTGCAGCGCAGCTAGCTGAGTAGCGCTGCCGGAGCTGTGGGCAGACTTCATCGCACATGAACGTACCAGATCGAGTATCGAAAGCCACGACAAAAACCGCCACAATGTCTTCAGTTCCGGGTAATCTTTCGTCATCTTTTTCTGTACTCGACTCACAAACACCAGGCTTTCCAAAAGAATGTCTAATCTGAGATTTTGGCGTCAAAACATCCACATAATCGTCCTCTATGTTCACGAGGAGCGGAGACTTGTCACTGTTGGAAGTCGCCATATTGTTGCGTAATCGTGTATTATCCACATACTATTTTACATGCATTCATATAGTGTACGTGACGTACATAACATACCATATGAACATCAGGGTTTACCGGTACTTTTGTTTTATAGGTTGAAAACTTTCCACCTATCACAACAAAGAACAAACGTTACTCAGGGTGCCGGGGGCGTGGCCCATGGCCAGCGTGGGACATGATGAGGTATTATGGATTATCCGAGTGGATAAATAAAAATAAGAATTTAATGAATGAGTGTGTTGGTGTGGTGTTTAGCGATTCAATCAAACCACCCCTTCATTTTTATACTACCATGATAACAACATTGCATGGATGGAAACTTCCCTGGAAGATCGACGAGACTCAGCCTCTTGTATTTATCAATTCAGCACACTGCTGAACTTGACTCGGACAGAAACCAGACAGACTGAAGTCATTGGCCCCTCATCGGCTCTTTCCTTCAAACGTCTCGCAACCAAGAAGGACTGCTACACATATTGTTTTATACCACGAACTCTGGCAGAGTGGAGTCTCTTACCAAATAATGCACGACAAGCCACATCATTCCAATCTTTTCAAGGACATTTGAGTAAGATATACTAACTTCACTCGGAGGGCCCACCACGGGCTCCCCAATTAGGCGCGCACACCCTAAACCCACCAAGTGCCTGCAGGCCCGGGGGGGGGGGGGGGGGGGGGGGGGGGGGGTACTCACGTATATTGGGTATACGGGGCCTGCAGGCTGTATCCCACTTGCGGAGTTTGTTTGCAGTATTCAGAAGAAGAAGAAGAAGATGTATTATTTGTAATGATGTGCTTCATCGGACTTGTCTAGCTTAGAATTAACTTTTAAAAACCTTATAAGGCTAATGAATTTGACTTTAATTGGAATGGATACTTTTTTAATGCAGTAAATATAAATTCTCTTATTTAGATTCATGTTTTGATGATGAAATATCCTACTCTTCTAAGATTGCATTTTGTTAGTTCCGTGTTATCTAAATTTCGAGTTGTTATGGGTTCAATAGACTGATCTTTTTGCCCCCCCCCCCCCCCCCCCCCCCACCCCCTTGGAGACGAAAAATAAAGAAAACATAACACACGTATAATCTTAGACTCGGATTTGCCCTCCACCGAGCCATTCAGTAGAACAAGGCCCATACTATAGCCATAGAGGCCCGGATTCACAACGCAGGTTTGTAAGAGGTTTGTACAAACCATGGTTTATCCATGGTCTACATCTATGGAGTGCCATATGTAAACTGATGTAGAAAGAATGCAAACTCCTTACTTGGTAACAATGATGATGGTACACATTTACAAAATGCACCAAATAAAAATAATGTTTGTCTTCTCACATGATGAAATTTGCTGGTTAGCAAGCACTAACAGTCATATCATTAGAAATTAGAAATTGTTTTACTTGTATACGAGCAGCACTATAGACCATGGATAAACCATGGTTTGTACAAACCTCCTATAAACCTGCTTTGTGAATCTGGGCCACTATGTCTGAGATGGCTATTTTGGGGGCTATATAGTAATTGTTCATTTTCGGATTAACAAACCTGATTTCATTGTCGGATTAACGTCCCTCATTTCATTTTCGGATTAATAAACATCATTTTATTTTCTGAATAACGAACCCCTTTCCATTTTCGGACAAACGAACGTTCGGAATATCGAACCCGATTTAATTTTCGGAAAATCGAACCTTCGGAATAACAGAACTTCGGAACAACGAAGCTTCGGAATAGCGAACCTTCGGAATAACGAACCTTCTTAATAACAAACCTTCGGAGTATTCAAACCGTCGGAATAACGAGCTGTAACCAAAACAATTATGTAATTTTTGTTTTTAATAGCATGCAGTGGTGGTTTTGATCATAAACCTGTCCCTTGATTCGGCATTTGGTGCTGGATTGGAGGCTAGACCATAGGCGTACCCAGGTGGGGGTGGGTTAAACCCCCCCCCCCCCCCTTACCACTTTTAATGGGTCTTGAGCCACTTTTTAGCGGTCTCGACCATCATAACCAATGGTCTTGGCCCCCGAGGACACAATATAACAAGACAGTGGTCTCGGTCTCGGGCTTGGAAATTTTTGACGGATCTCGGTCTCGGCTTCAACAATTGTTTGGCGACATGAAAGATACCCCTGGCATTTTTGTCACTGGCATTTTTACCTCTGGCAATTTTACCTCTGTCATTTTCCCCTCTGAACCTGACACCCATTTTTGCATGATTGTGTTTGCGGATATAAATGTTTGCGGAAATGTGTACTAGTATAGGGGTATATTATTTTCATGACGACATGTGAAATATATAGGTCGTGAGGGCTACAATAATACGTTTTGTTTGCATGTGTATATACTTGAAATATTTTGATAAAGATTTTTGCTGTAAGTGTATATACTCGAAATAGTTTTATTTGCCAATTATGTACCCGTTTTTGTGTGAAAATGGGGGGGGGGGGGTCTAAATTGCTTTAAAAACAATTCATAAAACGCCGCAGACAGGTGGTATTCTTACTCAAAGAACGATAATGTGTTATCCCCTTACATAATTATGAAGTGACACCACCGGGTCCCACGCATAGACGAGGCACGGGGCTCGGGGGATGCAGACCACACCCCCATCTCCATGAGAGTTTTTAATACGGCGATATTTGGGCAAATTTATGTTATAATTATATGGGCAAATCCGATATTCGGGCAAACTCATGTCACATTTGGGCAAAAACATATCATGCATAATTATATAGGGCAAATTACTATTATCGTAATTTTCAGGGAACATGGAAAGGATACTATTTGGGAAAGAGACCTCATTATCAGCCCCCTAAAAAAAAAATCTGCCGTTACGCCCACTCCGGGTCCTTTATCCAACTCGACAAAACTGGAGGAGAAAATAAAGTGATCGCAGAAATCGATCCCGTTTATAATAATGATTATATAGTACACTTTCGACCAGTTCATTGGCTTTATCATGATAACTCGTTTCAAATGCATCGACTTTCAAAATTATCGCATTCCTGTATTACATTTATAAAAAAAAGTTACAAGGATTTTTCCCTATGTGAACAATCATTGTTATACTTAAAGGGGAAGAACTATATATTGTGGATTGAATGAAAGGAGTACAATTTAAGAAGCCCAATAGTGAAAGTTTGAGCAAATTTGGATTTTCAATTCAAAAGTTATGATTCCGGTAAGTTTTGTTTGCCGCCCTCTCTAGATGGCAATTTGCCAAGGTCTGTGATGCCATAGTAGAACAACCTTCCACTGACTTTGTACACATGTTTTTATATATATATTTTTTTTTTGGATTTCACTGGACCCAGTGGCGTAGCTACGGGGGGCACGGGGGGGCACGTGCCCCCCCCCAATCGTTTGGCCAAAAAAAAAAAAAAAAAAATGACGACCCGACATGAAGCCAAATGTGTCTACAATGTATATCATTCATTATCATCACGTTTTATTTAATGTGTGATAATAATCATTATCAACGATAATAACCAAGAACATAACAGTCGTTCCCTAGTACTAGCAATAGCGCACCTATATCAGTTTGAAGAATCCTTCCAATATAGCGCCTTATGCAAATTTTCAGTCCCGTGCGCGAGGATCGACGCTCACCGCATTTCAGAAGACATAGCGCGCGTATAGGCCTAACAAACTTCCTAGCATGGTAAATCGTTTATCATACAAGGGCCCTTTTAGGATCTTGAATCTGCCTCCCGCTTTTATAGATAATTTTGACGCCTTCATGCAGGCTATAAAGGCGCATAGCTGCACTACGTAGTCCTAAATCTAGGCATATTGTTGATGATCATGATTGAAGGAGCACCAGTCATCTTCTCCAGAGTCGATATCTGCATCAGTTGAGCATCGGCCTACTGAAACTAATTCAAGGGACCCGAGCATAGCTGGGTTTTTTTAGTTTGAAAAGGACTGTAAATCTTAATTTTTGCCGCGCGCTTCGCGCGCATATTCTGAAAATTCTGATATATATATACGAAATTTATTAGACCCTCATCTATCATGTCTATAGCACACTATCATCGGAAAATAAAATAATTTGAAATAATATATCTTTTAGTAAATTCGGTCCATATGCGCTGAATGCAAATAAAATTGGAATATTATGTCCCCCACATTAGAAAGGGGAGGAGATTGTCCCCCTCCTTTGTCATTAAGTATGTTTGGTTCCATACTTATATACTTTATATTACGTGAAATTTCTGTCTTAGGTGTGCACCAAATCGCACGATTTCAGGCCCCAAAATACGAAAGCTCCCTACTGTGGGAGGGGGACACCCCCTCCCACACCCTCCCCCAATCGGTCGCTTCGCTTCCTCGCAATGTCTCCCCTCCACTTTTGCTTAGTTCCATTGGAGCTCAATGCCCTAGACTATATCGATGGCTCTATAGTATACAGGATCACGTGGATCCATCTCACGGGCTTAATCTTTCCTCGCTATTACCGTTTTAAAATACGTAACGAGTAGATTCACTATTATATACCATTTTAACACCCATGATTAAGACAATGATGAAGACAATAATGACCATACTTCTACAGTGATATTTTAAACACCAATTTCAAAAATTTCAAAAAAATTGGGAGGGGGTGAACCCCCTCCCACACCCTCCCCCAAATAAATGTAGACAAGCATACGGCCTGAGAGTATTTGAGTCTGGTGTGTGTGTGTACACGTAGGTTTGATTGTGTGTGTATACTTTATCATGAGGGAAATGATTTCTTTAATTCAGTATTATCAAATTTCCTTCCAAGGTATGCACCAAATTGCATTATTTCAAGTAAAAATTTGCAAAAGCTCCCTACCGTGGCAGGGGGGACACCCCCCTCCCACACCCTCCCCCCCTCGGGCGCTACGCGCCCTCGGGCTTGGTCGCTCCGCTCCCTCGCAGCTGTGCCCCCCCAATCACTTGACCCTCGCTACGCCACTGACTGGACCAGTTGAGGAAGTTTTACCTTAAAGGGGAATTCCACGTATATTGGGTATGTGCCGCTGGGAAGGGTGACTTTTTCAAGAAAGATCCTTAGACATGGGTCCCCTTTTCAAAAAAACCCTTAGACAAGGGTCCCTTTTTTCATTTATTCCTTTCCCCTCTTTTCTCCCTCATTTTCTCCGGAATTTTGGGATTTGCCAATGTGAAATTGCTAAAATTTTCAGCTCGCTCCGCTTGCTCGCATACATAGTATTTCACAACGTCGGGTGTTTATAATTATATTACCCTTCATAACGCCATATCATAAGTAATAAAACGAATATACCCATACAATAATATTGAAACAAATTGCAATTTTCCGCTGTGAAATTGCAAAAAATTTCAAGCTCGCTCCGCTCGCTCGCAAACATAATATTTCACAAGCTCGGGTGTATAATCCTTCATAACGCCATATCGTAAGTAATAAAAACGAATATACCCATACAATAATATTGAAATAAATGGCAATTTTCCGCTGTGATATTGCTAAAAATTGTCAAGCTCGCACCGGTCGCTCGCATTATTCATATTTATGCAAACTATATACCGTACCATAATTGAAGATATATTCACTGTTTTTCAATCATTTGAAAATTTGAGAATTTCACCTCCGATATGCAGCTCCATTCTAGTGTAAAAATTGCCAAAGCTCCTTGTTGTGGGAGGGGGGACACCCCCCCCCCCCCCCCCCCCCCCGCTCAGTCGCTTCGCGCCTCCGGGCTTGGTCGCTTCGCTCCCTCTTAATATCCGGTGGTGATGCGGATTTTGTTCAGCCCCCCAAAAGTGTTTGCTCATTACGCCACTGAGTAGGCCTATCACTTTTTCCACAATTATGTCAAGTTTGGTGAAAGAACCTGTCCGGCGGTGTGGAGTTTAATACACAAAATACCACATGGGGGCGCTGCAAGTAAAACACACAAAAAAAAAACACCAACACATGGACCGTCCTTTGTGAATATTTCCCCACCCTATCACGGTAATTTTGGCAAGTTTTGTGAAAGTGACATGGGTTTTGAATGTACAACATAGGTTTTATGAACCCACCCCATCATTGCATTCCTGGATAGGTTCCCGACCAGATTTTGTGGTCTTACGATGTTTTCTGCAGCATGGGGGCGCTGCTAGCACAAAAACGAGCACACGAACCCCCCATTTTAAAAGTTTTTCTGTATTCAGTAACCCTTTCTCTATAATTTTGGCAAGTTTCGTAAAAGTGACATGGGTTTTGAATGTACAGCATAAGTTTTATGAACCCACCCCATCAGTGCATCACTGGATAGGTTCCAGACCAGATTTTGAGGTCTTACGATGTTTTCTGCCGCATGGGGGCGCTGCTAGCACAAAAACGAGCACACGAACCCCCCATTTTTATAGTTTTTCTGTATTCAGTAGCCGTTTCTCTATCATTTTGGCAAGTTTCGTAAAAGTGACATGGGTTTTGAATGTACAGCATAAGTTTTATGAACCCACCCAATCAGTGCATCACTGGATAGGTTCCAGACCAGATTTTTTGGTCTTACGATGTTTTCTGCCGCATGGGGGCGCTGCCAGCACAAAAACGAGCAGACGACCCCCCCATTTTTATAGTTTTTCTGTATTCAGTAGCCCTTTCTCTATAATTTTGGCAAGTTTCGTAAAAGTGACATGGGTTTTGAATGTACAGCATAAGTGTTATGAACCTTGCCCATTATCCCACCCCTAACAGAAAACGTCCATGAGAAGGATTTTTAGGATATTGGTGTTTTCTGCCGCGTGAGGGCGCTGCTAGCAAGATTGAGAGCATACACCCCCAACTTTAAATTTTTTTTCCTCGTTTTGGATACCTTTCTCTACAATTCTCCCAAGTTTGGAGAAAATTACGTGGATTTTGAAAGAATTATGGGGATTTAAGTTTGCTATTGGACATTTTGTTGCCTATCATGGCCTTGATCCTTTAACGCTATCATTCTATACTGGACGTCAGATTGCCATATTCTTCAGAGTCCCGTAGAAAAAAAACAAGCACACGAACCTATGGTTTTATTTGCATATTTGGGCTTCGGATGGGTCAAGGTTACGGTATGGAAAGTTTGAAGAAACTGACATGGACTTCACTTTAACTGGGGAACGTCCTTAAATGGACGTTGCATGGCCGAGTAATGAGCAAAAATGCAAAGTGATATTCACTAACTCACTGCACTCACTTTGTACACGGTTTCTAAAATCCAACGGATAATTTATTATCTGAACACTTCAATCGTACATATCTTTGTAACGAAAAGGAAATTTGAAAAACCAAAACCTGTCCCATGATTCTATTGTTAATACGAATACAACAAGGTATGAGGGAACCGCTAGAATTTAAATTTTATTTTGGGGATTTGGACAATGTTACTAAGTCCCTTTAAACTCTTAAATGTGAAAAGGGAAGACACTATTAAGACAGCTTTCTTCTCCTCGTTAACATGTCAAGTAGTGTCTTAATCGTGTGATTTGAAGGTTGCTGTTCCCATAAACAAACTAACACGAAGAGGTTGAGCAATAAACAGCTAAAACAAGTTAACATTAATGGGTTGCTATTGCCTGAAGTACGTATCTCATAAGGACATTTAACGCACGTACCATGGTGGCGTGTCGGTTTTTTTTTTTTTATGTACTATGAATTTTAAAGAAACAGCTCCGTACTGTTGTGTAGCGTACAGGTGTGTTGAATTTTGAACAAGTTTCCCCAAAGCATAATAGTTTTGCAATAAAAGTCAAAAACAAAAAACACTGTTGTGCTCTAGACATGGAGAAGATTCTATAGATTTCCAAAGCGAGACTGCCTCAAAACAAACTATTGTTTTTCGTATTATAGTATACTATTGCATATTATACAAACATCTACCAGGAAAAGTTTTTTTCGGAGCCAGAATGGTTGATGGATTGATTGATTGATTGATTGATTGATTGATTGATTGATTGATTGATTGATTGATTGATTGATTGATTGATTGATTGATTGATTGATTGATTGATTGGTTGATTGATTGATTGATTGATTGATTGATTGATTGATTGGTTGATTGATCGCTCGATCGATCGATCGATCGATTGATTGATTGATTGATTGATTGATTGATTGATTGATTGATTGATTGATTGATTGATTGATTTATTGGTTGATGGTTTGGTTGGTTGGTTGATTTATTTAGTTATGTTTTGATTTATTGATTGATTGGTTGGTGGATGGATGGATTTTTAAGTTTCTGTTTAAACAGCAAACATGATATCATATTATTTCAAACAAACGGCTGGACGGCCATTTATTTGATCAGGGATGTCACATAAAACCCCGTGTCTTTCTTCGTTTTATTTTTAACAAATTAAACTCTGTTGAAAATGTATTTTGTTTAAATGCCACGTATAATATACATGATTTAACAATCAATCATCGGCAATCATTATGATAACATATTGAAACAGGCATGCTATATTATGTATCACAATGACTTATACAAATGATAGGGTTTGTGATGCTACCGTGGATTGGACAAACAACTTATCGATTTCCAAGTAGAATGCATTAGGTCTTTAAAGTGGCATCTTACCTGGGATAGGAGCGGCAATTACTGTTAATAGCATGACGTTTATAGGCATCATTACGATACATTATAAGCCTCATCAACCAGAATAATAGAAAGGGACGTTAAAGGGGTAGTACAGTTTTGGTAAGGCTGAACTTTAGTAACCAAACCTGGACAGTTACATTATAAACTAATATTTACAACCTCACCATGCTCGAAAGGTATACAAAAATACAAACGATTAAGTAAAAAGCCTGTCATCATTCAAAAGCGCCATTAAAACACAAGAGGGTGCTCTCTAATAAGGCATTGGTTTCATATATTTTTCATACAAAATTATGCATGTGATGTTTTGTTGAAATAATGATTAAATAGAGAGATCATCAACAACTATTTAAAAACCGCTTTTGAAAATTTTTGAAAAAGTGTAAGCATTTTAATTTTTTTTCTAAAACTCATCGTATTTAATAATGATTGAATAATGATTGAATAATTATGATGACTACATTTAATGTGTGTATTGTTGTTAAGGATTCGTCAACATATCTATTAAGTGAAAGAAATTAGTGGTTAATTGCAGCTATTTTGGATGAAACATTAGGCTTTTGTCATTATAGTCACCACTATTATATTGTTAATACGTAATCAATATAATTAACGGAAATAGATGATAATTTACATGATTGTTTTTTATTATGTAGCGTGTGCGTATGCAGGCCTTTATAAGTAAAAATTAATTAGCCATTGCTTTATTTTGAGAGGTAATACATTGTAGTCGTTTGGTACGCACATGAAATATTACTGTATAGATTACATAAGACCTAACTCAATTAATACTGTAACTAATGTTTCATTATGTTTAGGTATCAACATTGCTTTTAATATAAAACAGTACATTACACGTCTCATTAAATATTTAACTAAACATATTTGTATTATGAAGCTGTAAAAAAGCTGTCTGTTTTGGGGGAAGGAAATCGTCCAGAGGCAAAACATTTCCCCTAGTAAATAAATTTGTTTTGGTTATATTTCGTTTAATTGGTAACAATGCCAATTATCATAGCGCAACCTTCATGTAAAATGATATAATTCGGCCATAATGAGACAGGCATTTAGTTTAAGTGCATTTGATTGGCAAAAATTGCCAATTTCTGTTTAATGTTAAGTTTAATTTCTCTTTAAAGGGATCTAGTAACTTGACATGTGCAAAAAGTGATGAATGGTTGATGCAATGTATATATATATTTTGAGGATTTGGACAATGTTACTAAGTCTCTTTAAGAACACATTACAGTAATTTTGTTTCAGTGGGAAATTTGTTTCACCTTTTGATAATGTAGTCATTTTCTGTACATTTCCCAATTATCATATTAAAGGGATCTAGTAACTGTTGACAAGTGCAAAAGATGATGAGTGATAAACGTGTATTGGTGTGATCTGATATGTCCACAAAGTAATGTGTGAAAAGTTCACGTTAATTGAATGTTTTTTTGCTGAGCAAAAAAGCAAAATGATATTCACTAACTCATTGCACTTAATTTGTACACGGCTGAAATTATCCCGTAGACAATTTCATACAGACACACTTCAATCGTAAATATCTTTTGAACGAAATGGAAATTTGAAAAACCAAAACCTGTTTCGTGATTTTATTGTTAATATGAATATGATAAGGTATGAGAGAACCACTAGAGTTCCAAGTAAGTTTTCAGGATTTGGACAATGTTACTAAGTCCCTTTAAGCTTTTAAATGGAAAACGTGCAGCTTCAGGGTGAACATTTTGCACCAGTCGTGCGTAATTGCTCTTGGAAGTAATAGTGCAATCTCCTAAAGATGTCGATCAACCCTTCAAGAGTCGAGTGCATTACCCAACACCTTCTGCAGTTCCACGGGCGTAGCAATGTCATTAATACCCATTCAACTAGGGGGATGATCTATTCATCCACCCCCCCCCCCCCCCCCCCCACCACCAGTTGAAATGGTATTACGTAACTCGCTACGCCCGTGTGCAGTTGGAATCACGTAACTAAGCCTAAGGGCTCTCTCTAATATTCTCTAATATTCTTAACTTGTGTAAACCATTGATTGGCCCATGAGGATGTCTGCAGTACATTTACCTGCATTTGTGGGACATTCTGGTCCCACGCATTACGACAGCAAAAACTTGCATAACTTATTAATTAACGCATGGGACATTTCCTTTTTTGGTTTGCATTTCATAAAAATTTGCTCCAAAGATTCTAAATGTGAGGGGAAAATGGTGTTTCAATATTTCTTATAAGAGTAAGCTTTCTTATTCACTCCCACGCGTTACAGCTACACAATAGCTTGGACTTACCCACAACCAATATAAACATGGAACAGCTTCCGGTTTTCCAAACTTATCTTTCGTTATAAAGATATGTATTATTGAAGTTTTCAGATTTGAAATTTTCTAGTGGAGACTCTCAGCTGTTGTGTGCAAAGCCAGGGCAATGACCAATCGAATATCACCTTGTATTTTTGCTCGTTACTCGGTCATGGGATATTCATCTACCATGGAATTTTCACACATATCAGATCACAAAAATGCACATTTTATCAATCCTTCGTCACTTTTTGCACATTTTATCAATCCTTCGTCACTCCTTGCAGGCTTGGTACGAACAGTCACGTCACGTTCACGTTCACATCACGTGAAGGTTTTGTACCTTTTGTGAAACAGGTCACCCAAATCTACGAAGTGTGACGTTCAGGTTCTGTACCTTTTGTGAAACAGGTCACCCAAATCTACGAAGTGTTGGGTTACGTGACCCAACAGTTTGTAGATATACTATATGCAATTCATGAAAGCTCACGTAAATTGGCGCTTGAGTAAAACAAATTAATGTAAATTGTCGTTGAGAAGAGACTAATTCTCGGTAAATTTAATCGTGAACGAACCCGTCCTACCTATACTGTAATATACAATTATAGGCGTACACAGGCCTGGGGGCTGGGGGATGGACACCCCCTACCCCCATCCCCACCCCCTTACATAATTCAAGAAATGTCTTGGTCTCGGCCTCGAAATTTGTGACCGGTCCTGGTCTCGTCCTCGGCTGCGGTCATTTTCTACGGACACCCCCTACCCACACTCCCCCCGCTTACTTCAATTTGTCTGACGAAATATTCCCCCCCCCTACACCCACCCCTTGAAAAAATCCTGGGTACGCCACTGCCTACAAGTAGCTAGTTCGAACGTCAAATACATTAATTGATTTATTTAATATTGATTGGTTGGTGTGATTGTTTCATTATAATGATAGACTGATTAATTGATTGTTTATTAGATTAAATGACTGACTTATAGATTGACTCGATTCAATAACCATAAATAAACACTATTAATCAAATCATTGTTTTATTACTTTTAAACTCATTGATCATTGCTGCCAGTCACTCACTCACTCACTCACTCACTCACTCACTTTCACATGCATGCACATACAACGCCGTTAAGGGCCAGTACGCGCAGACGTCGAGCACGGGAACTTCAGGCGTATGCGAACTGAATTGTCCGCTGCGTGTAGCAATTCAGCTGGAAATCAACATTTGCCAAAATCCACGCACGACACGTCTTTAGAAATACTCCAATAACAAGACAAATAATGCAAGTGGTATGGTTGTACATTACCTAAATGACAGAACTGCATATTATCGTCTCAGATTACTCTGAATTATGCACGTACATATTATAAACATAATGATTGAAAAGATTTGATAAGGGGGTATCGGCATTTTCGTCGACATTTTTAAATCTCTTTGTGCGTGTATGTCTAGTCTTAGTAACAAGCGTTTGCAATTTTAAAAATCTTGATTAAACGCTCACTTCACGATTTGGTTAACGCGACACTTCGAGTTTTACCGGCATGGAAAACGACAAATTGTTGGGTCACTTTACCCTACACTTCGTAGATTTGGGTGACCTGTTTCACAAAAGGTACAGAACCGTTCACGTGACGTGACTGTTCGTACCAAGCCCTTTTTGCACATATTATCAACAAAGTAGATCTATTTTAGCTTAGCTAAAGGCCCAGTCCCATACTGACGAGTTTCACGGCGACTCGCAACGATTTGACATTCGTCGAGAAAATCGCTTAGGTCGTGTTTGTTTGTTTGTTTGTTTGTTTGTTTATTTCCGAAATCACAACAATAAATACAGCAATGAAGTGCAACGGGGGATGACCCAATTGCATCGTACCACATCGTATCGGTTCTTCCCCAAAACCCTTGCGCATCGTGAAGAAAATCGTGAAAGCGGAGCCAAAATCGCCGTCGTCAACTGTTCAAAACAATCGCCACGCCACGACGATTTTCACCAAAAATGTTGCATATTCATGTCAAGTCGTTCCACATCGTTGCAATTCGATGTGACTCGTATTGTTTCGTTGTGAAGATCGCCGCTTTCCGTTCTACCATATTCCCATTGTGGCGATTTTTACGACGAACTACAACGAACCAGAACGAACCAATACGAACCGACACAAAACCAACTCGACAAAATGTTTTAATCAACTTTCAGGAATATTATGACTGTGGTATAACATATAACAAGCAAGGTATGTCCTGAATGTGGATGAAATAGTTTGACATTATGCTCATTTCGCTATACTGTATAGCTCGCCTACGAAGTTAACATACACGAACGAGTGCAGTTCGAGTTAGAATATGAAGGGAATAAGAAGAAGGAGGAGAAGGAGAGGGAAAGGAGGAGGGAAAGGAGGAGGGAGAGGAGAAGAAAAATCGGAAGGAGAAAACGAGGGAGAAGAAATAAGGAGGAGGAGATAGAGGATAAAGGCGAAGAGGAGAAAAATAAGAGGAGTAGGAGGAGAAGGGGGAGGGGAAGTAGAAGGGGAAGACGAACAAGAGGGAGAAAAAGAAAGAGACTAAGAGGATGAGGAAGAGAAGGAGGAGGGGAGGGGAAGGGGAAGAAGAAGAAGAACTGACTCAAACAAGTACGATTGTTCATATTGTGCGCTGTCCGATTGTTCCATAAAAAGAATGTGAAGAAATCGTTGCAGTATGGCGACAGTTTGGAACCGGTTCAAAGCTTTCGTTGTGCTGACACGAGTCATGGCGTTCTTCGCGATGCGCAACGGTTAGAAGAACGAATTACAACGACTCGCGATCGCGACTCGAGCGATTTTCTCCACGAATGATAATCCGTTGCGAGTCGCCGTAAAATTCGCCACTATGGGACCGCAAATTTGTTTTCTGCCACGATTTTTCTACCGAGATGATTAAAGACAAAAGAAGGACGAACTGACTCGTCGAACAACGACGAAGAACGAATATTCGTTCAGAGTCGCCGTACAATTTTTCCCAATGCGTTGTTAAACCGTGGCTAAATCGAGTCGATTCGTTCTAGTAAACCGTTGTGAGTCGTTGCGAGTCGCCGTGAAAATCGTCAGTATGGGACTGGGCCTTAGCCGTGTTGAATGATTAACAGTATTAGGTGCGAAGCAAACACGTATGATAGTATCGTCTCCTAACACCCGTGGGATCTAGTATACTGATCACCTCTGGTGTTGAAATTCGTGCTTATCAACTATCTATTTCGTCCAGTGCCGTAGCCAGGAATAATGCAAGGGGGTTTCCTAACTTCAAGCGTGTACTCGCGTGAGCCGGTTCGCTTGAAGTCCAGGGGGGGGGGGGGGGGATGTTTCACAAAGATCCTTAGTTGAACTTAACTCTAAGTTGGACTTAAATAGTATGTTAAGCCATTTGTAGCCTTTGAACAAAATATATTCAAAAGCGAAAATGCAAGTATTTAAGACTTTTCATAAATTTTACGTCGAGAACATGAAATCCTCTTGATGATAGAACATATCAATGATTTAAATCAGCAATGTATGTCTTTTAAAAGAAATTTTACAAAATTGTTTTAAAGAAACTAACGGCTTTCCATAAATGTTAAGTCCAACTTAGAGTTAAGTTCAACTTAGGATCTTTGTGAAACACCCCCCCCCCATAAGAAAGTTGCAATCTGTAGCACCTAGGCCCAAAAGGGGGCACAAACTTCTTGAGTTTATTATGTGCTTTGATATTCATGTGTGCATCTTTTGCTCTTTGTATATTGTGAATTTATATGTTTATATCCTTTGTAATGTCTACACAATTCAGCTAGTCGGCACAGAAAATCTAAAAAGTGTTTTAGTTTATCATAGAAAGTATTAGGAAGAAATTCCAGAAAACGACATATTTGCGCTCCGTACGTGCTACGCGCGGATTACGACAATGGATATACAATTTTACCAAAATGCTATACACTTCCTGTTTGTCACCTATCTTGTCAAGCACAACGAACATGCATCACCTCGAAGCCATGACGGATCATGTGAGGTGTTGATAATTCAACAAGAAAAGGTTGATACAAATTAGAGGCGGAATTAGAGGCGTAGCGAGAGGGAGGCTCCTGGGCCCGAGCCCCCCCCCCCCTCCCCTTAATAATAATAATAGACCAGCATTTATATTGCGCCATCAATCTAGAAATTCTATTCCGAGGCGCATCATACTGTACAGTATATTATTACCCTGGCTGTAGCCTTCAAGCCTTTTGTTGCTGTTGTCGCTTGTCTGCTGGTTAGCAGGCTGTTTTTGTTTTGAGAGCTTTGTATAGCTAAAATCGAAAAGATTCCGGGGGCTCCGCCTCATAGCAGGATCAATCACCTTACAAATTGGCGCTCATGTAAAGCAAGCTGGTATAATGCAAAAAAATATGACAAAATAATATCGCATTATTTGTTTTTAACAATACATTCGTCCTTCAATTGTATGTTTTATTCGTCTGTTTGCTATTCTCAATTATAGTTTTATTAGGACTAATCATGATTCTGCTACTGATGTCACGAATGTCTTCGCCGTATGTTTTGCACTTAGGCTAAGTAGCTTATTCGTAACATTTGAAACAAACATGTATGGAAACATGATGGAAAAGAAATAAGATGTTACATACTTATTGGAACCAATGATTTCATAATTTGCAATTATGTTCAGTTTGAAGGAAATGCATTTCTAATCAATCACGACTTGTCAAATTAGATGCGATATGTGCCTGGAAAATGCATTATGTGGTTTCCGTATAACTATTTTGGTGTATACTTTTAGTTACTGCCTACTTTAAACAAAAGTGCACTGTGAAATTTCTGTTACGCACAATAATTATTGTAACAATCATTACACGCTCCAGCCTATTATCTACATGTACGATCTGGCTTTGATCGTAGTACAATTATTTTTGTGAAGAGTTATCGTAAAATGCCATTTGATTGAAACTAATGGCCGGACATTCTTCTAGCTCTTATCTTTTACTTCTGTCGCATTGTTTTCATGTTAGTATCGCGTCGGCTTTTTGTTTTTGTACAAGTTTTCTGTCTCAAGGATGCATTAGGCTAAATATTGAGCTTGATTCAAACTAAGATTGTATAATAAATCGTATGGGTTTTTTGGTTTTACCTACGTCTACGTTGTCAGTAATGTGTATTAATCAAATGCACGTCTGGCCAGTAACTAGAAATATAGCTTGTCAAGGCCCAATCCCATACTGACGATTTTCACGGCGACTCGCAACGATTTACTAGAACGAATCGACTCGATTTAGCCACGGTTTAACAACGAATTGGGAAGAATTGTACGGCGACTCAGAACGAATATTCGTTCTTCGTCGTTGTTAGGCGAGTCAGTTCGTCCTTATTTTGTCTTTAACCATCGCGGTAGAAAAATCGTGGCAGAAAAAAAGTTGCGGTCCCATAGTGGCGATTTTTACGGCGACTCGGAATGGATTATCATTCGTGGAGAAAATCGCTCGAGTCGTCGCGAGTCATTGTAATTCGTTCTTCAAACCGTTGCGCATCGCGAAGATCGCCATGCCTCGTGTTAGCACAACGATAGTTTTGAACCAGTTCAAAACTGTCGCCATGCTGCAACGATTTCTTCACATTCTTTTTATCATGTTTATGGAACAATCAGACAGTGCACAATATGAACAATCGTACTTGTTCAAAAACGAGCTCTTCGTATAATGAATCACACACTTGTCATACACTGAAGCTCTTGGTTTCTTGAAATTAGAAACATTGTTTGATCGTAGATATGTGTTTACTACTCTTTAAACAATTGCAAAACCCTGATCATAAATTGAATTACCTTCTTCCAAGAGCGTACATTCCGGATATTGCATATAATTTGTGTAGTGGTAGACAAATATGCCCACCCATATGCAAAACAAACCGCTGCAAACATAGCTTTATCCCATAGTGCTTGTAAAATCTTTGATAATAATGTCTATTTTATATTAATTTTGATATATATTTGTACAAATTGTATATTGTATACCCTTATTAAGTTCCCTCTCTGGCTCATATTATAATGAAGTAGTACATGATGATAGTTATCGATGCATATATTCTCTTCTTTTTTTTAAATTGATAACTTGTTAAAGGGATCTAGTAACTTTGTTGACGTGTGCAAAAAGTGATGAATGGTTGATGCAATGTATATTGTTGTTATCTCATATCTCCACAGGGTATTGTGTGAAAATCTCAAGTCAAATGGACATTGTATGGCCAAGTAATGAGCGAAAATGCAAAGTGATATTCAGTAACTCACTGCACTCACTTTGTACACGGAAGAAAAACTCGCCCGGAGTTTTTCTTATCTGAATACTTCAATCATACATATCTTTGTAACGAAAGGGAAATCTGAAAAACCGAAACCTGTCCCGTGACTTTATTGTTAATACGAATACAACAAGGTATAAGGGAACCGCTAGAATTAAAATTTTATTTTGAGGATTTGGACAATGTTACTAAGTCCCTTTAAAGCAGCAACCTGTATTACCCAACTTAAATCATTATTTGTATGGATACTATGGTTATGGATACACATTTGTCACATATGTTAGAGTATAAGTATATACAAATTAATCAAATTATAGATGCTAGAATACTACTTAAAATGAAAATGTATGGGCGTCCCCTTTTTTCCTCTTCTTCTTCTTCCCCTTCCTCTCCCCTCCTCCTCCTCCTCATCCTCCTTCTCTTCCTCTTCCTCTTATTCTCTTTCTTTTTCTCCCTCTTCTTCTTCTACCCCTTCTACTTCCCCTCCCCCTTCTCCTCCTACTCCTCTTATTTTTCTCCTCTTCGCCTTTATCCTCTATCTCCTCCTCCTTATTTCCTCTCCCTCGTTTTCTCCTTCTGATTTTTCTTCTCCTCCCCTTCCTTCTTTTCTTCTCCTTCTCTTATTTCTTCTTATTCCCTTAATATTCTAACTCAAACTGCAATCGTTCGTGGATTTATTGTGTATGTTAACTTCGTAGGCGAGCTATATTATAGCGAAATGAGCATAATGTCAAACTATTTCATCCACATTCAGGACATACCTTGCTTGTTACATGTTCTACCACAGTCATAATATTCCTGAAAGTTGATTAAAACATTTTGTCGCGTTGGTTTTGTGTCGGTTCGTATTGGTTCGTTCTGGTTCGTTGTGGTTCGTCGTAAAAATCGCCACTAATTGGGAATATGGTACACTGTTAAAACGCTGTGTAAAAAAACGCTGTTTAAAAATGGTTGTTGAATCTTTTCATACAACTTTAGGTGTAGCAAGTTGTACAAAGAAGGGTTGTGTGAAGCAGCCATTGTTCAAGCGCTATTGAAACGTGTTAAATCACGTGATAGTTTCGACCGCAAAATCACCGCGTCAAAACCTCTTTTGTCCATCCGCAAACCAAGCGAATCGAGATAGCGCAGTCGGAAGAGAGTGAGACTTATAACCCAAAGATCCCCGGTTCGATTCCGACCTTGCCGCTCTACGTCTTTTTTGTATTTGCTATTTCAACAACAGGGTTGTTGAAATTTATTATAAACAACTGGGGTTGTTGAATGTTTTCAACAACAGTTGGATGGCTCATATGTTAAACAGCGGTTGTTGAACAATTTCAACAAGTTGTTGAATTTGTTTACACAGCGTTTTAACAGTGTATAACGGAAAGCGGCGATCTTCACAACGAAGCGATACGAGTCACAGCGAATCGCAACGATGTGGAACGACTTGACACGAATATGCAACGGCATATACAATGGTTGTTTGTCAAAATCGTCTTGGCGTGGCGATTGTTATGAACAGTTCAAGAGACGGCGATTTTGGCTCCGCTTTCACGATTTTCTTGCGCAACGATGCGCAACGGTTTTAGGGAAGAACCGATACGATGTGACACGATGCAACACGACCTAAGCGTTTTTCTCGACGAATGTCAAATCGTTGCGAGTCGCCGTGAAAATCGTGAGTACGGGACTGGTCCTTTAGAAATTGAGTTAATGGGAATCAAACATCATTGCGATTCAATTTCGTAAAGCAATTCTTTATCACCATTATAAACCCTACAAATGTTGGTTTTGACAGAATGGGGTAATTTTGCCTAAAGATGTAATGGATTTGCAATGATTTGAGGCATAGTTGCTGTTGTTTTTCGACTACTGTATGTGATGATTTTCGAACTCGGCGCCCCACTCGTACCACAATAATTTCCACGCTGTCAAAATAACGCTCGTTTGAATCCGACGGTGAAAATTGCTTTTCGATTTCAAAGATAGTATATTTCTTTGACAGGCATCTTCAAGTTCGCTAATACATCCCATAAACCACAAGGATACATTAATATAATATGGTGACGTTTTAAAGTTCACTTTGATGTAGAATTTCTATTCTGCATCTATACATTATTTATTATTTTTAACCATTTTCCAAATTAAAAGATAAATTACCCTGTACATCACAAATCTGTTACATCACAAATCACTTAGATTGCCCCTTAACCAAAATAAAGGTAATATTTGTTATGTGAACATCAGGTACAAACTATTACAAATAGTACATGAACAGAATGAACGGTCTGCAATTGTTAGACTGATTAGATGACGGCATGGGCGTCGATACTTACGTAATACCTGTTCATCAGGGGGGATGAATGAATAGATCATCCCCCCCCCCCCTGATGAATGGGTATCAATGACAGATCGACGCCCATGGATGACGGTAACGAACATTCATATTTCACAATCTAAACGTGAATACAATGCAACGAAAAGGTATACCTTCGACTTTTAATTTTCTCAGACAAGCCCTTTAATGATATTTATATCATACAAGACAATTTATTATCTCGCAACTATTGAATATTGGTTTTTGCAAAAGGAGGAAAGTATATTTAAGAGTCCAGTATTGCACTCTTCCGCCTGTGAACTCCTCTCTTTGTATTGTTATTTCGATGCATTCAGCCAAATGATAAAGTTTTCTAGATGACTTGAGTATAGTTGCCTGAAATGTCAGGGAACGGGATGCTCCTGCGACCGGAATTCATGCGTTTTATGGGGGAGGGGGTGGTGGTATGGGGGGGGGGGGGGGGTGCAGCTCGACCATGACTCTGGACCAGACCTAGAACCACTGATCTCTATAATTATGCTCGGATAAAAGTTTGTGGTTGGATGTGTAAGGAAACTCTGTGTGTTCTGTTTCGCTCTTGTAATAATAATAATAATGATAATAATACTATATACAGCATTTCTATAGCGCGTAATGCAAACTTTAAAAGCGCTGAGAAATTGAAAAGAGAGAAGTACTAACCTAGTATATGGACATCGATGAGTTAGACCTAATGATTCGTATTGCAATGTTTATTGGGCTGGGCTGGGCCTGCTTTGAGCCCATCGACCATGGTGTAGATAGAGTCGGCAGTATTACTGGTGAGATGTAAATCAGTTGAGCACATTCTATCTTGTTATATGTTTTACCCCATTTCGCACTGTTTTTATACAGTTATTTCGAGACTGCTCCCACCCCGGAGTATTTCTAATTGCTATCATGACCATGGCCTCCTCAAATCAACCAAAAGGCGCTAAATCCACTTGTTCAACTTCCGAGGAAAACAAGTTCCTTTGTCCCACTTTGTACACGTGCCTATGGGAATATGAAAATTTAACTTTTTTATATTTTGATTTTGAATGAGTTATTTGTCGTAAAATGTGCATTCCTAGATAGCTACGTAGATTATACATGTAGATATATCGTTAACTCAGTTTGTGTGTAAAGTGGATTTAGCGCCTTTTGGAAGTGAGCTCTTCATTTAGTTCTGCCCCTAACAAACGGATGCATTTTGATAATCAAATTTCTTTTTCGCCGGCTACATACATTACTGACAAACTATGTTTGTATTGATCGGAGTCACTTTTGTTTTTATATACGGTCGTATAACAACGTCATTCGGTTTACAATATTATTACATTCATAACTGTGACATAATTATTGGGAGATCGTTAATTGATGTGTGGTAGGATGTTGTGCCATATATCCGTACGTAGCAGTGGAGTTCGATTTGAAAAGTGTATTTCACATTACTCCTGATAGAATACAGAATTACAGTTGATTCAATATAGGGTCCATGACACCGAATTACAAGTTTCATATCTATAATATAAATCACTGGTGATTGCAATATATATTTTACATTACTTCTGGGAGACTACCGATTTACGACTGATTTGATCAAGTTTATCTAGGTGACATAAGGTCTCAGTGACCGAATAACTTCTTTTATATCTGTAATATTTATCAGTGTCTATCGATCACTGTCGATCGAAACATATATTTTACAATAATTCTGGCAGAATACCAAATTACAGCTAATTTTATAGGTGTAGGTTTGGAGACGCAAGGTCTACAAAATCGAGTAACTTGTGTTATAATTCCATCAGCATCAGTCGACTTTACATTTATTCTTGTAGAATACCAAATTTGCGGTTGAAGCTAAGGTTTACGGGATCGAATTATCTGTGGCTTTCGATTGGTAAAATATAACTTACTTTACAATGATCCGGTCGCAGCTCTATAGAGTTGACCGAATTTCCGAAAGATCAAATGTCGATCACGCATGAAATTGCAGTTCGTTCCTTGTAAAGCATGAATACGTTATTTATGTATTCGATTGAAAGCATATATTACAATTACTTGTGCCAAAATCCTACATTACAGCTAATGTAATGAAAGATGTGGGGGCGTACCGTTTACATGACTAAATTACGTGCGTTACCCAGCTAGCCACCTGACGTCGGGCCGCTGTCGGAAGTTGGTTGCCGGATGTCGGCATATCGCCGTTGGCTCGAGGTTAAAATGTCCGCCAGCCCAACATCGTCACGACGTCATTTTGTGATATATTGGCTTAGAGTCATTTTCCGACAATGGCCCAACATCATGTCATGAGATGATGTTGGGCCATTGTCGGAAAATGACGTTAAGCCAATGATGACGTCGTGATGATGTTGGGCTGGCGGACATTTTAACCTCGAGCCAACGGCGATATGCCGACATCCGGCAACCAACTTCCGACATCGGCCCGACGTCAGGTGGCTAGCTGGGTATAGCCATATAAAGATTGCATTTGAAAGGAAATATAATATATTTTCATATCAGAATAAACCGGTCATATCTCACAAGTTGACATGTCTCCACACGTACGAGATTTAATGTTGTACCGTATACAGGAATATATTTATTACTTATTCGATTGAGCACAAAGTTTGCCATACTTCTGCCAAAATACCGCATTACCGGTGATTTGATAAAACTTCTGTGTGCATAAAATACGGTCTCTTAGACCAGGGGGTGTTTCATTAAGTTTTTCTTTACTGATCGTAAGATATACATTAAGAAAATAACAACTGCATGTATGGGAAACCGTTCGCTGCTTCAAACTTGCGCGGGCGCGATTATAGGCAAACGCGCGCGGAACGGTGGTAACTTGCGCGCGGGCGCCACTGTATGTGGCGCCTTCTTTAACCAACGTCCTATATTATGATGCGACAACTCAGTCACTTTAATAATACTGACCAATTTTTCATGATATCGAAGTTCCTTGAAGCGGAAGCCCCAACTTGTCATGTATCAACAATCGCATTCGGTTGGAAAATATATCTCATGCAAATGTCAAGCGTCAATAATTACGCATAAAATAAGTTTAAAACAAATTCATTCCTTCCACAACACCATTTTACCGTTTAATTGAGAATTTAATGCATCATTTGATTGAATTTTATTTTGATTTCACGGCCATCGCGTCTTCCGGTCTTTTGGTCTACTACACTGGCGCCCCAAACGCCGTTTCCTCAGCCTGCAGTTCTTTAAAAGGTTCTAGTAACATTGTCAAAATCGACATTTTGCTGATTTCGGTATTTTACATACCGAAATCAGCGTCCGCAGACGACAAGACAATAACTGATTTCCGCCCGATCTCGCTGCTGAACGTAGAAGCTAAGATGTTCTTCGCCATTCATGCAAAGCGTCTGGAGAAGTATCTACGTCGCAACGGGTACGTGAACGACACAGTACAGAAAGGAGGGATATGTGGCCATCCAGGCGTTTGGGAGCACATCTCTACTCTATGGGAAACCATCCAAGATGCAAAAACTTGTCAGAAGAATCTCGCAGTGATATGGCTGGACCTTGCTAACGCTTTCGGCTCCGTACCGCATGCAGCGATTAGTTTTGCTCTTCGGTGGTACCATGTTCCCGACTCGCTGGTTGAGCTGATTGATGCTTACTACGCGGGCCTCTACGCGCGGTTCTCAGTGAAGGAATGGACTTCGGATTGGCAGAAATTTTCCATTGGGATCTTCATGGGTTGCACCTTATCTCCAATCCTATTCGTAACAACTTTCAACCTACTGAATGACTTCGTCAGTAATCTTTCTCCCAAGAAGTATTTCATGAAGAAGCGAGACATTCACATACCGCTATTGAAGGAGTATATGGACGACATCACGATATGCACCGCATCGATTTCGTCAGCACAAGAGGCTCTTGATAAAGTGAACGACTTCATGAAATGGAGTGGGATGAAGATCAAACCAGTGAAATCGCGTTCTCTCGTCCTACAAAGAGGGAAGGTTAAGCAGGAAGAACCCTTTCACGTCAACAACCAGCAAATCCCGGGGATCCAGAATGTCCCAGTCAAGTTTCTAGGGCGGACTATAAATGGAGACTTAAATGACAAACAAGCCCGTTTGTCCCTGGATGAATCATTGTCAAGATGGATAAAGCTGCTGGACAAGTGTGCCTTGACGGGAATAATGAAATGCTGGTGCTACAACTACCTCATCCTTCCTAAGGTGCAGTGGCAGCTTATGATCTATGACTTCGCCCTGTCGCATGTGCAACGGATGGAGGTCATGGTTTCCAAAGTGCTCAGGAGATGGCTTGGAGTCAGCTGCAATCTTACCGGCGTGGCTCTATTTTGTAAACAGACAAAGCTGCGATTGCCATTAGACGGCCCTACCTCAACCCTGAAGGAGACAGCGGTGAACAGCTTACTTCAACTCCGTCACAGCTCTGACGAAGTAGTCCAGTCGGTCAGACCCGAGATTCGTTGCGGGCGAAAGTGGAAGCCGGAGAAAGCTGCAGAAAGAGCTACCAGCAGACTACAGTTCGAGGAAATGGCGAAGGGTCAATCTGGTCGTCAAGGAGTAGGAGCGATCAAATTCAGACCCAAATTAGAAAAGCTGTCGAACCAAGAGCTCCGTTCTGAGATAGGAAAGATCGTTCTAGCCGAACATGACGACGACTACTTTGTCCGCGCAGTGCAGATGGGTGTGCAAGGAAAATGGACCTCATGGGAGAATGCCAAACAACGCGACCTCAAATGGAAAACGCTTTTCGACATGAGCCCAAAGCTGGTGCAATTTGTGATTGGTGCGACTTACGATACAATGGCTTCCCCGGCGAACCTGGCAAGATGGGGTCTGCAAGCTAGTGACGTCTGCAACCTTTGCAATCAAGGAGGATGCACTACCACACACATCCTTGCGGGATGCCCTGTAAGCCTCCAACAGGGTCGCTACACTTGGAGACATAATCGTGTATTACAGGTTATCACACACAGTCTCGAGGAAGAGGTGAGCAGAGTGAACGCGTCGCCGTCAACGAGGAGGAAGGAACTTCTCATTAACTTCGTCCGCGAGGGAGAGACAAGGCCTAAGACGACTCATCGGAAACCAACTGGTCTTTTGTCGTCGGCGAGGGACTGGAAGTTGCTGTCTGACCTACGCACAAGACTAGTCTTCCCAGAAGAGATTGCAGTCACAAATCTTCGTCCCGACATCGTGATCTTCTCAAGACAGAAGAAATCTGTGGTCATGCTAGAACTAACTGTTTGTGACGAGGGGAACATGCAAGGCGCTCACGAGAGGAAGCAGAGAAAGTACGAGGAACTTCAACTCAGTTGCGAGGATGCTGGCTGGACTGCTTCAGTGTGGCCGGTAGAGGTTGGTTGCAGGGGTTTTGCCTCTAATTCCCTCCTTCCTTCTCTCTTCCGGCTAGGGATCCGACGTTCATCGGGAAAAGCTCTGGAGAGATTAGCCTGCAACGTAGCAGAGAAATCAAGCTTCCATCTGTGGATACAAAGACATTCAACGGCTTGGGCTTTGCCCCATGCCTAATGCTGATTACGTCATAATGGATGCGCGCCAGGCCACATGACTACCGCAGCTCATCGTGTGTCGTCATGGAGATGAGAGATGCGCGCATTCTCTTTTATCAACGCAGACATTTCAATTACAGGTTAGTTTGAAGATTTGTACGGCCAGGAGCAGATGTAAATTCGCTTACATCTGCTTCAGAAACAAATTTTCTTCTATACTTTTTATTATCAACCACACCCTGGCTGCTGATGACGAGTGTGGAATAACTAACCTGCTAAATTGTTAAATACTTACTTGGACATTTACTAATTGTGACTTTATGGGCTAACTCTTGCCGGAGTGTTGCCCTAGCGGAGCCAATTCGTTGGTATTTTTCATCAAAATCGACATTTTGTAAATGTTTAGTTGTCCGTTTGTTTGTTTGTTTGTTTATTTGTTTTTAATTTATTTTCTTTAATCATGGTATATACAATTGGTAAAAATGCCCGCCTTCAGCTAAAAGCTGGGCCGTGTACAAAACTAGAATACAATACAATAATATAAAATAAACCGCGCTAATGAAAATCCATAAATTGTATTTCGATAACGCAATCTCTGATCCATGAACTTAGCAACCAGGGGGGGCATTCTGAAAATCCTAGGGAGTTACGTGTCGTAACTTGAAAAGATAAGACGGCGCTATGACACGTAACTATTTGTATTCTGAAAGCAGACTTAAGACCGTCTTAAGTCCATATCATGCATATTAATGTGCGTACTTGAAACGCGCATATCATAACGCGCAACCAATGACAAACTTTGTTTTATAACCAAATCCTGCATAAATGCATAACAATGAATCACGTCATCGTGAGAGACCCATGCATGCACGTGCGTGATTGCATTTGCAAATCAATCTCATAAACATTGTGCATTCTTTGTACAAGGAAGTAGCAGTATTTTGATGAGTTAACAAAATAACGAAGGCCTAAACTGATAGCTTTATGAACTTTGTTTATAATGGAAATTAATTCTATTCGTCTTTATAAATTTCATTTCATTTCATTACAAATTTCATTTCATTTCAAACCAATTTTGTCGGGTCAGTCGATCGACTCAGGATTCATACGTCCCTGGCAGTACCTATACTTGGTAGGCCTACAATTGGATTTATTATATATTTATTTGTTTATTTATGTATTTCCTCTCGTACTCATAAGGTTGATTGCCCCATTGATTTTGTTTTATTTTATTAAAATTAACTTAATTTCTGAATTTATTGTTCAGTTTACCAATCATAACAAATACACTAACATAATGATATCCAGCGTTCGAAATTGAAATAATATACACTGTCACTGTTGAATGACCCTGAACAAATCAAATAATACTTGTTGGAGACACTCAAACTACACTATTGATACATCTCATAAACTTATTTGGCTGTCGTAATTGGCCGACACAGTACTTACACTAACCAATTATTTTACAGCTATATCACTTTTAAATAATGAATGTAATTAATGTAATTTACAAATGTAAACCAAATAGGAATGTCTTTCTCTTGCACAGTAAACAATTAATTTTGTTTTGTTTCCGTGAACATGGTGAAGGCCTATCAATAACATTAACAAGTATGAACATTGTGCAGTCTTTTGGTTGAGTGGCAAAGATCGAAGAGGCCGAGAGCGCATGAAAGATAAATTTCAAGCGTACTTTTTTAGTCAACGCGCTCAATCTTTGTTATCACGCGCAACTACTCGCCAAAAATGTATGTTCTTATTTGGTTACACTTTCGGACGCTCATTGCAGTTTGATAATGTCTTGTTCATGTCATAATACTATCGTAATTCGTGCGAGTGCATAGTTAAGACCGAGTTAGGACACCTCGGAGGCAGACTTAAGTTTTATCCTAAGTTGTGGCTTTCAGAATACAAATTAGCTCATTTGCATACGTGTCGTAACTTTTTAGCTCATTTGCATACGTGTCTTAACTTTTTAGCTCATTTGCATACGTGTCGTAACTTTAGGATGTCCTAAGTTAGGACATGTCCTAAGTCCTGTTTTCAGAATACAAATATAGTTACGACACGTAACTTAGGACAAAATCCATGACTTAGGACCAGTGGCGTAGACAGGTTCTTACACCTGGGGGGGATGATTTGCCGTTCACCGGACCAAGACCAATTTTCGAGACCAAGTCGTCTTAGTGGGGGGGGGGGGGGGGGGGGGTAGATGTTAAGATGATCGTGGGACAGGGGCGGATGTAGCTTTTTGCCAAAGGGGGGGGGGGGTTTGACCCAATGACGATGCTGAGTGCCGCAAAGCGGCTAAAACAATGTGGGCGTTTTTTGATTTTTTTGGCAGCCCTAGCCGCGAAGCGGCGAAAAATTTTGACGTTTTGAGCGTTGTTTGGTAGCCCAAGCCGCGAAGCGGCGAAATTTTTTTGCGTTTTTTGCGTTTTTTGCATTTTTTGGCAGCCCAAGGGGGGGGGGTTTAAACCCCTAATCCCCCCCCCCCCCCGTAGATCCGCCACTGTGGGAGCGAAGTGACTATGCGGGGGGGGGGGAGGGTGTGTCCCCCTCCTACGCTAGAGAGATTTTGCATTTTGGACTTGAAATTGTGCATTCTGGTGCTTACCTAGATAGGAAGCGGCGATTTTTGTTTGCTATTTTGAACCCCCATACCCCCCCCCCCCCCCCCCCCCCCCCCCCCGTAGATCTGTCACTGATATGCACCTCAACACTGGGAGCGAAGTGACTGAGCGGCGGGAGGGCTCCCATGCAAGGGAGATTTTGGAAATTCGGGCTCTACATTGACTGTATCTGGGAAAGGGTGTCATGATTTGATCGACCAGAAATTTTAAATACATTTTCACGGAGAAAACAAATAGTTGACAAATATGGACCCCAACATAAATATTGTATTTATATGGAGCATCATACACAGTTCTAACTTAACCATTATGCCGCATTATATGATCCGACAACTTACCCTATCGCCAAGAATGAGTCCGAGGGGTGAAGCTACCGAGGGCTGGGGCAGGGTCAAATATGGAGGGTTTGGAAGGGGGGATCCCCTCCACGGAGAAGATTTTGCATTTATATACTTGAAATGGTGCAATTTCGTGCACACCACACAAGTAGCCAGAGCAATGCCAGCCTAAACTGGAGCTACGTGGCCCGGTATACAGAAAAGAAATACTCACCCTTGACCATACGCAAATTGCACAACAAACTGAGATTATCTGGTCGCGCGCGTAGCGCGCAGCGAAAAAGGAATGTGGATGTACAAATTACTTTTTTAACGGTAGAATTAACAAGTCTTTGCTCATACAACTAATGTTCTTTCCCCAATCGTATACAGATACACACACAAAATATTATATCCTTCCCTAAAACCTGGGGGGGATGATTGTACATGGCATCCCCCCCACCTTGTGAGCTGGGGGGGATGCATCCCCCTCATCCCCCCCGTTGTCTACGCCCCTGCTTAGGACATGTCTTATCTTTTCAGAATGCCCCCCCAGGGGGTGTTTCACAAAGATCCTTAGTTGAACTAAACTCTAAGTTGGACTTACAAATTATGGAAAGCTGTTATTTTTTCGGAAAATTGTTGAAACAGTTCGTTTAAAAGGCATACATTTTGATACAAATTAGTAATATTTTTTATCATCGAGGAGCCTTGAAATTATTGATATACATTTTTGTTGGAAGTTTCGAATACTTGTATTTTTTTTTTTTGAATATGTTTCATTCTAAGGCTACAAATGGCTTTCCATAATAGATAGGTCCAACTTAGAGTGAAGTTCAACTTTGAATCTTTGTGAAACACCCCAAGGAAATCGACAAATGTTTGTATATAGTTTGCAGTCTCTCATAACCAACATTGGAACTTTTCCCATCAACATATTGACGTGAATAGCACCATGACCAAATTAGTATCCGTAATCATGCATTACATTTTAATTCACGCCCTTTGTGCTTGCTAACCAGTGGATCTGAATATAATTCACTATCTGAAAACACAGACATTCATTTGATGTATCTATCAAAAGTGTAATAGAACTTCAACATTGTTAAAAGTGAATTCTCAACCGTGTATATTCTGGATTGGTTTTGCTGAATTCTCCAAAATCTAATATTGCCATTACATACTTTGTAATTCTTCTGTAACAGTACAACAATTTTATACAAAAAGTGGTGTAAATACGGCACGGAAATAATGGTTGATAAAGTCAAACACGTTATACATTTTCTCAGCTTTTCACATGGGGACTACTATTTCTGTTAATAATAATCATGATCGTCTTCCTTTAAGCTGAAAATTACCAAAATGGCATTTATCGTTTGTTAGATATAAACTCTTAATGTGTTCCCTGTTCCATGACCTCAGCTGTCAGGCTTATAGGTGACGACGTGGGTAATACAATACATTTTAGTTCGAAAGTAGACCGTTAAACAATCCAACATGAGTTCTCTTTAACGTTTTGAGTTTCAGAGTCGACTAAAATTACAAAACTCTGAGAATCGGATCTAACTGCACATTATTCATGTACAGTACATTAGATAAGTATGTAATGAACACTTGAGACATCTTACATGGCTAACTAAGCGAAACTTTCTGTCAAAATATTGTATATCATATGTATGAGGGGATTAAATGCTAAGTTGTCTAAATTTCATGGCCAAGAGGATTCTTGAAATCGAATTTGGCACTCAAAGGGTTTAACAAGCATTTAACTTTAAGACGACGTGCAAAAACACGCTATTTTGCCCTTCCGCTCTATTATACACTTGTCGAGCGGCCGTAAGTAAAGCTTTCAAATATTCGAGACAAAATGCATCAAAAGAACGTTTTAGTTTAGTTTTTGGTTTAATTGACGAGCGCCTGAAAGCCATAATACAATGTTCACCAAACGAACTAGTTGTTTTGTTTTTCATTTCCCGACCCTCTTTGTAATTTGACAAGTGGATGAATACCGCAAGCGATGCTTACGATCTGTTTAACGTAATAATTTGAAATAAATATACTTCTTACAAAGGCAGATACCATTTGTCATTCCTCGTTTAAGCTGACAAGTTGATGAATTAAAGATGGATGAAGTCAAAATAATGAATAAATTGTTAAGGACAGATTTCATAAACGGGTGTAATTTTATGGCAGTGATTAAGTGTACCTTATCCCCTTCGTTAGTAAAAACGCTTTCCTCGAAATCGTAAAGTCTTATAATTACTGACCAACAACGATGTATTATTATATAAAAACATCTGCCGCATTGAATTTAATTCAATTCAATTGATCAATTATTTATTTTAAATCTCATAAAATACAATTACATTAACAAAGCACAACAAAATTCACACAGTTTAACAACAGATAAATACAAATTATGAGAATGACATATTATTGATTGACTTGATACATTTTCAAATTGTACCATATTGCAAAATATAGCCTAAATAAATCATTTTACTCAGAGTGTGTAATAACATCTACTGGCTTGATATTTTCTTCTTGTAAAATATACGTTCATTCTATTTTGTTTTATTGTATGCGTTCTCAATATGCCGCCTTGTCAAATATGGATTATTTTAGAAAATTAATGCGGCAATACATGATCATTGTATTCTGAGGTAAAAAGCACGCATTAATTTCGTCATTGCCTAGGGGTTGTGAAAAATTCATGAATCTTTTTTAATTTATGTTGTTTAGGCCTCGTCGGGATGTTATATATTGTATCAGTGTGAAATATCTGTTCATTCTATTTTGTTCTGTTTTATTTATGCGTTCTCAACATGACACCTTGTTAAATGTGGATTAGTGCGCGTCGATTAATGCGCGACGAGTATAATCCCTGCATACTGATGTATAGAGTCTGCATTCATCTATATGCCTTATGAAATATGGATATTTGTATCATGTTTTCGCACGCGGTTCGTTCCGCTTTAATCCGATCAGCCTGTGATATATGGATTAACTTCTCTTTTGAGTCCTTATTAGTGTTCAACTCGGATAAATCTTATCAATCTTATCGAGATATCTTATTTTGTCCTTTGATTTATGCGATAAGTCTTAACTTATTCATAGGTTTAACGCCCACACTTTTTTTTCTCTCATCAAGGCTTTTTTTAATTTATACTAAAAGAGATAAATACAGTGGTGCCCACACGCACGATACCATCTGGAACGAGCTCAAATGGCCGCTTATTCAATTTTTTGCGCGCTGTACATTGCAAAGATTGTTTTTTTTTCGGACAAGGCATGCTGTCAATGTACATTTTCCTTTGTGGATTTCTTCGATTTGTCAGTATGCTTGATCGTGACTTGGTTGCACTCGAGACTTTCGAACATTACCTAGAGGACGGTACTTCTAGAATCGAAATCGCATGCCCTGGCCTTGGCTCATGCGCCTCTATAGTTTGGATCCCCAAATCAGACGAGCGCTGCGATCTTGTGAACACCTTGCGCACGATGCGTAAGACACGATGGCTAAGTGGTATTCAGAGCGCACAAACTAGCCTAGCCTGCCAAAGGCCTTGTCAAAAGACATTGCAATGTTTTGTACAGGTTCCAAAACACACTCTGCATTCGTCGACGCAGTTCCTTTAACACGTTCATATCTTGCGTAGATCGTCAATATAAGCTTTAAAGCCAGATAACAGTATTGGGAAACGCCCCATACACACACACACACACCAACACACACAAATACACACACACACACACACACAAATTAAATATATGCTTTTATCACCTACCTTGTAAAAGAATACATCACAACTTATCTGTAAATGGAAATATTTGGACATAAAACCGCTCTATTTAAGCAATTAAATGTTACAAAGAGCCTTTTACCAGATATTTAAATATACCGCATATACGCTGCATGCTAAAGCTATGCAATCGCAGGTATACCCGGCATGCGGGCTTGTAGACAAATATCTAGCCCGGCTAACGGGCGGTGAATTTAGGCCCAATTTCAGCAACGTGCTCAGTGGCGGCGTGCGTTGACGTTTCAACCGTTGTTTCTGCATTTAACGATAGTAAGGTTCGGATATTTCTTCACAAGCCCCTTTTTTTTATACTATTTGAACAATATCAAATCAACAAGTCAATGTAGATGATTTCGGTTTCTTTCCCAATACTGTCATTTGTTTTTAACCCATTGCTTAAGGAACCTGGTATGTCCTTTATGGAAATTGCACAATCTAGCAGGAGACAGGTTAATGTTCTATGTCCAATATATTTTCTAAAGTAATGGCGCTATTATGCACGTGTACCGAAACGCAGTGGCTGAGCAGTCTCAGCAGCTACAGCCCTGTTCTCAAACTATTATATTTCTGTGTTCGTGAATCCTGTATATCGTACGCGGATTTCCGCACTTATCCAGAAGACCTCGATTCGGAAAGCTAGCTTTGTGTATTTGGAACCTGGAGTAACGTCATGACTATGTTCTAATTCTACAGCAAATTATCTATTTAGGAGGCCATAATATAAGTTTAAAGGGATAGTTCAATTTTGGTATAAAGGGCGCTTCAAGAAAAACAATTCTTTTTTGAGGTAATGAAAAACTGAGTGTCAAATTTGAAAGAGCATACAATTTGTATGTCATGTGGCGATCGTCCAAAACATACCACATGAGGTCCGGATCGTTCATGGCCACACAAGCACACTTTCAATCACCACGAGAATGAAGTCGAACACGACCACGAGTTTTCCAATTGTACAACTGCCCAACACAAATGGCGCACTTTATTTATCAACAATACATCTTATTCGTAACATCTCCCCCGGGCCCGCCTAAACGAGGTCCCCCGAGTGGAAAACGTAATAAATGTGAACAAACAATAGAGCAGTATGCCCAAATGGATTTTAACAAACATACATGTAGAATTGTCAAACATGAACATGAAATAAAGATAAATGCACAGTTGTACAGAATATGACATCTAATAAAATGACATGGCATATGAATATGTGAGAATAAATCAATGTTTGTAATGGATAAGTCATAACTATGTCAGGATAACTAGTATCTCCCTACAATAATATAACACCATATCAAACAAAACCCGGAACTACTTTGCACTAGAAGCACCACCCTGGGGTGATCAGACCCAAGATGAAAACCACTAGGCAGAAATAGGAGACAGAAAAGTGTGGGTTTATAGAAATCTTAACTGTGCAAACATCAATATAATCACCTACATCATATACAAATTACAATATCCTAGCATGTACTATACAAAGCTTGAGAAAATAACACAATACAACATTCATTAAATGGTTGCTAACTACCTAGAGTGCCTACATACATGCAAGACCAGTCCCTATTTGTTGCAAACATAATAATAATAACACAATAAATGATGGAAGCCCCATGCGTAACCACGTCAACGGTCAACCTGTCAACCATAACAGACTAAACCCCTGCAATACAAAACTGAACATTAATTTGGCGAGTGTACATCCGAACCCTACATACCATTATGTACAGTGACTAAATTGCAATAAAAGCCGTCAATTCCAACGTCCAAACATAAAGATATCTAACCATCATCTACAACAAGGCTGCCTATACAACATAGATCCAATACCCATAAAAGATGCAATATAATTAGACCCCCTTTACATTTCAAGACATATTCCCAGGCACCACCAAAGGCACTTTACACTAAACGCATTGGCTACTACCATCTTTCTATCATGTTAAACGAGCAAAGCTATGGACCAAAAGCATGTAGAATAGAGCCAACTCGAAATGACCACTATATTCACCTGTACGGACCGATGCCTAGAACTAACAAAATGAATAAGAACAAATCATTAAACATGTCAGACGCACACCAGTACTGAAATTGTCTAACTAGAATACGTGTAAATATCTTCTGCCCAAACAAAATAGGCACTTGAATACTTTATCAAGAAATGTAATAAAGTCATGTCTTTTTACTAAATAGGCACTTGATTACTTCATCAAGATTTATATAAAGTCATGTCTTCTGACTAGAAACGTACTTGATTACTTCATCAAGATTTTTTATTTTATTTTTTTTTTTGTGAAAAACAAAATATAAAATTACAAAACAATCAAAGTAAATCTACTACCATGCCATGGTCATGGAAAAATACTGTGTATCCTACATACAATAAACAATGGTTATCTTGCCATTTCACAAAGTTCCCACAAAAAAAGGAAGTCTACAGATTACAATCACTGTGTATGCTGTATGCTAAAAAAAAGATCTCAAAATTGTCAATCACCATCAAATGTTTCAAAACGAAACTCAAACGACATACTTTTGCCCTACAAAATGACATGTCTATATACCTTGTTTGCAGTCATTGACCGTACGGCCAGACGTTTCCTAAAAATAGCACACCTAATAATATTAAAAACATGAACAGAATCCACATTCCTGTATCATGTATATTACATGTAGGTATCATCTATACCCTACTAACATGAGTAGAGACCTACAACACATGTATAATATATTTGGCACAAAAAGCAGCATGTATTGTTTTCCCTATATTACCACCATGTAACCTGTAACACCTGACACAACTGGAGGCAATATTGGTTGGCTCAAAATATCATGAGACAATTAAAGATACCTCATTAATTTCCATCAACACATCATTGACTTGAATGACATTCTAAAACAAAATATAAAAATTTGATTACAAAACGTTGTCGAATCCACAGGAAGTAACTACCTGCTACTAACCTACATGTATGCACTGAACATTTGTACAACTTTTGTACAACACTTGAGTTGTCGTATGGATGCCTTCACCTGGAGGCGTAATATTTAACACAATTTAACAAAATCATCATGAAACCATAAAATGTTCCAATACATAAATATGTAAGAACCATATATTATCCATTTACTTTCTCTTACTCTTAAATAGATGGATAGTGGATCCTGTTTCACGAACATACTTTTGACATGAGTCATTCAGATCCTCAAGTGTGACCCAACTATTGTGTTTGGATGCGAATGTTCTCCACTTCACTCTGTACAGCCATTTTCCTGTGGCCCTATCAAACTTTCGCCCTACTATCTTTTCTACTTCATAGAATGGCTGACTATCATCTTCGTCAGTGGACATCACATCATCATCATTGTCCTTGTCACTTGAACGCCCTACCGTAGACTGACTAATATCCACTCTATCGTTACTAGGCTCTGTGTCAGGTTGAGCAGAAGCATCAGTCTGAGTGGCTGAACCCCTATCCGGTGCATCGTCGAGGCCTTCGACGTGATCCACTGGAGGTAACCCCTCTGACAACTCTGGTATCCTCTCTGTAGCTTTTTTGAGGCGATTTACATGTATGCGTCCCTAACATTCATTGGATCCGCCGCCGTATCCCCCTCCGTAGCCGTATACCTGGCCACTATAGTCGCCGAAGACACCGTATACACCTTGTCCATAGCCGCCCTGGCTGTAGTCGGATCCCTGGAACTCATGGAAGCCACCGCCCTGACCGAGGCGTAGGCGTATCCGCCGGCTCCCCCGTAACCTCCTTGGCCGTAAAAACCTCCTCTTCCCCTGCCGCCCCATGGCCATGCTCCCATGCTTCCCCTCATCTTCTGTTGTTGCCTCTCTTCCCTTGAAACTGCCTCGCTGACCTCAACTTTCTGGCGCTAGTTCACCTTTGGCTTTGCACCCGCACTCCGGCGCCGGCACGCCAGGCCGCCAGCTACCCGCGACGCGCCCGTGAAGAGCACCCCATCGTTGTCTGTGTAGATCATGTAGATAGGCTGGAGTTCCATGACGATCACACACAAAGTCACAATGTCTTTCACAATACAATTATCATTGTCAATCAATCACTCAGGCGCAAATACGGGCGCTAGTGCAGTGCAGTTTCACACCGTCTGTCTCCGAAATATCGTCACACTAAATCGCATCGTGTCCCTCCAACCGTATCGGAAATCGGATACTCACTGAGCCTTCACAAAAATTTCAATCCTTTTTTTCCGTCCAAAATTCACAATTTCACCATGTTTCCTCGCTTGGCCATTGCCCACGGCTTCTCCACCAGATGTGGCGATCGTCCAAAACATAACACATGAGGTCCGGATCGTTCATGGCCACACAAGCACACTTTCAATCACCACGAGAATGAAGTCGAACACGACCACGAGTTTTCCAATTGTACAACTGCCCAACACAAATGGCGCACTTTATTTATCAACAATACATCTTATTCGTAACAGTCACAATAAACTTTATTTGATCAAATCCTTTCAGAAACAGCTGAAATATAAATAAATATATCCGATCGGAATACATGTGCTATTCCACATTTATTCGATGATTTAATTACAAAAATATAGACAACGCTTACACTTTAAAAAAATGTACAAAAGAGGATTTTAAGTAGTTGTTGATGATATCTCAATTTAATTATTATTTTAACAAAACATCACATGCACAATCTTTCATTTAAAAAAAATGGTTGAAGGCAATGCGTTTGTAGGGAGCGCCCTCTTGTTTTTATAACGGCTCTATTTGAATGAAAACATGCTTTTTACTTAGTCGTTTGTAATGTGTGTTATAACTTTCGAGCATGGTGGAGTTATAACTATTAGTTCGTAATGTCATGAATGTAATGGTGCAGGTGGTGGTTACTAAAATTCAGTTTGACCCAAATTACTGTACTCTCTGTACCAAAACTCAACTATCCCTTTAAACTGGCATCATGCCTGGTGAGGAGCGGCAATTATTGTTAACAGCATGTTAGTTTGTAATGTTATTGTACAGGTGTTGGTTACTAACACTCAGTTTGATCAAAACTGTACTACCCCTTTAAAGGGACTTAGTAACATTGTCCAAATCCTCAAAATACAATTGGAATTCTAGCGGTTCCCTCATACCTTGTTGTATTCGTATTAAAAATAAAATCATGGGACAGGTTTCGGTTTTTCAAATTTCCCTTTCGTTAAAAAGATATTTACGATTGAAGTTTTCAGATGTTAAATAATCCAACGGATCGCGAAAACCGTGTACAAAGTGAGTGCAATGAGTTTGTGAATATCACTTTGCATTTGTGCTCATTACTCATAACGTCCATTTGACTTGAAATGTTCACACAATACCCTGTGGACATATTAGATAACAACAATATACATTGTACCAACTATTTATCACTTTTTGCACATATCAACAAAGTTACTAGATCCCTTTAACCCGTTGAAGACGTAACACACATATTCTCTATATACCCCAGCCCAATAGTTTGTGGGAACTGTCCTGGATGGGTTAAGTGTTGTAAGTCTGAACGCGTTTCTTAGTTAGCCTTGAACTAGTATTCGTCACATTAATGGCAAATTGCAGTTATTGGACATGAATCAGTTAAAACTACAATGTTCAAACTCACTTTTCAACATTAATGTTGTCCTTGTGTCCCCGTTTCTCTTTCTGCACAGATAAATCCATACTACCGCCGTTGCAGCTGTCTATACGAGAAAGTCTATTTAAATCCGGATCGGTGCGACTACACGATGGATCCAGCCTTATACGAGGATTTCGCGTGGACCAAATAATCCTCTCCTTACATGCTGTATATCCAAATTAACTAAAAGAGAGTATCAACCCCGTATCAACTTGTTGTTATTTTGCTACATTGGAATCGAATGGGTTATAACCCTGCACGGATAAGACGAGTATATTTGGCGCCATTCTGATGATACATTGGATATTTGTCCTCGTGTAAGATCATCATCGGCATCACTGTTCTTGATCATCACTTTAATATGAGGATGTGAATCTTCTACTGAAAGCCGGATAAGCAACTCAAAGGTAAGATTACTTACATTTCTGACCCGCTGCTGCTGATGATGTTCAACAATAATGTATAAATACATCAATATATTTCTTCTGTATGTATACTTCTGTAGCTTTCGCTACATTTAGTAGACATGTGGCCTAGTGATAATGAATCGGGGATAGGCGCCGCCGTATGTGCCAAAATTAGCACGGGAAGGACTTTAACTTAACTTAAATAAATATAGATCGGCATGTGCAAAAGTCCTAAATCCAAGATGGATGTCCATATTTTGCTTTTCAATTCATATTATTGTTTCTCTGGTGATAGAACCTCAATCAGGTAGACATTTCAATGATTGTTCATTCTTTGGTGCTTTTTTATTACAAAATGTGCTTATTTAAAACAAAACAAAACAATATAAATGTCTACTATAGAGTGTTTGCATGGTCACCTGCGATTTAGATTAAATAAGGTCATTATCGAAATCAGGCCAACAGGTTAGGCATATTACCAAGAGTGCGTAAGTAATTTTCCTTGCGCGAACACTAATTCCTAGCGCCCAGTACCAACTTTTAACCAAACATCAAAACACCTTAAGTAGCATGTACATCTTGGTGTTTCATTTCTAAGAATCCATTTGAAAATAGGTAGGTTCTTTTTTTGTTTCGAAGGTACTTTTGTTGTGCTAACAAATTTAAAGGAGTGTGTGTGTGACGTCATGGCTGACAGACTCACTTTTTACTAGCTCCCGTTTTTCTGCTGAAAATCTTCCTTATTTTCGCTCATTTTATTCCTTTTGCTTTTCTTAATGACTGCAAATGGGTTTCTTGAAATGATAGAATCTAGCAGTTATCTTTTGAATACTTAGTTATTGCAAAATATTGGATTTTGCTTAACATTTGGAGTTCTTCTACTCAACACTTTATTCATTGCACAATTTTGGATAGATGGGACTGAAGCTGCTAGCTACACATTACTCCAATACTACACTAGTACACACAGCATTTGTACTACACTACAGGAGCACAGCTTCACTGTACACTGTACAGTACTACAGTACAGGCCACTACCAGGACTTGGTTTTAAACACTCAATTCTTTGCTCTGTGAGTATGTTCTAGCTCCTAGTCTTATGCAATTATGATCATCCTTCTTCATAACCAGCATTGGATCGTGGACTTGTGATAATTCTGTCTTTAATTTATTGCTTGCAATTGCTTCATTTTTACTCACACAATTAATGAAGTAGATAGTTGAATATGTGTCTATGACATAGCATTTGTCATTGATTGGTTGACTTTGTTTTGCACTGCATTGCTATTGGACTCTTCCTAAATCTTCCTACATCAAATCCGCCGTGGTCTTCAAGGCTGAACGTCACCATGGTGCAACCAAGAGTATCCTGCAATACTCCAAAAGCAAAACCACACCCGGTTGTGATGTTATTTTTCTTCATTATCACCACAATTCTTGTGATCTCAAGAACCAATCCTCAACTAGATCCTGCCAATTCCTCTCACCGCAACTCCAGTGTCACTGCTTTCTTCTCCTGTACACATTATAATGATGTAGGAAATTGGAGCCTTACACTGCGTTTTCTGGCAGATCAAAAATGTAGGAAAGAGTCGCCGATATTACATTTTCAATCAGCATCACCCGGCCACCTAGCAATCCTCCTACTTCTTGGCGGTCAAGTGGAGCTGAATCCAGGCCCAAATGACGTGGTTCATGACTTCCCTTGTGCGATCTGTAACAACGGTGTCAACGACCATGACGCTGCACTTCTCTGTGACAACTGTAACTTTTGGTGCCACATCTCTTGTGTTGGCATCTCAGAAAAATCCTATGAGGTACTCCAGAATTGTTCAAAAAGCTTCTCATGGATATGTTGCAGATGCGGCAGTGCAAATATTGAGTCTAGTTCAATATTGAGTGAAACCGACTTTACAAACCCGAATCGTTTTTCGTCTCTCCAGTTAGATGATACCAGCAACGTCCTCGACCGTGATGGTCTCCCCCAGACGTCTACTCCTACCCTGGAAAACTCAAAGGGAGTACCTCGCCCGCATTTCTTTTCTCCAACTAAGAACCGGAGAAAGAATATCAAGGTAGTCATTGTAAATTGTAATGGACTTAAAAGTATCTCCAAGCAGGGACGCTTTCAAGCCTTGATTGATCACCACAGACCGGATGTACTCCTTGGCTGCGAATCTAAACTTGATAGCAGCATACCCACCCATAACATATTTCCTAGAAGCTACAACGTCTTCCGCAAGGATAGAAACCAGCATGGAGGTGGTGTATTTGTTGCAGTACATGAATCTCTGATTGTCACCAACTGCCCAGAGTTTGATGTGGATTGCGAGCTCATCTGGTGCAACATCCAGTTTACTAACGCAAAACCGTTGTACATTGCGAGCTTTTACCGTCCACCTAGTAACCGGAAACAAAGCTTAGATGAACTTCACCAGTCTTTGTCCAAACTCATGACCAAACATCGTCGTAGCCACCCGAACATCATCATTGGAGGTGATTTCAACCTCCCTGACATCAATTGGTCATCCTACACCACGTCATGCCCCCCTACTGCGAGCTACCACCAGCATCTACTGGACCTCTTGCTTGAGCATTCTCTGATGCAACTCGTCAGGGACATTACACGGCCAGAGTCTAGCAACATCCTGGATCTTGTCATAACCTCAAATCCTGGACTGGTGTCAGAGGTATGTGTCCATCCAGGCATCTCGGACCACAACATCGTGTCATTTACCTTCTCGGGTAACCCCAGAACTGTTCCCAAACCACAGAGGAAAGTCTTCCAGTTTCATAAGGCAGATGAGAAGGGGCTCAAAGATGCAGTCGACAATTTCACCAGAAATTTTCTCTTGTCATCTCCAGAACTCCACTCAGTTGATGAAAATTGGACTGCCATATCTAGTTTTCTTAATAAATGCATGTTAGATTTTGTCCCATCTAAAATGACAAAGAGCAGATTCCACCTCCCTTGGATTACTTCCAGCTTGAAAAGGCATATGCGGAAGAGAGATAGGCTGTTCAAAAAAGCGCGGAATCTGCCCAGCACCTCATCATGGCATGCATATAGACAGTATCGCAACAAAGTTGCCAAACTAGTGAACCATGCACACCAAGAATACATCAACAACGTGATTGGTAACAGCCTCACTGAAAACCCCAAGTCCTTCTGGTCTTACGTTAAACTGAAAAGATCTGAGAACATTGGAATTCCTCCCCTTCGCAACGATTCCAAGCTGTACGCTTCTGACAAAGACAAGGCAGAATGTTTGAACTCATACTTCCAATCTGTCTTTACCAAGGAGCAAAACCAGCAGGCACACATGAACGGGCCCTCTCCCTACGCAAAGATTGGTCATCTCCACGTCCATCGTCCTGGAGTTGAGAAGCAGTTATTACAGCTGAACCCAACAAAAGCAAGTGGACCAGATGAGTTATCTCCCAGACTCCTGAAGCTGATTGCCCATGAGATTGCTCCAGCCCTGGCCTTCTTGTTTCAGCAGAGCTTCAACACTGGCATCGTCCCTAAACCATGGAAGCAGGCCTTTGTGACACCCATCCACAAGTCAGGTGATAAGTGCAATCCTTCCAACTACAGACCTATCTCGCTGACCTGCATCTGTTGCAAAGTGATGGAACATGTTGTCCTGAGCCACATCTCCAAACATGTATCATCAAACAACATCCTAACAGATAAACAACATGGATTCAGGCAGAAGCTCTCTACAACAACTCAACTCATATCAGCTACTCACGACTGGGCACACACCCTTCAAATGAGAGGTCAAACCGATGTCGTCTTCCTGGACTTTCGGAAGGCATTCGACCGTGTACCCCACCAATACCTTCATACCAAACTACAACACTATGGTATTACCGGAGACACATCCCGCTGGATAATGGCACTCCTCTCAAACAGGCAGCAAGCAGTAGCAGTGAATGGATCAAGATCATCGTGGAGGTCAGTAACATCTGGAGTACCCCAAGGATCGGTGATCGGCCCAACCCTGTTCCTGCTTTACATAAACGACATCACTGAAAACATCCAGTCCAGAATGCGCCTGTTTGCCGATGATAGTGTAATCTATCGTGACATCTCATCCGAGGACGACCTACAAACCTTGGCAGATTGGTCCACCAAATGGCTCATGGAATTCAACATCCAGAAATGTGCAGTCCTCACTATTACAAGAAAGCTCAAGCCTAGCATCCATGAATACAACCTGCTCAACGAGATCATCCCAAGGGTAGAACAGTACAAATACCTAGGAGTTTCTGTATCAAAAGACCTTCGCTGGGGCACTCATTGCCAGAACATCCTACACAAGGTCAACAGAACTCTAGGATTGCTGCGGCGAACCCTGTCCCCATGCTCGAAAGAGGTGAAGAACAGGGCATACCTAGCCCTTGTACGGCCCCAACTGGAGTATGGATCTGAAGCCTGGAACCCCTACAACTCCACAGCAATTCAAGGAATAGAGCAAGTGCAGAGAGCAGCAGCCCGCTTTGTGCACCAAGATTACAGGAGGACCACATCAGCCTCTGCACTTGTCACTAGCCTTGATTGGGACCTCCTGCACACACGCCGGATCCTAGCTCAATCAACCATGCTGTTTAAGATTCATCATGTGCTTGTCAACATCCCACCTCCAGTCCTCATCATACCAGCCTCATACTTCGGAAGAAACGACCACAACCTCAAATACTCAATACCACTAGCTACAATCGACCCATATAAATTCTCATTCTACCCACGATCCATTCGAATCTGGAACCAACTACCGCACATAGCAGTCAACGCAACATCAGTGACTGCTTTCCAGAAGGCTGCCCTACCGGCTCTCAGATGCATGCAGCCACCGGTGGGTTCGAGGATGCTGTAGATCAGAGGTATATAATGGACTCTTTCACTGTATAAAACTTCACTTTCCACCGTCGGCCTATGACGTCACACCACCGTTCATCCCAGTTTAGCTTCCCCAGTGAGCTGCTATAGGGATTATTACTTCAAGGTTCAAGGTTCAAGGTTCACTAAACAACGGATGAAAGATGGACTGCTGCGTGGACTCAGGCCGGTCAGATATATGCGTTCGGTATACCCGGTACTTTAGCATGTATCTATATAGGTTGGACAGCTTGCCTTACGGACCCAGGGTTATAGAGCAGCGGACATTGTATCAGGCACTCGAAGTTAGACAGTGTGCTGTGTGGACGCAATGTTAAAGCTCCCTCCTACATTGCACCCGTGTCTCGGAGTTGGTTAGGTACTAACTACTAATGCAGTACTGTGTGAATCCAGAGTTCATAGCCTACGTTTCAACGGCATTTCCAGGCCAAATGGGCAATGCACCATGCATAAAACATCCCGCGTGCGTTTGGGGTAACATTAGCATCAATCCGGTGTTCCTCTGTAATTGAAGTTCAAGGGCAATGCACATTGGGGCATATAATGGTTATATATTATAAATATACATATGAAAAGCTTAATTCCAAAAGGCGCTAAATCCACTATTTCAACTTCGGAGAAAAGCAGGTTTCTTTGTCCAGCTTTGTACACATGCCTATTGGAATATGAAAATGGAACGTTCCATATTTTGATTTTGATTGTGTAATTTGTCCTAAAAATTGTATTTCTAATTTAGATAGCTACGTAGCTTCTTAAAGTGATACCTGTAAAGTGTCAGATATTGCACAAAATGACATTTGAGACTTCAATCCTATATCAATATCATTGTAAAATACAATTGAAAGATTTGTGAAAGTTTGAAAGAAAACGAACACTGTTTACCTAGTGAAAAAAACGAATATTGAGTTCATATTTTATCACCGAATACTGATGGTCTGCCATACATTTGTCGCAGTAATGAATGATCCGTTTGAGATATTCGCACCCGTGTATGTTTACACACGTAGTACAGAATTCATGGAATTTGTACTCGCTCGGCTCAAAGTTCAATCTCCGGAATGTTCCCACGCATGCTGCAATGCGGACGCGTTTAGCTGCAACAATTGTACTTTTTTTCAATTGCGTTGATTAACGCTTTAGAAATAATGATTTTCAATGATAATTATCTTCATAATAAAGGGACATTTGAAAAAATCAAACCCTATTTTATTCTTCTCTTACCATAAGCTAAAAACAACACGGTAGAAGAGAAACGAGGAAGCTCCAAGTAATTTTCGTGGATTTGGACACTTTACAGGTATGACTTTAATGCACTGATATCGTTAACGCAATATGGAAAGTGGATTTAGCGCCTTTTGGAATTAAGCTCTTCATATATATGGCTATCAATAGTAACCCAATGTTCCACCGTGATTAAAGATCAAGGACTAGGCCGCTGCCCTAGCCGTAAAAATACGTCGATACCGCCAGTCATGTGGCTAAATTTAAAGTGGTCCCAATTTAAAGTGGTATTTGAGACTCCAATCACATACTAATTTCATTGTATAATCCCTCTGAATGATGTGTAATAGTTTCATAAAAAGCCAACACTGTTTACCTAGTAGCCTACACATAGTAAATATTCGTGTTTTGGAACGCTTTTCATTCAATCACACATAACTATCTTCATAATTAGGGGACATTTAACAAATCGAAACTTATTTAATTATAATATTTCCACGAACCAAACAAAAAGGTACAAGCGAAATGTGATATTTCTGTATTTAACGATACTAAGGTTCGGATTTTTCCACACAAGACCCTTTTTATACTATTTCAACAATACTGAACAATTAGTTAGGCCAATACAGATACTCTCTGTAACTGTCCCAATACGGTTATCTGGCTTTAACTTGTTTCCTACTAGATGTTGCATATCCATGTAGTAAATACATGACACACTAGGCTCCCGGTTGTCGATGGGTTAAATGGATGTCACATATTATGGCCAATTAATGAGCAAAATGCAAAGTGATATGCACTAACTCAAATTTGCCACACATTTGTAATAATCCCGGGGATTTCTTTTTTCAAATAAAGGTAAGTAAATGGAAAAAAGGCATAGATGGAAAGGAACAGCATTGGGAGAACCACTATAGATGCAGGTAAGTTATGTCAATTCAGACAGCATAACTAGATCCCTTTAATATAATTATTTGCATTTTGTATATTGGTAAATCACAAACCGAATCCGGCCTCAGATTGTCAGATTGTCTGGCGTCAGTATAGAGACCCACAAATTTGTGTTGACATAATTTTTTAGAACAACAGTAGCCTCACTGCTTGCGAGAAACTGGTGCACTTTGCATTAACCCAATGGCATTGCTTAAATTTAATAGTAATAGTAAATAGTTTATCCCGTATTGCCTCTCTCACACAGTGAAGATTGTCCTTTCGAATATGACCATTTGAAATTCGCGGCAAATTCGTCGAAAGTGATATGACTGACCTGGAGAACACTGAAAACCATGAGATGCTTACTTTTGTCGAATTTCTTGCGAATCCTACAGGAATGCTTACGAATGTTATTGTGACTATTACAAATGTCTCACGATCACTTCAACTGCCTTGCCATGTATAAGAATGTATTGCGAGTGCTTACAAAAATGTTGAAAAAACCCAATGGCCCGTATTCACAAAGGAGGTTTGTACAAACCCTGGTTCAAACCGCGGTTTACATCTATGGAATGCCAATTGTAAACTGATGGAGAGAGAATGTAAATTCCTTACTTGTTAACAATGTTGATGGTACACATTCTCTCTCCATCAGTTTACAATTGGCATTCCATAGATGTAAACCGCGGTTTGAACCGGGGTTTGTACAAACCTCCTTTGTGAATACGGGCCAATGAGAATGATGCCTTCCTGGTGAATTTAAGCCCATGTTCCTTATTATTCGCAACACCCATGAACGACCGCGATTGCTTACGAACACCCACGAATGTCTGGCGATCATCTTGTGATCATTGCGAATTGGTAGTGAATTGCATTCGTTAGCCATTTCGCCACCATATTCGCCAGTGTGTGAGAGCAGCATAACGAACTTGGGGTATCATTGTATAGAGGTTAAATGTTCCTCCAGAAAGCGTTATTCAAGGACACAGCCTTGTGCATGATGCCGACTGGAAAGCAGATCAATACACCCTGGTGACATTATCCTCATACCTACTTGACTTTCTAAACATAGCCATAGTTCACCTATTTCCCCCTGGATAGTGCAATTAATATAGAGTTATTACATGTTACATCCGGTACCGTTTAAGGCAGAGTAGGCATTGGGTTAAATCGTATTCATGAACTGCCAAATCTTGTACAAAATGTAAAATCGGATCATTTTCATTTTGATTGAGTGCGCAGTGCGGCAACTTCATGCAAGAAATGCAGTGGCGTAGACAGGTTCTGACACCTGGGGGGATGATTTGCCGTTCACCGGCCGTTCGCGGCCGAGACGACCTGCCAAAATATTTCGAGACCAAGACAATTGCTTGAAAGTCCTCTCAGTGGGGGGGGGGGGGGGGGGGGGGTTAGATGGTCGTGAACAGGCGTGCCGGAAGAAGTTTTGGATTGGGGGGGGGGGCAAAAACTATGGGGGATCATGATTTTATGTGTGTAGGGGTTCATGCCCAACCACACTCTCAGTGATGCACACTTTGAGCCAGATATGAGAGTGAGACATTGCAAGGAGCGAAGAGACTGAGCGGGGGGGGGGGGGGGGGGGGTTGGGGGTGTGTGGGAGGGGGGTATCCCCCCTCCCACGGTAGGGAGCTTTTGCATTTTTGGACTTGAAATTGTGGAATCTGATGCTTACCTAGATAGGAAATTCGGGCTTAACATTGACTAGTCTGGGAAAGCGTGTTATGATTTGATCGACCAAAAATTTTAAATATATTTTTATGAAGAAAACAAATGATTGACACACTAATAAATATGCACCCCAACACAGGGAGCGAAGTGACTGAGCGGGGGAGGGTGTGTGAGGGGGTGTCCCCCCTCCCACGGTAGGGAGATTTTGCATTTTTGGACTTGAAATTGTGAAATCTGGTGCTTACTTAGATAGGAAATTCGGGCTTAACAGTGACTGTATCTGGGAATGTTCACGAAGAAAACAAATAGTTGACACACTAATGAATATGCACCCCAACACAAACACAAATATTTTATTTATTTTTTTATTTTTTTATTTCCACAAATGGGTGGGATGGCCCTTTCAGCAGAAACTGATTTTCAAAGGGGTCCCATACAATACAAAATGCATAGATATTACAAGCATTAACATTTAAAGATATAAATAAGTTAAATATGAATTTAAAAAAACATATATACATACACACAGATATTCAATATAGAGACAAAATACACTAAAAACAAGATTTATTGTATTTATATTTAGCGTCATACACAGTTCCAACATAACCATATGCCACATTATGTATGATCCAACAACTTAGCCTATATTGCCAAGAATGAGTCCCGAGGGGCGAAGCTGCCGAGGGCTAAAAAAATATATATCCTTCGCTAAAACCTGGGGGGATGATTGTACATGTCATCCCCCCCACCTTGCGAGGTGGGGGGGATGCATCCCCCTCATCCCCCCCCCCCCGTTGTCTACGCCCCTGAAGAAATGTTAGGCTATGCGGTTCGCGACAAGACATACGTTGATAAACCCTCAACAGTGTGTGCTTAAAATGCGGATCTTCAATACATTTCGTAAGCGGATTTGTTCATACTTGATTTTTGAGAATTCGATTATATTTTGTAAGATTTTTCTGATAGTTACGTGAAAGTTTCTAAGAAACATCACTGTTTACTTAGTGAAATTGTATGTCAGAGTAAAGATTCCATAATAGAGCTCATTTGCAAAAGGGGTTAGATCCACTCTTTTTCAACTTTGGAGTAAAGCAGGTTTCTTTGTCAAACTTTGTACACATGCCTATGGGAATATGAAAATTGAACTTTCTATATTTTGATTTTGAGTGAGTAAGTTGTCCTAAAATTTGGATTCTACATAATAGTTACGTAGCTTATTAATGTACTGATATCACTTACTCATTTTTTATGGAAAGTGGATCTAATCCATTTTGCAAATGAGCTCTTACTGCCAATTATTGGCTTTGACTACAATAAAAAAGCATTCCTGGAACGATTCTCATTCAATCATGGATATTTCCATGACTAGCGAGATTGGAAAATCAACCCCTTTTCATTATCTTTTAACATAAGCCAAACAACAAGGTTAAAGAAAAGTTTGAAAGCTGCAAGTGAGTATGACTGAGTGTATGGATCACTGTATCTAACATGTCTAAGCTAACAAACAGATTTGGGGAACCCCTCATATTATCGGGGATTATGGGTATGTATCTCATAAGCGAATATCGGAGGTTACCAAAGGACTCGTCTCGTTGAGATAATACTTCAGTACACTTTTGACCTAGGGCTTTAGACTTGCCATTATAGTATCAAGCCTTTGTCAGTTTGAGCATTTTATAACAGAGCAACTATATCCCTTTAATAAATGTGCCTTCTGAATAGTGTGTCATGCAGTTCAAGCTCGTTTGTGACAGAGAAAATGGTAACAGTAGACAATCTCGCTAGGAATAGCAATGGGCTTCAAACTGTGCCCTGTGGGCATGGTAGGAGTGACGATCAATTGGCCTTGATATCAGTATGATGTCCGAAAGATATTCACGGTACAATATTTCCACGAATTAGCTAGCCTGTCCCCTATGGGGCGCCAAGTGTACCCTGTCTGCTTCTGTTACAAAATCAATGATTTGGTTACAAAATCACCCACAATTTTACTTTTGTTACAAAATCAATGCGACCAAAAAATTATGTTACCAAATAAATCTCATTCGTCGATTTTGTAACCAAATCAAATCCTCTTAGTGATTTTGTGACAAAATGAAAGCCCCGTCATGATTTTATTACAACATCAATCCCCACTGTTGATTTTGTTATAAAATCAATCACCACTGGTGATTTTGTTACAAACTCAACACAAACTAGTGATTTTGTAACAAAATCAATCCCATACTAGTGATTTTGTTACAAAATCAACCCCACTAGTGATTTTGTAACAAAATCAATCCCCCACTAGTGATTTTGTTACAAAATCAACCCCTACTAGTGATTTTGTTACAAAATCAATCCCCCACTAGTGAGTTTGTTACAAAATCAACCCCCCACTAGTGATTTTGTAACAAAATCAATCCCCACTAGTGATTTTGTTACAAAATCAACCCCACTAGTGATTTTGTAACAAAATCAATCCCCCACTAGCGATTTTGTTACAAAATCAACCCCTACTAGTGATTTTGTTACAAAATCAATCCACCACTAGTGAGTTTGTTACAAAATCAACCCCACTAGTGATTTTGTTACAAAATCAATCCCCCATTAGTGATTTTGTTACAAAATCAACCCCACTAGTGATTTTGTAACAAAATCAATCCCACACTAGTGATTTTGTTACAAAATCAACCCCTACTAGTGATTTTGTTACAAATCAATCCCCCACTAGTGATTTTGTTACAAAATCCACCCCACTAGTGATTTTTTTACAAAATCAACCCCCGCTAGTGATTTTGTAACAAAATCAATCCCCCAATAGTGATTTTGTAACAAAATCAATCCCCCAATAGTGATTTTGTTACAAAATCAACCTTACTAGTGATTTTGTACCCGAAATAAACGAACGATACGTACTGGCGATACTTTTCACTCACACTGCATGATATCGATATCACAAAGAAAGCAACAAAATTAATTACTAGTTCAAACTCAAATATCAACATCGAATCTCAGTCAGAGTAAGTGAAAAATTATTTCATTTTGTCTTTTGAGTGTATTCTCATTTTAGGTTAGACTATGTCTGGAACAAATTTGTCTTCATATGGGAAAATATTCGGCAGTTTGGCTCTTCGCGAAACACTCCTCTGGCTCTGGCCTCTGCCTCTGCCACACTTTTCATTGTCCCACATATGGCTTATTTTGTAAGACTATAAATTCTCATGAATGTTATTGAATCATAAATAAGTTTTACGGAATTCATGCTTATTTTTGAAGTTAGGTTTCAGATTTTGCTCAATTTCCAACCCTCTGTACAAAATAAAAACTTTGTACAGCAGTCAATGAGTGTGTGTGTGTGTGAGTGTGTGCTTAATCCCCACTCGATATAGCCACGAACAATGACTGTGAATACCACATCTTGGAAGCTCCAGCTCCAGGGTAGATGAATGCTCTATGAATTATTCATGAGGAATCATCCCGTCACTGCTAGTCTCAGTTAATGGTACAGGGTAAAATGCAAGCACATGACATGTTTCCAGCATTTTATAGCAGAACAACTATATCCCTTTAATAAATGTGCCTTCTGAATAGTGTGTCATGTGGGCATGGTGGGAGCAGGCCCGCCGATTCCATCCAAAAACACAATTGGGGGGGGGGGGGGGGGGGGGGGGGGGGCGAGCATTGTTTGTGAGCAAAGCTCTGCCCCCCCCCCCCCCCCAAATGCATTGTGTTTTCGGATGGAATATATGGAATAATATTGAAACAAATGGCATTTTCCGATGTGAAATTGCTAAAATGTTCAAGCTCGCACCGCTCGCTCGCATTATTCATATTTATGCAATTACCTTACCATAATTGAAGAATATTCACTGTTTTTCTATCATTTGAAAATTTGAGAATTTCACCTCCGATCTGCACCAGATAGCTCCATTCTAGTGTAAAATTGCCAAAGCTCCCTGGTGTGGGAATAGTGTGTCGTGCAGTTCAAGTTCGTTTGTGACAGAGAAAATGGTAACAGTTAAGGGGAGGGCCAAAGTCGTAAAAAGTGACTTTAGGTTGCCAGATCTCCACAACAAGTTTAAACCGATTTTAATTGCAAGTATTTGTAATGAGACAACATAATTCAGAGATCTACCTCAAAAAATTTGTTGCGAACACCTCCAAATCCAAGATGGCGTCCAAAAAAGCAGCCGTTTTGCATTGTTATAGATAATTGGCGAGATTTCCCAAACGACACCTCATATCAACATTATTCTGCAGTCATATTAAAGGCAATAATATTTCCTATAATCTGATACCAAACACCGTGGAGTTCAGGATATGTAACACGGTCATTTTTAGCCCCAAACTCAAAATTTAGGCATTTTTTCCAAAAATATGAAAATTATTGATTTACATAATTGCGCATAATTCAATTATTGTATTAGCAGTTGAATTAATGCTTTTCAGAAAACTGTCCAATTATATCAACTATACTCTCTGAAAATTTCAAGTATGTACCGTATCTGAACAAAAAGTTATAGTTCTTGGAAGTCAGCATTGATATCGACAAAACGGGTAGTTTTGCATGAATTATTATGCTATACAGGGTGTCTCAAAAATGTGTAATCTTAATTAAAGGATTTGTATTTCAAATGATTGCGTCAATCTCGGGACACCTTCAATTCCATTTATGAACAAATAAAAACAAACACCATTTCTTGTAATATGATGAATATTCCACCATTATTATGTAGTCCGTCTAGATGTCCGTGTCCCCTCGTGTCGTGTCTGTCTTGTATTTGTTTTACTGCATTTATCATAAATCAAGCGCTAAAAATGAACTTAATTCCACTCCACATGGGAGCATTCCAGTCAGCTGCATACTGACGCGCATGCCATGCATATTGCGAATTCGAATCATATTGGGTGTCCATGATTTGTTTAAAACATTGTCAAGATCATGTTCATTATCTTGAATAAGTGTCTTACTGAAGTACACAATATGCGGGACATACTGTAATATGTGCAGAGCGTATCTAGATTCGAACACCATCTTGATCGCAAGGTATGCACCCTTCATACCCTTCATATCTTAGTACATGTAACTGGAGACCATACAGGTCTATACAAATTATCTGACTCAGTATTAAAACAAAACAAACTCAATTGCTAAACTAATATGTACAACACCGAAAAGCCTCAGCAAGCCGAATGTTAGTTTTTTTGTGCACTACACTGTACTCGTGTAACCATGGTAACAACAGCCGATTATGGACAAAAATATACCAAATCAACCATATTCATTTTAAAAACTTAAAAATAGCCAGGTTGAAGGGTGTTATTTCACATGTGATTTGCTTCCTCCATGTTCACGCGAAAATTAGTGTGTATAATGCGGCTTGTACTAGCCAGATATATGATTTATTGTATTTATATTGTTGTTGTTACTATGGTTACAAATGTACACGGTGGTACAAAAAGTTATTCTACGATAAACATAATAGCCTATTCAAAGTCTTCATCGAAGCCTTAAAAAGTCTAGCTAACTGTGGTGTTCCGAATAATAATGATGTTAAAAACATAATTATCCAGATATGGTCGATCCGACTGTAAAGGACGAGCGCCTCCCATTCGAATATTGCACTAAATAGTGCACTTTGCATGATGGATTTATTATTGCAGTGACATTTCCGATACTCTATTTTCGTGTATTGCAAACCAATGGCGGCATATTTATGACATAAAAGAAGAAAACTTAAGTTTTTTCTAAAAAAGGGATAAACAATATGTCATTATTTAAGAGCATTTCTTAAATTAAGTCCGTAAACAAGAATTACATTTTATTGGGGCATCCTGTATAGTGTTCGAAATCGTACAAATTTGCTGTATGTGTCGATATCAAATGCTGACTTCCAGTTATCATAACTTTTTGTTCAGATATGGTAAACACTTGAAATTTTCACAGCGTATTGCTGATATAACTGGACAGTTTTCAGAAAAGTATTAATTCAACACCCAGTGCAATTATTGATATATGCTGAATTATGTAAATCAATAATTTCATATTTTGGGGGATAAAGGCCTAAAATTTGAGTTTGGTGCTAAAAATGACCGTGTTACATATCCTGAAACCCATTGTGTTTGGTATCAGATTATAGGAAATGTTATTGTCTTTAATATGACTGCAAAATCATGCTTATTTCAGGTGTTGTTTGGGAAATCTCGCCAATTGTCTATAGTAAGTCAAAACAGCTACTTCTTTGGACGCCATCTTGGATTTGGAGGTGTTCGCAACAAATTTTTTGAGGTAGACCTCTGAATTAATTTGTCTCATTAAAAATGCTTGCAAATAAAGTTGGTTTAAACTTGTTGTGGAGATCTGGCAACCTAAGTCCTTAAGGAAGCCACTTTTTCGATGTTGGCCCTCCCCTTAAGTAGACAATCACGCTATGTGAGTAGCAATGGGCTTCAAACTGTGCCATGTGGGCATGGTGGGAGTGACGATCAATTAGCCTTGATATCAGTATGATGTCCGGAAGATATTCACATTAGAATATTTCCACGAACTAACTAGCCTGTCCTCTCCACTGCATTGTCAAAACGAGCAACAGTCGCACACTTGTACGAGGTCGGTCGTGAAACAGAGGGCGCTACAGTTCCATTTGTTAAGTTTGTGGGCCTTGCATGAACCAAATTCAACTCGTTTTTATTTTTTATAAATATGTACAAATAAGAAAAAGGTTCTGTTCGGATATTTGGCAGCACGTTCAGAAGAGTCAGACCTACAAAACGTTAATGCATAACTCAACGTAGCCAGAAATAGCTAAGAACGTCTTTTTATGCAAGTCTCATTTGGCTTTAAAAAGTATATCAATCATAATGTCCTTTCTAATTTCAGAGAAAACTAATTCAATCCTAACAATATTTTCATTATGTGTGAGTGTAGCATGTTGAGTGCAGTTTAAATACATATTTTGTTGGTGCAATGCGGACGGAAAGTGATCGATTTTCGTAGTAAGGGTTTCTACGACAAAGACAGATAGACCAGAGTAATTTTCTGTTAACGTTTCAAATTAAGTGGTGGATTGTTCTATAAGCGTGTGTTTATAGACGACACCAGATTATTTTTTGTGTTAAAACGTTTAAATAAGTTTATAAGGATACGAAGGATTTGAAAGTGGTTTCCTAGAACTGTGCGCGCCTACTATATAGGCGACGGCTGGAATACTCCCAAGTGCAGTGGAAAAGTGCACTTCATGATGTGCAGTAATGATTGCATTGTGTACTCACTGACCGAGGTAATACATGTAATGAACAATGTTAAAGGGATATGATACCCACGTGATTGATAGCGCTATATATCAAATAACCGTTATTGTCAAGTTTATTTTCCATTTTCACCAAATAAATTGATACGAAAACAGATTTTTTTAAATGGGATACGTCCGGGATTCGAACCAGCGACATCCGGATTGCTAGACCGGCGCTCTACCGCCTGAGCTATATAAAACCCTTGTGCGGTGTTCCAGGGTCTTCTATAGCTCAGGCGGTAGAGTGGTCTAGCAATCCGGAGGTCTCGGATTCGTATCCCGGAGGAATCACACTTTCTTTGCTCTTATTAATTTATATGATCTAATGATAGAAGCAAATACATGCACAATACATACTACTGTAATATTGTATAATCAAAATACAAAAGAAGATTTATTTACAAAATATAATCAATTAATGTGAAATTGTATAGGGATCCACTAGAAAGCGGAGCTTGTTAATTGTGGATCCCTGAAATAAGTAATACAACATAAACAAAAAGGTAAGAAATTAGTTAGTAAAACATTATTAAATAATAAAATCAAACAAACGGGACCCTTCACTTATTCCACTTCATTCACGTCAAATTCATTAGATCAGAAAACTAGCTTGCAGAGACTGTTATAACCTTCATGCCTATTACCCTAACATCACGTAGTATCCGATCACTTAGGCGGGATTGGGTTGGGTAATGGGATAAGAGCTAGGGAACGGATTAAGTTAGGATTAAATTGTAAATTTGGTCGTCGTAGTGTAAGTATTGCAATGTGTTTTTTTTAATGTTACAATATTAGGGGAATTCCCAATTTTACAAGCGATGGCTTTCACGGGGTATTCCCTGATTACTTTTATATTTGTATAATACATTGTACTGTTTTAATTTTTGAATAAATGAATAAATGAAAAATAGAAGATAAATTGTACGTGCCTAAAAAGTACATGTTACCTCCTGTTACGGATCATTATTCTGCATGAAGGTCCGTAGTTCGAAGGTTAATAATTACAAAGGTTTTTTGTTCCAAATGTTGCTTATTTTGAAGGTTCTTTTATCCAAAACTAATGTCTGATAAACAGGATAAACGAACGCTCGCGTCTGCATGTTGTATAATTAATCCTCTAACATGTATGGATTAACGGGCATCATATATAATGACCTGTATCTTATAATGAACACCCTGGTGTTGGACATTTTTGAATTTTAATAAAGACAAACCTTCGGATCAAAATATGTAGAATAATAAACCTTTAGAATAACACATCTTTTGATTAATGAACATTCTGAAGAATGAATGTTTGGATTAACACACCTTCTAAATAACGAATCTTAGGATTAATAAACCTTTAAATTAAACAAACATTAAAATAACAAACCGTTCTGAATAAACTAATCTCCAGAATAAAGAGACTTTGCATTAACGAATCTTTGGAATAAAGCGACTTTGCATTAACGAATCTTTGGAACAAAGAGTCTTTGCATTAGCGAATCTTTGGTTTAACGAACCTTAGAAACAAACTGTCCTCTCTATATGAACGTATATCCATAATAACGAACCTTGGGAATAACAACCATTCTGTATACCATATTATTTGCCAGACTTTTGGATTACCGAACCGTCGACGAAATAATAACGAACATTCATAATACTTAATATTTGCATCAATGAACCTGTTAATCAACGAACCTCTGGATTAAAGAGCCTTTCGAATAACCAATCTTTGGATTAACGAACCTTCAAAATGATGGACATTTGAAGAACAAAACACGAACCTTCCAGAAAAATACGTATTTGGATCAACGAACCTTTAAATCAACGAACCTCCGGATTAGCAAACATTCTAATAACGATAATTTGGATGACAACGAACCTTCGGAAAGCATTATGTTTAATTAATGAAGCTTTGAGATAATGAACATTTGGATTAACGAACGTTCTTACGAAACGAATATTTAGATTAACAAACCTCCGATATGACGAACCTTCAGGATAAAAAAAACATTAAGAATAACATATCGTTTGATTCCATGTACAGTTGAAAGTCAGAACGCCACTTCATGCATTATTCAAGGTGGTTTACATTCGTAAGTCAGATGAGCGGTGCCATCTTGCGACCGCCTTGCGCGCGGTGCGTAATACACACTGGATACGTACAAACTAGCCTGGTTCAAAATGATGATATACGGTGCAGCATTCCCTCGCATTGGAATCTCTAAAAGGGAAGCGCTCTTAATGGATTTTGCCAGAAAACCTGTCAATTCTGATCTGTTCGCAGAGCAAAGAAACTGGGACATTTACCTTCAAACATGTCCACAATGTTTGGAATGATTATGCGTTGACATTTCGTCTATCGTATGCAGTATTAGGCCGGAACGTCATATCAAAACTAATAACTCAATACGAGCACGGAGGTATTAAGCTATTGACATTGACTCGTCCGTTTTAATCAAGAACTATATGGCTCAATACATTTGCAATACATGTGCAAGAAGCATAACATTTATGATATTCGCACAGGATATACACGTAGGAAGACCCTTATAATTATGCTAAATTGAAGAACAAAATTATTTTTTAAATGTTATGATGCCATTTAGATTCAAGGGCGCCATGCTCTAATGAATGATATTTATGCGACATTCGTGTGTTTTATTGACGCGGAACGGCACATCAACATCAATTATCGAACCTATATGGATTAAAGAGCAGTCTGAATAACTAATCTTTGGATTATCGAACCTTCGAAATAGCGGACATTTGAAGAAAAAAACTAACCCTCCCGAATAAAACCTATTTGGATTAACAAACATTCTAAATAACGAGTATTTGGATTAACGAACCTTCGGAATACCATAACTTTTAATTAATGTTCAATGTTCAATGTTCAATTTTATTTCATTTTCAACAAGAAGGTACATATATTTACAATGAATAATTCACAACAACATTTGTGAAAGTATAAACAATAAATTATAAACATTGGCAATCAAAATGTATGTTGATATAATAATTGATTAAAATATAATGAATTAAGATACTACGAAATTTTTAGATTTTTAAATAAGGTACAATTCAATTTTGACATTTAGAAATAATCATATTATAAAAGCGGAAACAGAAAGTAAACGAATGTTGCTGTATGTTTAAATTTCAAGTGAAAATGGAGGGATCCACTAAAAAGCATGGCTTGTAGAATGTGGAATCCCTCAAAAATTAATGTTTTACAAGGTAATGAAAGTATCAAATACGAAAAAAAATACGAAAAATCAAATACGGAAAAATTGTGAATAATAGAAAGAAAGAAAAAAACAAAACAAACAAACAAGATAGCAAATATTATACAGTGTAGTATTACAAAAAATGTAATTATTACAAAACTGTTTGATAAGAATTGAAAATAGTGTTGTGCCTACGGAGACTACTGAAGAGAACATGAATGTATGAACAAATAAGACGCAGTGTGGAAGCATACATGAACAAGAAGATGCTGTACAAAAGATAATGAAAATATAGAAAATATGAATGGATTGAGAAGGTATGGACCTGCAAGACTAAAAGAAAATGTATAAAATAAAATAAAAACAAAAATTTCATACAAATTAAGAGAATAAGAAATATTATTTCATTAAAATAGCGGCGCAATTTCCAGAATAAGCAACAATAATAATGAAATTCTTTTTTTTACGATGACCCTTTTTCATTACCAAAAATTAAGTTAACTAGTACCATAACGTTGTAATAAATATAATTTAAGTTTTCTTTTGAAAGAATTAAGTGAAGGTACATTTTTCATACCTATATCAAGAGTGTTCCAAAATTTAGGACCATCATAAATAAACGTATTCTGAGCTAATAAAGTTCTTAAAAGGGGTAAATGAAATTCATTTGACTGTCTAGTTGGGTAATTATGAACCGATTGATTTAAAAAAAACATAAAATCAAAAGCTGAAGGTAATGAATTATTATCATATTTATACATAAATTGCCCTAATTGGTATAAGTACAAGTCATTAATTTTTAATAATTTATTATTAAAAAATAAAGGGTCTGTATGGGAGCGTGCAGTGGAATCACAAATAATACGAATAATCCTTTTTTGTAACAATAATAGCCTATCTAAAAACGATTGATGCGTGTTCCCCCAAGCAAGAAGGCCATAGTTTAAGTACGGCAATATTAAAGATGAGTATAACATAAACAAAGAATTCATTGGGAGACAAGTTTTTAACCGTTTTATAACTCCAATATTACGCGAAATAGTTTTACAAATGCTATCAATGTGACATTTCCATGAAAGTTTATTATCAACAATTACTCCCAAAAATTTAATAGAAGGCACATTTTCCAATACATTATTATCAAAAACAATATTTGAGGGCAAAGAATCTATTGATTTACTAAAAAGCATAAATTTAGCTTTCTGAAAATTTAAAGATAATTTATTAGCTCTTATCCACTGGGAAATCTTAAATAACTCAATATTAATCGTTTCTACTAGAATATGTGGATTTCTGTGAGAAAAAAATTAATTAGTGTCATCAGCAAATAGTATGAATGACAATATATCGGAAGATTTACAAGAATCATTTATATAAATAATAAATAAAAGTGGACCCAATAAGCTTCCTTGGGGAACGCCGCAAGTGACATAACGAAATTCGGAATTAACATCATTTAAAGAAACATACTGCTTTCTATTAGAAAGATAGCTCCGGAACCACTCCAAGGCCTTCCCACGTATACCATAATGAGAAAGTTTATAGAGTAAAATATTGTGGTTAATCGTGTCGAAGGCCTTGGAGAAGTCAAGGAAAATTCCTACTGTGTGTAATGATTTATCAATAGCATGTGCCACCTTATCTACAAAAGACAATAAAGCATGAATTGTGCTATGTTTTTCCCTGAATCCAAATTGAAAGTTAGAAAAAATATCATTATTCTTAAAAAAAGAAATAGTACGAGTACATATAATTTTTTCTAAAACTTTAGAAAGTGTGGACAACAAAGAAATTGGACGATAATTACTAACATCTAGTTTGTCTCCTTTCTTAAAGAGGGGGACGACCTTAGCAATTTTCATTATATCCGGGACTTGACCATTTAATAAAGATAAATTAAAAATATGAACGAGAGGATCAACTATAGAAACAATAATACCTTTTAATAAAAAGTTATTTACACCATCGTAGCCTGAACTTTTCTTATTATCTAAATTAGAGACTATATCCAAAATCTCATTTTCATGAATAGGTACAAAAAAATCGAATCAGGATTGGGAGTACTTAAAAAATCAACAAAATGTTTATCTGAAGCAGGAATATTTTGAGCAAGATTTTCTCCAATTGAATAAAATTATATATTAAAAATATTACTTATATTACCAGGATCATCAACCATCACATTATCCTGTCGAATTCTAGTTAGGTTATACATATACATATGTATAACCTATTGATTTCGTCAAGATTTTTCTTTATTCTTCTTCCTAATTTTGTTCGTCGATTATCTCAAGATCACATGAATCAAATATCATGAATCTTCACATGATGATAGATCATGTTCTAACTTAGAACTGCCCACTTTTTCAGTGACGTCACATTATTGTGACGTCATCAGGACGCCATTTTGTAAAATATCAATAATCATCATATCTCAGTCATGCATTATCAATGTCAATTCAAATTTAGTATCAATATCAATCATGTCAATAGTCATCTTTTAAGCTCATGCACATGCACTTAAACTCGGAGACGCGCGCGTACGCGTCCGTCAATTAATTTTTTTTTTTGTTAAATGCTCAAAACCCTAACCCGATTAATTTACTATATGTTTCAGACAATTTTAAGCGTTTCAAAAATTTCCGCGCGTGCGCGTCGGCGCGCGCGTATTTGCGCGCGTAACGCAAATGAAGAGGAAACATTTCGTTTTTTCACATGTTTTGCAATCCTTATACATTCCTCAATGTACCCTATCAATTTGAGCCATTCTTGACTCATAATAACGGAGTACGCGCGCGTCAAAGTCAAAATTACGCGCGCACGCAAAATGGCAAATCATGGTAAAAACATCCTTTTTTATTCGGCCATAACTTTTTAAAAAGTCCACAAACATCCAATTTTCTTTTAATATTCGGATAGATTATGAGTTGTAGATACGAATTCATACCTCATTTATGCCGAGTAAATGTTATCAAGTCATCATATTGACGGTTAAAGTTGAAAATGCGAATTTTAATCAATTTCAGTCAATGTTGAAATCGATCACAGCGGACTATTGACCATATCTCGCTTATTCTCCATCAATGTACTCCCAAATTTTGATATATCGTAGCTGATGTTCTGCTCTATTCGCAATTTATTCACAACAATTCGTTATGTTAACTGGATCCTGATGAATTGTTTGATTGTAAATAAGAGTCCAAATCTGATAAAAATTGAGGTTTAGCCAAAACGTATGTTATCGACATATAACTGCTGAAGAAATTATGTTATCAATTTGAGATTTCGCATGTAGATAGGGATTTGCAAGCCCATCATTTCATAAGTTAACACCAAATCGCGAAAATGCATATATCATTGTCATATTTACCGTTAAAGGTCAAATAAATCAAGCATGAATACTCAATAACCACGTACGCCGCGGACATGTAATCCAGCACACATGTATGGTATAATGAAAGGAAAAATTTTCATAAGATAAGATCGGATTATGAAAATGGCGTTAAGGATATGTAATTTAGGTTCAAAGGTCAAATAATTCACTGTTACAATGACAAGTGCAGTGTGCAATCACTGATATATCTTTCCCGATTTCCCATTTTCGTTAAGAGATCTAATGTTGGTCTCGCGGTATAATTTGTGACACAAGATCAAAGGGTCCTGGGTTCGAATCCAAGGCAATATTTGTTAACTTTCTTTTTTTATTTATTTTGTTTCGGGGGGGGGGGGATATGATATGATGATTGAGTAGTTATTTTTGGAATCATCCTTTTATCATAATAAATCGATATGTATAACCTTAATTCGTCAAAAGTGACGAATTCAAAATCTAGTTATATTTGATTTATTTTTATTTAAATTCATTGCTTGTTTAATAATCTTCCAAGTTGTTTGCATGTCATTTTTAGATAATTCTAATCGATTAACAAAATACCTTCTTTTTTCCAAACGTATGAGTTTAATAAGTATATTTTTATAAGAAGTATATTTTAATTGAAGTTTATCAGTACCTTTTAGTTTATATTTAGTGGGAGAAAGAAATTTGTGTGCTTTGATTGAGAGATGCTCACGAGCCTTCATATCGTCTAGAGTCAGTTGGATCTGTTCAGAGAAATCAGAGGTGGGGTCAGAATCACATTTTCTTTGACTGCAGCCACTTTAGGACCCACCCATGCCTGTTTTCACCTGATTGGTCAAGCAGTCCTGACACTCATCCACTCACAGTTGCTTTCATTGTTTTGTGTCTCCGCCTCCTTTCCTCTTTCCAGCCCCCCTTCCATACATGTGTTTATGTTGGTATATATTCTGTGTTTTTTCTGTAGTAACTGTCATTTGTGCCCTGACGAAGATTCTGCTATGATCGAAAGCTAGGCTGTATACGACTCTCATTTTATTACATTGGCGATTTTTTAGTAGACAAGCAGTTTTCAGTAGTATTCTCCATATTCATTTCATTGCTCTGCTGTTGTATCACTCCCAAGTGATCCTCCTTGTTTACTCTGTCTTGTTTTATTTTGTTTTGTTTCATTTTGTTTTATTTTTCGTTCTGTCAGCATTTGCTATAGTTTGTAATTTCATACGTCTTCTTTCACTTATCTCACAGGCTTACAACTTTGGAAACACCTCGCAGCTGAACCCTCATTTCCTTGATATGAATGTGCTCTCTTTTTGTTTATCATTCTCTGCATTGTTCTGTTACATTGACACCATGTCTGACCATCTATCTTTATTTCATCAACTCAGGAAAGCAAGGATCAAGGCCCTTAACTACCATTTCCACCAGGATAACTACAGATTTTACTCTCTCAGTCGCATCATACCCACAGGTCTCCTACTCAAGTGCAACCCCTCTCTCGGCACACTCCCACCCTAGCTGCAGAAACGTTGGAACCAGACCCTATTTGGAGCATCTGTCCAGTTGATTAACATACTCTCTTAACATTGTGCATTCTCTCTTGATTCATTTGCAGTTGACATCACCAGACTGGAAAATGATCTACGCTCTTGCTGTACCGATGCCCAGTGGCTCAAATACAATGATGAAATTGAATCTTGCCTTTCTACCCATAGATCTGAACTCCTCCAACGCCGGAACCGGAAAATTGGCAATCTCTCCAGGAAACGCCAAGGGACCCGCAGATTCATACAACGCACTAACAACACAGACGTTTCACCTCATACAGTTGTTAACCTCTCATCTTCTCCCCTCTCCCCAGCAGAATCCTCTCTTCTCTCCAAAGGTCTCAAGTTCTGCCCCACCCCACCTGAAGTCAACCAGATCGAACTCAACCATGATCTCTCCAGGTTTTACCGTACCATTCGTCTCAAGGAGTTCTTCGTCGATGAACCCCCTTCTGCCCCTGAACCTTTCCGACAGAAAAGTAGCTGGGTTCCTCCCAAGAATAGAGTCCCGGCACTTGAAACCTACGTACAAGCAGTCAACTCACAAATTCTCTCCTCAGATACCCCCATCACCACACATGACAACCTCCCACGCGAAGAACGCAAAGCTCTCACTTCCCTCAAGAACAGGACCGACATCATCATCAAGCCAGCAGACAAAGGCTCAGCCGTCGTTGTTATGGACCGCCAACAGTATATCGATGAAGCCATGAAGCACCTTGACAACCGTTCGCACTACACATCACTTGATTCTGACCCCACCTCTGATTTCTCTGAACAGATCCAACTGACTCTAGACGATATGAAGGCTCGTGAGCATCTCTCAATCAAAGCACACAAATTTCTTTCTCCCACTAATGCTAAACCTGCCAGATTCTACCTTCTCCCCAAGATTCACAGACCAGGTAATCCAGGCCGCCCGATCCTTTCCGGTAATGGTTCACCCACAGAGAACATCTCACTCTTTGTTGATCATCACATCAAACCTCTTGTCCGCTTAGCACCTTCATACATTCATGACACCCCTGACTTTCTTAGGAAACTCGAGGACATTAAGGAACAGATACCTGAGACTGCGATAATTGGAACTTTTGATGTTTCCTCTTTGTACACCAACATCCCCTTCGACGAAGGTATCACCGCATCATGCGAAGCCTTGGCTCAGAGTGGTCACACCAATCCCCCCATCTCTGACATCAAAATTCTCATGTCCCATGTACTAACCAAAAACAACTTCACTTTCTCTGACAGGCAGTATCTACAGATATTTGGAACAGCCATGGGTACCCGCATGGCCCCCTCATTTGCATGTCTCTTCATGACCAAGCTGGAGCAGCAAATGTTAGACTCAGCACCTTGCCGCCCATGGATTTGGTGGCGCTTCATTGACGATGTCTTCTTCATCTGGACCAGCGATGAAGAGAGCCTACACACATTCATTGACCACATGAATTCCTTCCACAGAACCATAACGTTCACTTCTGACTTCTCCCTAGATGAAACCCACTTCCTTGATGTCACCATCAAGAAGGAGAACAGCCAGATCACCACCAGTCTCTACACCAAGCCCACAGACACCCACCAGTACCTCCATTCATCTAGCTGTCACCCCCGCCACTGCAAAACAGGTATTGCTTACAGCCAAGCCCTTCGACTCCGCCGCATCTGCTCCAAGGACTCTGACTTTTCCCTCCATGCCAGAAATCTCAAGACACACCTCACAGCCAGGGGCCACAGTGCCAAAGCAGTTCATCTATCCATTAACAAAGTTCGTTCTCTCCCCAGATCCGAGGTTCTGAAGAAGAAGACTCCCAACCAGAGCACCACTGTTGTCACACCCCTAGTGACCACCTTTCATCCCAACTTACCTCCCCTCCGTCGCATATTGACTAACAATCACCACATTCTTCACACTTCTGATCGCCTCCAACAGGCTGTCCCTGATGCCCCCATCCTAGCCTACAGACGCCCTCGCAACCTCAAGGACCACATTGTTCGAGCTGAACTTCCCACCCCCAATAACAACCCCTCTCCCATACAGCAAAGCACCTTTAAGTGCACTGCCGACAGATGCATTGTGTGTCAGGTACATATCCATCAGGATGATACCTTCACCAGCCACTCCAACAACATCTCTCATCATACCAAGGGCCACATCACATGCACCACCACCAATGTTGTATATCTTATCACGTGCATAGTCTGTGGCATGCAGTACGTAAGCGAAACCAGGAACACCCTCAAGAGACGCTTTTACGGACACAGATCCACCATCCACACCTCTAAACATGACGCCCCAGTCGGCAACCACTTCAACCTACCTAATCACTCCATTTCTGACATGATTCTACAGGGAATAGAATATCTAGGTAACCGCCCGGACACACTCCGCTCCAGCAGAGAGAAGTATTGGATAAGACGTCTCTGCACCATTCATCCCCGTGGTCTCAACATCCAAGAAGGCAGTGATTAACCTTTGCATCTCCCCTTCATCGTCTGCACCACCATTTGTTTGTTTTCACCCCCCATATCGATACTTTACTTTGTTCCACATACTATTCATATTCTTATTTCCCATTTTATTTTCCCCATATATTCATTTTTAGTTTCCTTTGAGATTACATTATATACACTGTCACCATTCATACACATAATCATGTTAGTTTATCAATATGTTTTACTTTTTGCATTTAATTTCTCTCTATAGGTACACTGTCCATAGACATGGGCTTATTCATATACATCCACATTCTCATCATGCATAGTTCCACCTCTATTTTGATCATATTGTTCCACCTTCATTTGTCTCTCCACCTTCCCTCTGATTACCTACCTATTTAGGCTTCCTTTTGTTCACTATCTCTTTCCACTCCCTGTCCCATTCATTTGTCTATGTTGCTTCCCTACATATCATCACCTACTGGGTCCCCATCCTTTCCACTCTCTCCTTTGATCTCGCCTATCCTATTCATCCGATCCTGTAACACACTTCACTTCACTTTCTTTGTCCTAATCCTCTCGCTCCCATCCCCTACACTCATAATCCCCTCTATTGTTCCTCCCCTCTCGATGCCCCAGTGCACTCCCACACCTCATCAACTGTCTTTTGTTCACATGTCTCTTTCCATTTCTTGATTTATTTCTTTGATCCTCCCTACCTCTATTCTTCTCTAAGCCTTACACTCTCATCACATTTTCTTTGACTGCAGCCACTTTAGGACCCACCCATGCCTGTTTTCACCTGATTGGTCAAGCAGTCCTGACACTCATCCACTCACAGTTGCTTTCATTGTTTTGTGTCTCCGCCTCCTTTCCTCTTTCCAGCCCCCCTTCCATACATGTGTTTATGTTGGTATATATTCTGTGTTTTTTCTGTAGTAACTGTCATTTGTGCCCTGACGAAGATTCTGCTAGGATCGAAAGCTAGGCTGTATACGACTCTCAGTTTATATTTATAATACAAGTTATTTTTTTCTATTTATCGATCGTAATAAAGATTTAGAGATCCATGGGAGTCTTGGAGACGTTTTATAATTACAAGATTTATCTCTTTGTTGTGGGATATCAATATCTAATTGACAATTAAAAATATTAAAAAATATATCGTAAGATGAATTTACATCATCATTATCGTACACAGCAGACCAATCAGTATTATCCAGACTAGCGCCAAGACGTGATACATTATCATGCGTTACTTTACGAATTAAACGGGGAGGGCCACCAATTTTTACCATTGGAGCTACATTATATTGGGTTAAAATGGGATAATGGTCAGTAATATCAGAAAGAACAATATAAGAATTCGGGTGAGGTATAACATTACTAAAAATATTATCAATAAGGGTGGCAGAAGAATCTGCAACACGAGTGGGTTTAGAAACAAGAGGGAGAAAAGAGGCCGACAAGAATATTTCAAGAAATTCATGTGACACATTATTATCAGCATGTTTCAATAAATTTATATTATAATCTCCCATTAAAAAGCAATCTTTATTCTCAAAAGGGGGTTCTTAATTAAGTCAGTTACATAAATTAAAAAATCTTTTAAACTAGAATTTGGAGGTCGATAAATAACACCAACTAATATATTTTTATGACCCGGTATTATAATTTCACTGAATAGGGACTCTATTAAATCGTTAATTAATGAAATATTTTCATGAACTATATAATTATACCGTTTTAATACATACATAGCTACACCACCTCCTAATCGATCTTGTCTATTTTTATAAACAAACTCATAATCATTAAGGGCATGTGATGAATCTACATCTTGAGTTAACCAAGTTTCAGTCAAACCAATTATAGAGAGGGGTGTTTGAGAGGGGACATCTAACAATTAATGAAGCTTTGGGATAGTGAACATATGGATTAACGAACGTTCTTACTAAACAAATGTTTGGGTTAAAGGGATAGTTGAGTTCTTGTAAGGAGAGTACAGTTTTAGGGAAACTGAATTTTAGTAAGCAAAACCTGCATCATTACATTACAAACTAATAGTTATAACTAGAAAGGAACACAAAATTACAAATGACGTAGTAAAGATCATGTTATCATTCAAAAAGAGCCGTTAAAACGTAAGAGGGCGCTCTCTAAACACTCATCGGTTTCAACCATTTTTAATAAAATATTGTGCATGTGATGCTTTGTTGAAATAGTGATTAGATAGAGAAATAACCAACAACTATTTAAATACCTATTTTGTAACTTTTTGAAAAGAGGAAGCATTTTTTTGAATTGTTAACGGCTAGTTCAAAATTCTCTAATAAACCCGGGGCCCCGGGTTTATTACAAATTGTTATATTTATGGATATTTCAGCCGTTTCTGAACCGATTTTGATCAAACAAAGATGATTTTATTGTTTAAATATTATGCTCTTTCAAATTTTACACTCAGTTTTTCATTACCTCACAAACAAATTAAGTAGTCTAGCGCCCTCTCTACCAAAACTCAACTTTCCCTTTAACAAACCTCCTCGCTACTTCGTAGCTCGTTCAATAGTACTGACGGAGCTGCACGGTTCGTGCAAATAGACATGCCCTATCGCACTCAAAATCATTCATTATTTCCTTAATGATATACGGTGTAGCATTCCCTCGCATTGGAATCTCTAAAAAGGAAGCGCTCTTAATGGCTTTTACCAGAAAACCTGTCAATTCTGATCTGTTCGCAGAGCAAAGAAACTGGGACATTCACCTACAAACATATCCACAATGTTTGGAATGATTATGCGTTGACATTTCGTCTATCATGCATGTCTAGTATTAGGCCGGAACGTCATATCAAAGCTAATATCTCAATTCGAGCATGGAGGTATTAAGCTATTGACATTGACTCGTCCGTTTAAATCAAGACCTATTTGTATCAATACATTTGCAATACATGTGCAAGAAGCATAACATGTATGATATTCGCACAGGATATACACGCAGGAAGACCCTTATATGCTAAATTGAAGAACAAAATGATTTTGAAATGTTATGATACCATTTAGATTCAAGGACGCCATGCTCTAAGGAATATTGTTCATACGGCATTCGTGTGTTCTATTATAAAGATCCTGCATGGTGGGCGGAAAACATTGACATTGAAATGTCTGCTGAAATAAGCCCACACGCCTTGATAAATCACCGAGCATGGTGGCTTAGCGGTTAGAGTGTCCGCCTCATGCACGGGAGGTCCCGGGTTCGAACCCAGACCGGGTCATACCAAAGACTTTAAAAATGGAACCTTCTTCCTTCTAGCCAGACACTCGGCATTTATAGAATGGAGAAGGGAAAGTTAATCACACGAGTTACCAGAGGACTAGCCCCCTTCTGTAACTTTCGCTACATTTAGTAGACGTGTGGCCTAGGTCTATTGAAACGGAAATAGGCGCCGCCTTATGTGCCAACATTGGTACGGGAAAGACTTTAACTTTAACTTTAACCTTGATAAATCAGTAATTTGGAAACAAGAACAATTTGATTGTGCCCCACATACAAATATCATGACCCTTTCCATCCTCTCTCACATTAGACCGTCTCCCATAGCCCAAACCACTGAGTGTAGCTAACATCTACACAATATAATGTATGTCTGAGAAAATGTAGTATAGGTGCAATTCTATAGAAAATGAAAGTTCAACAAATGGACCAAATTAGTCGTAATAGCTGACGTCCAATGATCTTCTTTGGTCGTATAATTATTTGCATTGTTAGTATTGTTGCGTGAATAGTGTGTATTGATTATTAATATGATTTACTCTTATCATAACTCATTGTTGCATTCAATCGTATTAAAAAAAGATTTTAAGTAAATTGACCCAAACAAGTCGTAACTGCCAAAAAGCATTCGACTATAATGTGCTCCAACACAATGAGAGGTATTTGAGATTGTAAATCAGACTCGCAAAGCTCATTTTTTCTGAAATAGAGCGGGCTACCGGACGTGCCAATGTGCCATGGGCGTCGATACTTACGTAATACCTATTCATCAGGGGGGATGAATGAATAGATCACCCCCCCCCCCCCTGATGAATGGGTATCAATTACAGATCGACGCCCATGCAATGTGCTAATTATGCAGGAAGGGTTACTAGTGAGTCCACATCTACTTTAGAAGTAAGTATTAATTTGTTTTGTACTAGGTGATTGTAATATCCACATCCTGTGTAATTCACACCTCATATACCAGACCACCCCCTGCTGTTTTCACCACTCTCATTTCTCCCTCATCTGATACCTCTGTCTCTACTACCAGACACAAGTCGTAAATAATGAATTGTTACCTCTTTGTCTTACCGACAACCAAGTCTGTATAAATACTATTACTGTTATGCAAAACCACATGTTGCATGTTAATGTCATCATAGACCACCAGTGTCTATACTCTTGTACCAAGCATTTGACTGAATAAAATACCAATCACTTATCCTCCCAACTATCGTTGTATCAGCATCACTTATTCATGTCTCCCGACAAATAGCAGATATTACAGTGATATCAATTCGTATTGCATATGATAGTAGTTCATTAATTTGTGATGATAACCTTACAGAGCAAACTTTCTAAACCGACAATTTGCGAAAATTTGCGAATTTGCCAATTATGCAGGCAGGGTTACTAGTGAGTCTACATCTACTGTAGATGTACGTATGTATTTGTTTTGTGCTAATTTAACTCTTTCGTTTTATATACATTCATATTGCATGGTAGTTCGTTTGTGCTGATTGCCTTACAGAGCACACTTTTTAACGCGTCAATTTGCAAATTTGCTAATCATGCAGGCCTGGTTAATATAAGTGAGTCAACATCTACTTTAGATGTCAGTATTTTATTTTTGTGCTAGTTTAACTCATTTGTTTTTTTTATATAAGTTCAAAATGCATCTTTAGTAGTTCGTTTGTGATGATTGCCTTAGAGAGCACACTATCTAACACGACGATTTGGGACAATTGGCGAATTCGCTAATAATGCAGGCAGGGTTACTAGTGAGTCTACACCTACTTTAGATAGATATAAGTATTAATTTTTGTTGTGTTAGTTTAACTAGTTTATATTAATTCATACTGCCTAGTAGTTAATTTTTTTCTGATTGCCTTATAGAGCACACTTTTTAACGCGACGATTTGCAAATTTGCTAATAATGCAGGCCTGGTTAATAGTGATTCTACATCTACTTTAGATGTCAGTATTTTATTTTTGTGCTTGTTTAACTCTTTTGTTTTATATAAATTTATAGTGCGTAGTAGTTCGTTTGTGCTGATTGTCTTATAAAGCAAACTTTCTAATGAGACAATTTATGAAAATTGCACGTAGAATTAAAAGTGAGTTGACATCTACTTTAGATGTTAATTGTTGGTGTTATTTTAACTCTTGTTTGAAATCATTCCATATTGCATAGTGCATGTGTAGTTCATTTGTGCTACTTGCCTATTAAAACACGATCTTTCTTACGCGACAGTTTCGAAAAGTGCACGTAGAATTTATGGTGAGTTGACATACTTTAGATTATATTTTTATCATTTGTTTACGTTTAATTCATGTATTTGATGGCATACATTGTTTGATATTGAACTTTCATTGCAATTGAGGTTAAAATTAAGAGTACTACATTGCAGATCTTGATGAACTTATCCCCGAGTAAAGCTGTAAACCACTTTAAAGGGCATCAAGCGTGGGGATGCTACACAGCGGGTCGCCATTTTGAACTAGGCTAGTTTGCGCGCACCGCATGACACTGAGCTAACGTGCATCACGCATCGTGCGCAACGCGTACGCAAGATGGCGCCGCGCATCTGATTTGACGAATCTGAACTACCTTTAACCCCTTGCACAGTATGCATGATAATTTATGGGACATTCAAAATTGAGAACCGGGTTAATAAGAAAAGTGCACCCATTTTTAAAATAGCAAACGATTTCAGGTTTCCTTCACATGCAATGAACTGTATTGTTGCGTGGTTCATCAATACACGTGTCGGGTACGCGGACGTTTTGCTTTGAAACCATAACAAGGCACAATTTTTTTAATTTTGTATATCATGTGGCAATTATCTGAACCATTCATAGCCTCAACTGACTGCAGCTGATTATATCTCTTTATAAGGTACTCGGAAACATGATTATCAGAGAACATATTTCACGTATGCATTTCTGGGATAAAATACCGACAGTAGAAAGTGCCTACGTCACTATGTCTTAAGAGCTAGTAAGTCAAACTTTTAGGCAAAGTTTCTCAAGTTATGTATGATTAAGTTTGTGGAAACAATTCAAGGAAGGAAAGTTTTTAAGTTGACAATATCTAAACCCTTCGTATCCTCAATTCATGCAATTGCTGCTGAATTATCTGTTAAAGGGATTTAGTAACTTTGTTGGCAAGTGCAAAAAGTGATGAGTGGTTGATAAAATGTGTATGGAGTGATCCGATATGTCCACAAAGCAATTTGTGATCATTTCACGTTAATTTGATTTTTTTTGGCCGAAAAATTAGCAAAAATGCAGTTATATTCACTAGTTTATGCACTTACCTTGTACACGGCATGAAATTATCCCGTAGACAATATATCTAAACACTTCAATCGTAAATATCTTTTGAACGAAATGGAAATTTGAAAAACCGAAACCTGTCCCGTGCTTTTATTGTTAATATGAGTATGATAAGGTATGAGAGAACCACTAGAGTTCCAAGTACGTTTTGAGGATTTGGACAATGTTAATACTACCTAAGTCCCTTTACAGTATCATTGTCGGAGACCACATTGCAAGTGTGCATTCCGGGGATGAAATTTCAGAAGTTGTACATGTAGGATTATGCTACTATGTCTTAAAGGTATGGTGACAAGAAAACTGCCTCAAAATTGGGTTTTACTGTATCTAAGGTAGATTTTCATGAAGATTACTAATACAAACATATTTTCCTCGTGGGAAAACCCGGTAAAATAAAAAAATCAACTTGTAAATTCTCTTTCGGAACCCCCGTAAAAAAACTGAGTCCCGGGCGAACAAAAAATGACGTCATCTTTGTGACGTCACCGGCAGGCAATCGCAGTTTAGCTCGGTCATAGACGTACACGCTGAGTACAATACTCACGTTGACACAGAGATATTATTTCCATTTGTTTCAATATTTGCAAACATTTGTTCAGGTTTATATCATGGGACGATATACACTCAGATGTGTAGCTGCATCCTGCTACAATTCATTTCTTAGCAATTCTTAAGCATTTTCAGTAAAACCTCAATTTACAAGCAAAAACGAGTTTGTTTTACAAGCAAGTCATAGGCTCTGCATGTAAACAATGCACATTCCTCCGCGTTGCGGTCTGCAAGTGATGTCATGAATCGGGTGACACGTGCGCACATTTCCGCTCTGCTATAAATGACTTTTTTTAGGAGCATGGAACGCCGATGCGTAATAAAGCAAAAAAGTTGCATGAAATTTACCTTTTTTTTCCAACTTAAGGATTTCTTTGAAAAAAAGAGTGTGGTATATCAATAAAGGCACATATTTAAAGCTATAAACCTGAATCAAAGCCGGGATTGCACCCCTCCTTTAAAGGGATCTAGTAACTTTGTTGACATGTGCAAACAGTGATGAATGGTTGATGCAATGTATATTATTGTTATCTCATATGTCAACAGGGTATAGTGTGAACATTTCCAGTCAAATGGACATTGCATGGCCAAGTAATGAGCAAAAATGCAAAGTAATATTCAATAACTCACTGCACTCACTTTGTACACAGAAGAAAAACTCGCCCGGAGTTTTTCTTATCTGAATACTTCGATCGTACATATCTTTGTAACGAAAGGGAAATTTGAAAAACCGAAACCTGTCCCATGATTTTATTGTTAATACGAATACAACAAGGTATGAGGGAACCGCTAGAATGAAAAATTTATTTTGAGGATTTGGACAATGTTACTAAGTCCCTTTAAAGCCAAACGACAGTACTGGGAAACGCCCCACACACAAAACATGAAAAATACACTTTTATCACCAACCATGTAAAAGAATATGTCATAAAGTATCTGTTAATCTAAATATTTGACAAATACTGCGTTGAAATTGAATATTTGAGCAATAAAATGTTCGAAATAAAAACTGTTAATGCGATAACACAATCAAACCGAATGTTCGCGGCTGCGTGCGATACCTATGGCAAATACAGCACAATTCGAACCGTTCGAAGCCTCAATTACATATGATTTATCTCTTTAAGATAGAAGGTAACATTGTCGGAGGTCATAATTGCAAGCGTGAATTTCGGGGATGAAATTTCAGTAGTCTAAAGGGCTTGTAATACATACGTTTTATGAACACATTTTTACCAAGGTTAGTCGTCTAGACTTATTGGCCCGTATTCACAAAGGAGGTTTGTACAAACCCCGGTTCAAACCGCGGTATACATCTATGGAATGCCAATTGTAAACTGATGGAGAGAGAATGTGTACCATCAACATTGTTAACAAGTAAGGAATTTACATTCTCTCTCCATCAGTTTACAATTGGCATTCCATAGATGTAAACCGCGGTTTGAACCGGGGTTTGTACAAACCTCCTTTGTGAATACGGGCCATTGATATGACTTTTTTGTAAAGGCTGTACGTGTAATGCTCCTATGAACAACGTGTTTTTCATTAATTTTCTGTTTGTTCTGCTTTTTTGTATTGTTTTCTTACTCGTGTAACGATTCCGTTGCCATTTTCATGGACAATTTTGCAAGCGTAGGCAATCAAATATATTATTTTGTATTTAATGTATTACAGTCAAACCTGCTAATGCGACCACCTGTCTATAGCGACCACCTGCTCATAACGACCGCTCTCTGGTGCCCCCCCCCCCCTGAAAAAGTATGTGCTAAGAGACCTGCGTAATGCGACCACCTGCCTAAGGCGACCAGCGACCACCCTATTTGGGTTACGACCAAAAAATGCATCTTGACTTTAGAATTCTGTTTTAATTTCACTTAAAAAGATTATGCAAACATTTAATACCATTTAAATATAATGCCAATATATAATTTCATTTTAAACAATGCATCTTGACTTTAGAATTCTGTTTGATCTGCAGCGCTCACTAGCCGCCGCGCCGCGCCCAGCGCATGCACTTTAGCGTAGCTGATTCTCTCATGATGAGTAAATAAATGACACATTTTGAAATTTTAATTTCACTTAAAAGATTATGCAAACATTTAATACCATTTAAAATATAATGCCAATATATAATTTCATTTTGTTTGTTTGTTATGCATGCAGCAATTACTAAATGAAATATGGACTCATGCGTGTAAACAGATGCCAATTAATAATACATGTGCATGTAGGCACAATATGCGACCAGAAATTCAAAATGGCCGCCAACCTGTCTTATGCGACTACCTGTCTATAGCGACCACTTTTCGCCGGTCCCTTGAGCGGTCGCTATAGACAGGTTTGACTGTATATGTTAACATATTTTGTAAAATGTGCCCATCCTGCAGATGTTTTGGGCAATTACAGACATGGAAGTAACCAATTATATTTAAATGTAATAAAACTAATGCTCCAAACTTCCCCTATTGAAAAGCAAATCGTAACACATCCCTGGGCATTGAGATACCCTTAACATGCTTAAAGAGAAAGTTTCCCCATCATCTATTTACCTTTGATTAAGTTCTCTACACATTAAACATCAATGGCAACCTCCATGCTGTACGCGATGAATGGGATTAGCCCGTACATGCAGCGAGTGACTTTAAATGATGCTCATCCCTTGCAAAAAAGAACCAACGCGATGGTCGTATTTGCATGATTTTGTTTGTTAATGTGTAGAGAACATAATTAAAGGTAAATAGATGTTGGGTAAACTTTCCCTTTAAAGTGATCCATTAACTTTGTACAATGTCAACCAGAATCACCAGGAGCTTTCACACTTTTATTGTACCTTGTTGTTTGGTTTATGGAAACATAATAATGAAGTGGGTTTTGATTTTTTTTAAATGTCTCCATAATCATGGAAATATTTGAGATTTAATTTGAAAGCGTATATAGACGGTTTCCGACCGTAGTCAAGAGTATCCGAATTCGGATCAGACATTGATTTTCACTGTTTTCACTAGGTAAACCTTATTCCTTTTCTATGAAACTCTCACATATCATTCTCAAGAATCTTAAAATGAAAGTGGTATATGATTGAAGTCTCAAACATTACTTTTGGGGAAAATATAAAGTTAATGGATCACTTTAATGTGACTAGGTGCGTCAATTCACAATACCAGGAAATATTATATAATTGGCCACCGGATCTAAATAAGAGCGTACGTTCGTTAATACTGTTTGTATTAATTTTGTATATTTCTTCTTTTTTCTTCTTCTTTTTTGTCCACATGCCACTTTCGTAGGAAGCATGTTCCAGATTTCTATTCATGTACACGAGCGAGCATGAATGCCAATTGTTAGCGTGATTCACAGAGAACCCATTGGCAATGAAAATGGCGTCCATTGTTCTTGACCGAAAATCAGTCTTCATTTCGACGGTTTTTTCACTTAAAATGCGTCTGGCTCAATTGACCGTCTCAAATTCCGTGCAGATGTCAGATTTATTTCATGAAGAAAACCAAATAATTTAAAGGGATAGTTAAGTTTTGGTATATAGTAGGCGCTTCTAGAAATAATTGTTTTGTGAGGTGATGAAAAACCAAGTGAACTATTTGTAAGAGCGTGTGATTTTAAAGATAAAAGAAACTTTATTTGATCACAATCGGTTCAGAAACAGCAGAAATATCAATAAATATATCCGATTGGAATAAATGTGGGACCAACATTTATTCGATAAGTTAATAAAAACATGAATATAATGCCTACAAACTTTTTCGAAAAATACCTAGGTTGTTTTGAAATATTGTTGATGATCTCTCTATTGAATTAATATTTTAAAAAAGTATCAAATTCACAATTTTTCAAATGAATTGTTAAAAGACAATATGTTTTTAGAGAGCGCTCTCGTGTGTTTTAATGACTGCTTTTTGAATGATAACAGACTCCTGACTTTAATATTGCAAGCCCTATGGTAGTTGATAACTTAATACCGTGAACAGGTTGAACGTGACCTTTAATGACGTGGTAACGTGTTGCTAAAACTGCTTTATGGAACATGATTTGGCCCAATATAAACTTTCTGCACACGCCGACAAAGTTACTACGTCCCTTTTATACCAAGAACATGATGGATGTGGCCTTCTAATGATGTGGTAACGTGTAGCTATCACCGCTATATGGAACGTGTTTTGGCCCAATATAAAAGAAGTATCGTTTAATTCACCTTCTCACATTAAAGCATATAATGTTACAATGTTGATATTGTAATTATATGACATTCTGAACATAATTATCTGGTAACGTGTTGCTAATTGATTAACAACCGCCAGATGTTCCAGTTCAAAGTAACTGTTTTCATTTTATTAAAAACTAAAGCGCCTCTGTATGGATATTCTAGCTGTTTCTGAAAACGTATATATCTTACAAATGATACTTGTTTTCGGAAATAATATCGCTAGTGATATTCGATACTTTTGTTTTGTTTGTTATGTTATTTATCAGATACTACACACCAAGTTTCTTTGTAACTAACACAAGAAGAGTATTGTTGAAAAACGCCCTCTCAACCTGTACTTAATTAGCCATTTAAAATGATCTAGTAACTACATCATGTGCAAAAACTGACGGAAGATTGATAAAATGTGTATATGTGTGATCGGTATGTTCACTGAGCGATGTGTGAAAATTCCACGGTATACACGACTGTGTACACGACTGCAAAGTGATATTCACTAACTCATTGCAAATCGGAACACTTCAATCATACATATCTTTCTAACAAAAGAGAAATTTGTATAACCGAAACCTGTTCCATGCTTATTTTAGTCAATTTACAAAATATTGTTTCTTCTTCTTCTTCTTGCATATGAGGCAGCGCAAATTGTTTAGCCAGTAAATAGTGTCGGGGTCCAAGTTGTTTAAATCTGGCGGCGTGGGCGAAGGATTGTGCACTCTTGAATGATGTGGGTGACAGATTGCTCTGGTGATCCACACGTGCAGGCCGGGAAAGGTCTGAGCAGGGGTGTCGATCCGTTTTTGAGATTGGGGGGGCGAAATTTGAAATGTTTTCCAGAGTGACCGCTGAGAGAGCTAAAAGCCCCACATTGGCATGCCCGGAAGTTTTATTATGCGTTCATTGAAAGTGTCTTGATGGCTCGAAGACCTGACTTTGGGGGGCACCCACATTTGGGGACAATAATGGGGGTCCAGGGGGCCCTAGCATGGGTGTTAAAATTCTATAAAATAGTGAACCTACTCATAACGTATTTTTAAAGGGCATATAGCGAGGAAAATACTGAGCCTTGCATGAGATGGATCCACGTGATCATGTATACTATAGAGCCATCGATATAGTCTAGGGCATTGGGCTCCCATGAAACTAAGCAAGGGCGTCAACAATTTCTCAAAAGTGTAGGCGAGACATTGCGAGGAAGCGAAGCGACCGAGCGGGGGAGAGTGTGGGAGGGGGTGTCCCCCTCCCACAGTAGGGAGCTTTTGTATTTTTGGGCGTGAAATTGTGCGATTTGGTGCACACCTGAGACAGAAATTTCACGTAATATGAAGTATATAGGTATGGAACCAAACATACATAATGACAAAGGGAGGGGGACAATCTGCTCCTTTTTCAAATGTGGGGGGGACATGATATTCCAATTTGATTTGCGTTCAGCGCATATGTACCGAGATTATTTTATTTTCTGTGACGGTGTGCTATCTATAGATGAGGGTTTAATAAACTTCGTTTGAGGTGTGCGTTTGAGAAATTACGCTGCCCAACGCATTTCAAAAGGTGAGTTCCCGCAACCCAAATGAAACTTGCAATATGAGAAACTGTATGCGCGCGAAGCGCGCGGCAAAAAGAGATTTACAGTCCTTTTCAAACTAGAAAACGGCTATTTTGAAGAATGTGTCTTTCCCCTCTTTGGCATTATATCACTCGATTTTTTGTCTTCCTCATTTTCGGAATTATTGGGGGGGGGGCGAAATGATATGTTCGCCCCCCCCCCCAATATTTTCATTGGGGGGGGGGGGGGGGCGACCGCCCCCCTGCCCCCCCCCCCCCACCCCCCCCCCCCCCCCCCCAGGATCGACACCCCTGGGTCTGAGCACCCATCGGTGCATGTTGGCTATGGGGGTCAGACCTTCCCCGGCCTGCACGAATACAATGAGGCATGTTATGAGTGCTAGTAAATGCTGTGGATTTGGACAGTCAAGTACTAGATCCCTTTAACGTCAAGCTGGTTATTATCAAAAAAGGGCATACTACCCAAGACATTTGAAATGGGTCGGCGAAGGTCGGACAGTTTAAACGCGAATTGTTTCTCAGCTATCACTCCCGAGACGTTATACCAAACCAAGGAAATTGGAAATCGGAGGACCGGTCGTCCACGCGTTGCTAAGATTTGTTTTTATTTTGCATTATGTTAACGAGAATCGCGACATCCTATTTAAAGGTTGCGCTTTATTGAAATGATATGAACTTGTTGTATTGGGCCTACTATCACGTTCGTGACGTGAGATCTAGACACTTGGAAATAAATGACCGTCCATTTCAAAGAGTTATTATCCTGACGCCAATGGTTTACATTCGCTTGTCGTACCTGCGTTTGATAAATGTCTGATTGTTATGCTATACGCGAAAGGCGACGTCCTGTTAGAAGAATGTGCTTCGTACATAATGAAGGTGATTTATTTTTCCAGGTACATGAAATTCAAGAACATTGGCAATGGAACCCCGATTTTCCTCACGTATCAATGATTTATTATCTCCTGTATTCGAAACGTGATAGGCGACGTCCAACGGTGGAGTTAGGGTGAACATGGTGAAAGCAGACGATTTGGGTTCGCTCGCATTCTTTATCTCTCTTTGATCTCATTTTGGTCATAATGCCTATTAAAGGGCGTCATGCATGGGGATGTTAAACCGTGGAGCGCCATTTTGATCTAGGCTAGTTTGTTGGCACTGCATAGCTGCACACATCACCTATATTACGCAACGTGCGCAAGACGTTCACAAGATGGCACCGCGCGTCCAATGTACGAATCCAAACATCCTTTAAAAACGTCAATTTCGCAACCACCTAAATGGACGACTAGTCCCACATTCGACACTGACCCTAATCCCATGCGATAACCCTTATCCCAAACCCCTGACTCTTATTTCAATCCCTAATCGGAATCATAAAGTGTCTGATTTGATTTGTAGACCAAATGGGAGAAGATCAAATCGGGGTAGACCAAATTTGAGAGTAGACCAAATGGAAGTAGACCAAAATGGAAGTAGACCAAATGGGAGTAGACCAAATGAAAGTATACCAAATGGATGTAGACCGAAAGAGAGTAGACCAATGGAAGTAGACCGAATGGGAGTAGACCAACATGACGGGAGTAGACCAACTGGGCCTAGACCTACGTGGCAAAATCCAAACCAGACGTGGCCCATAGAAAAGGGAAATTCTCCATTTGCGAGATGCCTGCAACAAAAGAAAATTGTTTGTATCGTATTTGTCTCACTACCAACAAGGTAGTAAATCGGATTTACTAAATCCCCTCTCCCCCTGTCCCTCCCTCCGCCCACATCCGCAATACTGCAGGACTGTTTAAAATGCGAAACGCGACGTTGTAGGAGTGAAACACTTTATTTCCAATTGGATCCCATTACCCTTAATGAGTAACGTCTACAACACTCAATCAAGTCGATACCCTTTAATAGAGCACTGCAGAATAAAACGCCAACATTTCGAAGAGCGGTGGACAATTGTGTTTGATTTTAACTCTACCAACTGATTTAGATAGGAAATCAAACGGTTGTTCTCAGAGATGTTAAATCCGTATTATGAAGACCTAAAACTATTCAATTGATAACTCAACTTCAAACGTTACACTTTTTAACTTTTTTATCCTTATTACAAATTATATCCTGAGGAAATTTCACTCGTTTGCGTTTAGTATACATGGTTTTAATGTACTCAATGATAAAATTGCTGAATTCATTTAAATTCATTAATTTATCTTTGCCTATAGACGACGCCGGATCTGCCAGATTCGAAAGCTCGCGGCTATATTGACTCACATTTGATTACACTTGCCTGTATAGCGGATAAGCAGTTTTCAGCAGCTTTTACATTATTTTGTATTCGTTATGCATTGTATATTTATAGTGGTTTTTTTTTTTTGTGCAGAAGTAAATAACATTCCAATCAAATCAAAACAAATAGTAATCATAAGTGGTGATGTAGAGGTTACTGTTAGAATGCTGCACAGGCGTTTTATTTCGCCTAGTTCTAAACAAACGACGCCTGCACTGTATACGCATTCCAGAATTTGACGACACACTTTCTCCGGGCTTGGTACGAACAGTCACGTCACGTTCACGTGAACGGTTCTGTACCTTTTGTGAAACAGGTCACCCAAATCTACGAAGTGTAGGGTAAAGTGACCCAACAATTTGTCGTTTTCCATGCCGGTAAAACTCGAAGTGTCGCGTTAACCAAATCGTGACGTGAGCGTTTAATCAAGATTTTTTTAATTGCAAACGCTTGTTACTAAGACTAGACATACACGCACATGGAGTGTCGTAGATATTTAATTGAACGAGCAATGATGTTCGTTGAAATTAATATTTTTGAAAATGATATGAAAATGATTCTAAAATCCACAGATATACATGTTCAAGCGGCTATTGTCCGTTTTGTACAAAGGACAAAACGATTCGCTATACAGCAAACTTTCGTGTAAGCATAATATTAGTTTTATGTTTCTGTAAAATATTATAATATACACTGTAATGGTCTGTTTGTCTTTGGTTCGTTTTTTGTCATACCAATTTACTATTATTATTATTATTATTATGTTTGCACCCACTGCACTGCACGTTATTTAGTGTGAGCCCACAATGCTTTGCTTGATAAAAACCTGACTTGGATGAGGCCGAGAGCATATAAGTGTGCGATCGCGCTACATTTTGTTTTTGTTTCCTTGTGTAAGGCTAACGCCCCCCTCTCTATGCCAGAGTGACCTAGGTGTATGTCGCCTTCTCTGATCCTCGACAGTATTATGCGAGTGAACAGAGGGGTGCGTACCCCGAAAGCCTAAGAAACGTACTTTGAGGGCTGGTAAGACGGCATCATGTGACAGGGGAGGGATCAGTGTTGCTAATTACATTTGGACAGTGGTGCGATCGCCCAATTGTATGTATTCTCAAGCCATGGAGATATATTTAGGATATCTAGATGTAGCTCCTGGCCATGCCTCGATAATTCCTTTATGCCTTGAAGATTTGTCAAAAAAAAAAACCTATGATTTATATTATGTGTGAAAAAAAAAAGAGAAAATAGACAAAATAAATGCATACTTGTATATATAAATATTGATGATATAAATACATAGAAATTTAATTTTAAATAAAAAAAAATGTATGGTAGTTGGCGACAATAGTCACCATTGACTAATCGCCATAAAAATTAAATAACAACAACAACAACAACAAGAGATTTAAAAATGTCGACGAAAATGCCGATACCCCCTTATCAAATCATTTCAATCATTATGTTTATAATATGTACGTGCATAATTCAGAGTAATCTGAGACGATAATATGCAGTTCTGTCATTTAGGTAATGTACAACCATACCACTTGCATTATTTGTCTTGTTATTGGAGTATTTCTAAAGACGTGTCGTGCGTGGATTTTGGCAAATGTTGATTTCCAGCTGAATTGCTACACGCAGCGGACAATTCAGTTCGCATACGCCTGAAGTTCCCGTGCTCGACGTCTGCGCGTACCGGCCCTTAACGGCGTTGTATGTGCATGCCTGTGAAAGTGAGTGATCAGTGAGTGAGTGACTGACTGTGAGTGAGTGACTGTGAGTGAGTGAGTGAGTGATTGCAGTGATCAATGAGTTTAAAAGTAATAAAACAATGATTTGATTAATAGTGTTTATTTATGGTTATTGAATCGAGTCAATCTATAAATCAGTCATTTAATCTAATAAACAATCAATTAATCAGTCAATCATTATAATGAAACAATCACACCAACCAATCAATATTAAATAAATCAATTAAAGGGGTAATTTAGTTTTGGTAAGGCTGAACTTAAGTAGCTAAAACCTGCACAGTAACATTATAAACTAATAGTTATAACTCCACCATGCTCGAAAGGTATACAAAATTACAAACGACTAAGTAAAAAGCCCGCTGTTATCATTCAAAAAGAGCCATTCAAACACAACAGGGCGCTTTTTTAAAAGGCATTGGTTTCAACCATTTTTCATACAAAATTATGCATGTGATGTTTTATTGATATAATGATTGAAAATAGCGAGATCATCAACAACTATTTAAAAAACGCTTTGATTTTGAAAATTTTTGAAAAAGTGCAAGCATTTTAAATTTTTTTTCTAAAAATCATCTAATTATTTGGGCCCCAAATAATTATAAGATCAGATATATTTATTGATATTTCAGCCGTTTCTGGGTCGATTTTGACCAAATAATGTTTATTCTGCCATTAAAATTGCATGTTCTCTCAAATTCGACATTCAGTTTTTCATTACCTCACAACAAAAATTGTGATGTGCAGCGCCCTCTCTACCAAAACTAAACTATCCCTTTAATGTATTTGACATTCGAACTAGCTACTTGTAGGCAGTGGCGTACCCAGGATTTTTTCAAGGGGTGGGTGTAGGGGGGGGGGGATATTTCGTCAGACAAATTGAAGTAAGCGGGGGGCACGGGCGTCGATCTGTCATTGATACCCATTGATCAGGGGGGGGGGGGGGGGGGGGGGTGATCCATTCATCCATCCCCCCTGATGAATGGGTATTACGTAAGTATTGACGCCCATGGCGGGGGGAGTGTGGGTAGGGGGTGTCCGTAGAAAATGACCGCAGCCGAGGACGAGACCAGGACCGGTCACAAATTTCGAGGCCGAGACCAAGACATTTCTTGAATTATGTAAGGGGGTGGGGATGGGGGTAGGGGGTGTCCACCCACCTGCCCCCAGGCCTGTGTACGCCTATAATTGGTATTTACAGTATAGGTAGGACGGGTTCGTTCACGATTAAATTTACCGAGAATTAGTCTCTTCTCAACGACAATTTACATTAATTTGTTTTACGCAAGCGCCAATATACGTGAGCTTTCATGAATTGCATATAGTATATCTACAAACTGTTGGGTCACGTAACCCAACACTTCGTAGATTTGGGTGACCTGTTTCACAAAAGGTACAGAACCTGAACGTGACACTTCGTAGATTTGGGTGACCTGTTTCACAAAATGTACAGAACCTTCACGTGACGTGAACGTGAACGTGACGTGACTGTTCGTACCAAGCCCTTTCTCCGTCGCTACTCTAAGCCCCGGAAGTAAAAATGGGGTTAATGGGTTGCCTTGTAGGTCAACCTACCAAACCTATTATTAGTTTGATAGGTCTACCTACAGACAACACATTGACCCATTTCTACTTCCGGGCTTAGAACAGCGGCAGAGTGGTTAGAATGCCTCGCTAAAAGACGACAATTAAGTGCCATGGCATCGACCAGTAGAACACGAAACCCCGGGACCCCTGAAGCCACAATCTGTGTACATGCCTTGTCAGACTAAACACAACTGCAGCTTACGGAAACTCGGCCAAGTTTAGTTTTCCCAAGGAGGTTTAAACCTCCTTGGTTTTCCAGTTAGAAAATCAGTAGCCATTCTCTCTGGTTACAAACAACATATTGTACGATGGCACAGTGGCGGAATGAGCATAAAAGTTTAGGAAGACCGGTGAGGGGAAAAGAGCAACCCATTGTAAGGGAGGCTACCATCCACGGTAGCAATGTTGTTTCAATTGTATGTTCTAGACGGTAATAAGACATGGCACGTGATTACGTGTAATGCAGTTCATAACAGGGAGTAGTAATACCTTGACGTCATCATACCACTTTTTGAATTGTATTTTAGGGCTCCCCCATTTGTTAGTATGCAAGTGCCATGTGCAACCTTTCTTCGGCCTAATTGACTGGATTGGTTTGACGTTGAAGCAGTCACGTGCTGCCCCCGCCGGGAAAGATCGGGGACACGTGACTATTGTACAATTGCTATCAGACAATAAAAAACAGGTAGGTTCTTTAGACAGAAGAAGAAGAAGAAGAAGAAGAAGAAGAAGAAGAAGAAGAAGAAGAAGAAGAAGACGACTTTTGACTTTTCAAAGGATAACTTTATTTACAAAATTAATAATATCATCAAAGTCAAATGTTTACAATAAAAACAAAGAACAGAATAGAATAGAATAGATAAAAGTAAGCAAGTGCAACAAATACAAGTAAAGAATTGTCAAGGAAGCACAAAAGAACCTGACAAAAATGTTGTGTGTTTAAGCAAAAAGATAAAGAACCGTAAGCTATATATCAAACCAGCACAAAAAATGTTTAACATTCAAGTTATCAATACAGAAAACAAGAATAGGTCAGGTAACACAATAGAATCTAGGCACAAAACCTGCATTTTAAATCAACCATGTAAACCCATCGCCATTAACAAGAAAAATTGCATCATTGCAAGACCAACGCTTATTAAAAGCAAACAAATTATTATGCATTTTATAAAATTCATATTCAAACAAGATTTTACTTTTAATCCTGAGTACCCAAAAGGAAATAGGGTCATAAAAAATACATTTCCTATACAACCAATACAAAGTACTTTTCAAACCTATAATCAAAAAATTAGAAAGACGGACTGCCTCCCTGCAACGACCCCGAGCATGTGGAACCAGAGCCCAATAGAGTTCAAAGTCAATCTTGACGGTCGGAAGAAGGCAAGCGATGAGACGATGAAGAAGGTCCAAGGACGGCTGGATAAGGGGGCATCGGATGAATAAATGCGTGATAGTTCCTTTCTCCCCACACCATCCACACGAAGACGGAATATCAGGGTTAAGGTGGTGAAGAACGGCGAGAGAGGGAAGAACGTTGTGTAGAAGCTTGTACTGGACATCACCATCTTTCTTGGCCGAGGGAAGCTGATAAACCTCCGTCCAGTTAATGCGCGAGGACAGCGAGAGAGCGTCAACGTCATGCCAATATGTGTGTTAGGTTGCAGGCAGAGAGTTAATCGAGCGATTGAAGATACAATACAGTTCCTTAGAAGGTATTGTAAGCATGTCTATATTATCACTGGTCTTCACGATAAACGGGCGAGGCAATGAAATGTCCGAACGAAGAGGAATGACCGAGCGTCGAAGTCCACTAGCGGAGAAAAGTTCAGGAAAGGTGGCTGATAGAGCAAGATGTAGGCGAGCAAGCTCGAGGTCCAGGAGACGCCGTGAAGGAAAACGTAAGATGGCGTGGGTTATGAAGTCATCAGCATACTTCCAGCTGCCGTCGGTCAGATTGATAGTATGTTGGACAAGTTTGATTCCACATGCGAAGAGTCGTGCAGGGAAAACCAAAAAGCCATCTACTGACCGTGAAAGGAGGGGAGTATAATTTAAAGGAACATTAAACACATGATTAATACAAGACGTTGTTTGAATGCGAGCTCCAGAAAACTTCCAAGCAAGCAACACTTCACTATAAAAACAAGGAAGACTTACAAAAAATCTTTCGTCCAAATCAATAAAGAGCAATTGAACATCAAACTCGAATCTTCTATAACTATGAAGATTATAAGAAAATAAGGCATACGCAGGGTGCGAAAAAAGATTCAAAAAACGTTGCAAAAAGCTAAAGCGAAAAGTAAGGACGCGTGCTCGGAGGCAAGCTAAACCCAGTCCACCCTTTTTGGGCTCTTGAAACAAAATAGTTTGTTTAAGCAAGTGCCGTTTACTAGACCACACAAAATGTACAAGCATGTCTTGGAGTTCTTTTAAAACACGTTCAGGGGGAGAAACAACCGCAAGACAATGAAATATCTTAGAAGCAGCTAATTGATTAGCTACAAGAACCCTCCATTTTAAGAGACAAACTAAAAGAGAGTGAATTCCAACGAGAAAGAGTTTTACTCAATTTGTCTTTACAACTTACCCAATTCTTATTTACATAACTAATATTATTCCCCAGGTAAACTCCAAGACAAACCATACCATCATTGTTCCATGAGAACCCGAGAGGCCTGTCTATCCGCCTGGACCAAGACCCAGACCAAAGGCCTTGGGATTTCACAAAATTAAGACCAGCAGCAGAAGAACTGCTGAACACCTTATAAACATTATCTATAACATCAAAACCAGAATCATTTGTTACAAATATAGAAATGTCATCCGCGTAAGCAGACACTGAACAGAACTTATTACTGTTAGGTAACAAAAAGCTCATTGTATCTAATTTTACTCTAAGCATATTCAAAAAAGGTTCAATAGCCAAGGAGTAGAGTAAGCCCGACAGAGGGCAGCCTTGACGGATGCCCTTTCGAAAAGGAAAGGGAGCCGTCAGTGATCCACAAACCTTAACTAAACCCTCAGCATCATTATATAAAAGTTTAACACAAGAAATAAAGGATTCACCGATGCCCATAGCACGCATCGATTTAAATAAATAAATATGATCAACATTATCAAAGGCTTTTCTCTGATCTAAATTAACTACAGCAAGAGGAGTATTTTTGGTATTAGCAAAATTAATCACATCTCGATTCAAATTATCATAAATTGTGCGACCAGGTACGCAGTACGACTGGTCAACACCAACAATATCACCAATTACAAGCTTCAACCTATTAGCAAGCACTTTTGCAAAAATCTTATAATCATTATTAAGGAGCGAGACAGTACGCCAATTAGAAATATCCGCCAAGTCTCCCTTTTTAGGGATGAGTGTAATTATGCCCCTACGAAACGAATATGGAAGTCGCCCAGTACCCAAGGCAAATTATAAGACGGACAAAAAGTCGTCTTTCAAAAGCGGCCAAAAAGTTTGATAAAACTCAGAAGATAAGCCATCAAGACCCGGTGACTTGTTTGTACCGAGCTGCATAACAGCAACGTCAAGCTCATCAAGTGATAACGGGTTATCAAGATCTACAGCAACTTGCGAATCTAATCTCTTAAAATTTTGCAAAATATCATCACAAGAAGTTTCATTAGTGGGGACAGGGCTGTATAGGCTATTATAAAAGTCTCTCACATGAGCCTTAATGTGTCCCTGATCTTCTGTGATAACACCAGAGGAAAGGCGAATGTTAGAAATCGTTTTAGAAGGAGAGTTAGACTTCTCGAGACTAAAAAAGAAGGAAGAGCTTGTGTCAGTCTCATTAGCACATTTAAAACGGGACCTAATAAGGGCACCCTTGGCTTGGCACCTAATGAGCTCATTTAGTTCACGCCTCTGCTCAGCAAGAGCATGCTGAATATCAGGTGTGAAAAGAGACTCAGACTGAAGCTCATCAATAACTTTATTAATATTTAATAACGCCTCTCTCTTCTCACAAGCCAGCTTAGAACCAAACATCTTTGACAAAGATTTAAGGTGGGATTTGCCAATATCCCACCATAACAAAATATCACTAAAATCCGACTTTTGGCTCCGCCAATCCAACCAAAATTGAGTAATAATATCCAAATAATTCTTATCCTCAAGAAATGAATTATTTAAGTGCCAAAAAGCACTCCTCTGATTCTGCGGAGAACACTTAACTTTCAAAATAACAGCATCGTGGTCAGAGAGGGAGCAAGGTATGATGCACGATGACTTTACATAAGACATTAAACCAAAAGGGACATAAAACCGATCTAGTCTAGCTTTAGAAACCCCATGAATACTAATGGAATTATTCCTAAGCCAAGAAAACTTCCTTTCCTCGGGATGCATGCGTCGCCAAGCATCATACAAAGCAGAGCTATCAATAATAAGCTTCAAAGCAGAGACAATAGAAGGCCTATGTTCAAAAGGCATACTTAGTCTATCAAAAGCGGGATTAAAGGTGCAATTAAAGTCACCGCCAATGATAATTTCACCATTTGTGCGAGACTTCACATGAGTCCCAAGAAAATTCAAAGCACGCATAGCCGTATCATCGGCCTGAGGAATTAAAACATTATAAAGGTGAAATAAAAAATCATCAACTTGAACTAAAGTATACAAAATATAACCATCAAACAAAACTAACGAATCAAGAACATCAACACAGCCCTTCTTTAAAAGGATTGCTACCCCTGAACCACGCGAGCGACCAGGCGAACATACCGTAGAACACCGTCGTCAAGCACCCCCAAGCACCTATACGCATCTTGCTTTTAGGTGACGTTTCCATGAGTTTCACCTCCATTATTATCCTCATGAATATTCCTCACCACTATTTGCATTCTTGATTAACGTTTCCCTTTTGGACAGAGAGCGGGCGCTCTTTAAAAGCAAGATGCGTAAAGGTGCCTGGGGGTGCTTGACGATGGTGTTCTACGGTATAGGGGTGAAAGAAGGCCAGGAAGACCAGCAAGAAGAGCTTTGAGGAAGGTTGTTAGTTTCCTGCAAAAAAATAATATTTGAATCAAAGGCAAAGTTATCAACATAGGAGGAGATGGAGGCGTTCTTTAAAGGAGAAGAACAGCCTCCAGTGTTAAGAGAAAGTAAAGACAAAGTCATCGAAAATAAGAGGAAAAGGGAAAACAAAAACAAAAATAAAGCATGTCCTAATAAAATCATCATATCAAGCTAATCATATCTCGTCCTCCAATTTCTTTATTAACTTTTGAATCCTCTGTTGTATACTTTTCTTAAAGAGGGGGGAGTTCCTCAAAGGTCTTAACTGCTTAATCAAACCAGAAATGTTCGGCGTGAAATGTTCGGCGTGGCCACCTCGATAGGTTTTTTTCTGGCTTTAACTACTCTCACAAAATTAAGTAAGTCCTTGTTTGTGAGAGGGCCTTGGCTAGAGGGGAATGAAGACGCCCAATCAACAGAATCATCATCAGATGTAGCCGTGTCTTCCCACATCGGGCAGTCAGTGGAAGCAGGGGAGGAGGGGACGGGTGAAGGAGGATTAGAAGTCCGTAAAGTGTTACGGGTGGGAGACAATTGTGCCACAGTCTGAGTAGGGAGGGGAACGGGAGATTGGGAGTCTGAAACAGGACCAAGGGAATGGGAGGGTGAGGGTGGGTCGGGCAGCTGTGGAGAGTGAGAGGGGGATGACTGAGGGGGAGGAAAAACCAAGGAAGGGCGAGGCGAAACCGATAACGGCTTCGACGGAGATGTGCTCGGCGTAAAGAGGGTTGGCACTAATTTTGACATCTTTCTAGGACGGATAGGGGAGGAAAGGGGTGTAAGACGTGAAATGTCTTTGGAGGGGGCAATGGGGGACGGTTTCCTTTTTGCAACAACTTCCGAAAAAAGTCTCGTGGGCTCCGGTGGTGTACCCCACACAGAGGACTGGGGTGCAAGAAGACCCGTCGATTTATTACCAGTAGAGGCCGTTTCATCAGTGTGAGAGGTCAGGACAGATTGGGGTTGGGGAGGGGGGTGGGGTATGGGTTGGGGTTGGAGAGTGGGACCAGAAGACTTGGGGCGATGATTTGGGCCCGATTTACCCTTATCACCAGGGCGGGACTCAACCTGAGTCAGCCTCTTCTTGCACACCCGACTGACATGCCCCACCTCCCCGCATTCAAAGCAGCGCACCGCTTCTGTTGACATAAAGATGCGATAATTGGCACCATCATAAGCAAAGCTTATGTGTGAAGGGGGGTAATGTTCGGCTGAAGCATGACTTGGACTTGGCGACGAAATGATAGAATGTGGGCAAAGTCTTTGTCTTTGAATCCAAGGGGTATTGCACGAATAGGAGATACAACCTTGCAGAAGGGAGTAAGGTGCTGGACAATAACATGATTGGGTATTTCTGGATAGACATTAGACAAAGTTAATCGTGTGGAGGGCAATACCAGCGGAGTGACCTCCACAAAAGCGCCATTGTGCGAGAAACCAAGAGAGACAGCCGCAGCCATAGCCCCTTTTGAGTTAAGATAAATAGCAATTCGATTGTTACTAATCCTAGATGCCGAGACAATGGTCCTAGGTGGCGTAGTCGCTGTGAATGAACGAACATAACTATGGATAGGAATGTCGGATTGAGCATTAAATAAAACCCCATTGTTACGACTAACAACAGACGGGCTCGCTTGGGTAGCCAGAGGGACCACGGGTGGAGTGGGACCATTCCTCACACCGCTCGTCCCGGGCAACTCTGGGGGAGCTGGCTGCCCCGCAGCGCTGGACACATACACCTCACAAAATGAATTAAAAAAACAGTCAAAATACTAGAAAGCTCTTCAAAACAACGTCGAAGTCGAAGAAGAAGTCGAAGAAGAAGAAGAAGAAGTCGAAGAAGAAGAAGAAGAAGAAGTCGAAGAAGAAGAAGAAGTCGAAGAAGAAGAAGAAGAAGTCGAAGAAGAAGAAGAAGAAGTCGAAGAAGAAGAAGAAGAAGTCGAAGAAGAAGAAGAAGAAGAAGAAGAAGAAGAAGTCGAAGAAGAAGAAGAAGAAGTCGAAGAAGAAGAAGAAGAAGTCGAAGAAGAAGAAGTCGAAGAAGTCGAAGAAGTCGAAGTCGAAGAAGTCGAAGTCGAAGTAGAAGTCGAAGTAGAAGTCGAAGTAGAAGTCGTAGAAGTCGTAGAAGTCGAAGAAGTCGAAGAAGTCGAAGAAGTCGAAGAAGTCGAAGAAGTCGAAGAAGTCGAAGTCGAAGTCGAAGAAGTCGAAGAAGTCGAAGAAGTCGAAGAAGTCGAAGTCGAAGAAGAAGAAGAAGTCGAAGAAGTCGAAGTCGAAGTCGAAGAAGTCGAAGTCGAAGAAGTCGAAGTCGAAGAAGTCGAAGTCGAAGAAGTCGAAGTCGAAGTCGAAGAAGTCGAAGTCGAAGTCGAAGTCGTCGAAGTCGTCGAAGTCGTCGAAGTCGTCGAAGTCGTCGAAGTCGAAGAAGTCGAAGTCGAAGAAGAAGAAGAAGTCGAAGAAGTCGAAGTCGAAGTCGAAGAAGTCGAAGTCGAAGAAGTCGAAGTCGAAGTCGAAGAAGTCGAAGTCGAAGTCGAAGTCGAAGTCGAAGTCGAAGTCGTCGAAGTCGTCGAAGTCGTAGTCGTAGTCGTAGTCGAAGTCGAAGTCGAAGTCGAAGTCGAAGTCGAAGAAAAGAAGGAAAGAAGGAAAGAAGGAAAGAAGGAAAGAAGGAAAGAAAGAAGGAAAGAAGGAAAGAAGGAAAGAAAGAAGGAAAGAAAGAAGGAAAGAGGAAAGAAAGAAGGAAAGAAGGAAGGAAGGAAGGAAGGAAGGAAGGAAGGAAGGAAGGAAGGAAGGAAGGAAGGAAGGAAGGAAGGAAGGAAGGAAGGAAGGAAGGAAGGAAGGAAGGAAGGAAGGAAGGAAGGAAGGAAGGAAGGAAGGAAGGAAGAAAGAAAGAAAGAAAGAAAGAAAGAAAGAAAGAAAGAAAGAAAGAAAGAAAGAAAGAAAGAAAGAAAGAAAGAAAGAAAGAAAGAAAGAAAGAAAGAAAGAAAGGAAGGAAGAATATTTCCTCTCGGTGTGGTTGCGTATCAAAAGCATCAGAACCGGTAACCACTTTGCTGAAGTGAATCCGCCACATCAATCAGTTCGATATCCGTACCTCGACCCCTCTGGCGGCATATTCCCTTCACCTTACCATATGTGCCCCACCTGGGGCTTGCAGGCATTCGGCCCATTTAAAGGAATCTAGTAACAGTGTCCAAATACATACATTTTACTTTAATAGAACTCTAGTCTAGTCTAGTCTTGTTTTTTTTTTTTTTCCCACAAATGGGCGGAACACCCTAGTCAGCACAGCTGTTTTTCATAGGAATCCAAGTCAGTGTTCTTATACCTTGTTCTATTCGTATTAATAATATATAGAAGCTTATAGAAGAGGGTTAGGTCTTCGAACAGTCCTTTCGTTAAAAAGATATTTACGATGAAAGTGTTCGAATTTGTAATGAATCACTGTTAAGTTATAACTATGTACGTATACATTAGTTAGTGCAGTGAGTCAGCAAAATAACTTTGCATTTTCGCCCATGAATGACTTGGCCATGTTATAACATTCATTTAACTTTAATTTTTCACAAAATTACTAAGTGGACATAACAGATCACAACAATGCTCATTTTATCAACCATTCATCACGTTTTGCACATGCCAACAAAGTTACTAAGTCCCTTTAAAGGGATAGTTGAGTTTTGGTAAAGAGGGCACTGAACGAAATAATATTTGTGTAAAGTAATGAAAAACTGAATGTCAAATGTGAAAACACATTTATTTGATAAAAATCGGTTCAGAGACGGCTGAAATGTATAAGCATGGTGGAGTTAAAACTATTAGTTTGAAATGTAATGGTGCTGGTTTTTGGTTACTAAAATTCAGTTTGACCAAAACTGTACTTTCTTTACCAAAACTCAACTATCCCTTTAAAGGTAGGTTGCATTCGGAAATCAGAGGCGCGGTGCCATCTTGTGAACGGTGCGATAAACACACTTGCCCATAATATAACTTTCCAGTGGATAACTACAAATTCAAACACTGTAAGAGTGGTTTAATTCTCTAAACTCATTAAGTCTATAAGGCCGCTTAGCCACCCAAATAATTACAGGGACACAAGTATACACTTCAAAGTTAACTTTATTGCTTATCTTTCAATTCAGTGGAAAGCTTCCAACAATCAAAGCCAAATGAAGACTATAATAGTTAAGTTAATGACCCACACAAGTGAGTGCCTATATCAGTATCTAAATTGGCTACTCCTGGTAGCTAACATTCAATAAACAAAACACATGATTAAATTGGCAATAACCAATGAGGAATAGCAAAAGGAGGGTCTTGAATAAAACAACAACAAGAAAGGATTAGTTTGAGTCTTTGTTTAAGTGTCCCAAAAGACATAAACAGGAAAGGTCACCATACATTACGGACGCGAGCGATGGCGCTAATTTACGGTGACTCTACTATATGGTGTCCAACTAGTGGGGTGTTCACAACGCGACACAGGGTGAGACGTGAACTCTTCATTACGCGAGCTGTAGGGCAATTCCACGCCAAAGTGGACATTTGACCAAAAATTTTACAAGCATTGTTATGATACAAATTTGGTATCAAATCAAAGCTTAAATTCTATATTTTTGGAATTCAATGAGAAAATTTTAGTTTTACATAATTTTAGTTGTTTTTTTATAATAACTTTATAACCATAATTGAACCCCACAAATTTGACATTTTTGTGAAAAAGTGTTTTGATCCTGTGTTTGTTTTATATTTCCCCAGTTAAGCCTAAAAAACATTATTCTGACTCCTGAGATATGACCATTTCGTAAAATAGTAAATTTGTATGATTAATTTGATTTGTTATGCTTCAATGACTTCTTATTTTCAGCCTATGAAAATGTCCTTCCGTTACCGAAAAATCAATATTTTTAATTTTGTGGCTCACATACTTGTTAGAGAGCAGACCAATCTTCAGTGCAAAGCAAGTTCAAGTAGGCCTTCCCATTGCTAACAATTGTATTACTCATTGTTTCTTCGTTAATTAATAAATAACAAAAGAAAATGTCCTTCCGTTACCATACACATGGTAACAGATGGACAAGGTACCTCATATTACATATTATGACAAAATTTATGTTCAAAAATTGGTCTCTCATATATGAAAACCCAAAATAATGAGACAATACCTGCAATGGCCAGCTATCAGTGGCGTAGGTGGTCAGACTAGTAATTTTCTGTCTTTCAACCAATCAGATTTGTGCATTTAGAACATTTGATCTGGCTCACAATTGATTTTATCTCTTTCTGCAACAGGGCCCTTGTACCATGATGCCATTTGTCTGGATTTCTATTGTATGGGGATTAGTAGGTCTATTTAACTGTGGTGAGTCAGGGTGTGAATAGGCTCTGATCATGACTTTGAATAGGTCTTTTTTTTACACAATACACCCCTATAGAATTCTTGGACATGGGTGTAGGTCTAAAATAATTAAATTTTACATGAAATTTGCAAACTAAAAACAAGGCTGTAGAAAAAGCAAGAAATAACATATCTCCAATTCTTTCATATATTGTAGAAATTATATCAAGCCAAGATTTAAGCAAACAAATTTTTCAAAATTATTTGATCCACGAGGTAAAACGGAAGGTCAAAATGTAAGGTCAAAGGTTATCGTATTCAAACTCGCTCATGCATGAACACAAATGGCATAAATGGATTGCACATAACATCCCCAGTCCAATGACACCTTTACAAAATAAATTGACCCAACGGTTAATGGACAATGGCCATTTGAAAAATGGTGCCCACGCCCATTTCTTACAAAACTCCCCCAAAAGAATCGACCATAGCGCCAAAACCATTGGGCGGATTGGGCTACAAATTAAATATTTGCGTTTTTAAAGGTTGAAATATCATACATACCAAATATTAGCAAATTTGAAGGGGGCTGCGATGAAAATTTTCAATTTTTTAAAGGTGATTTGACATGGAATGACCCTACTGTGTCATATCATACATTATAGTCCATTATGTCCTTCCGTTACCGAACATTGGTCCGCTTTGTGTGAAATAACTCAAATATCTGCGGACAAATTTTAATCAAAGAACAATTAAATTCTTCTTAACCCTTCAGAGAATGAAATGTGTACCCTTAAAATATTTTGTATTATTTAATATCACAGAGTTTTAGTTAAAACTGATTTGATAACAAAACCTTGTCCATTTTAGTGTCCTCCGTTACCGACCTCATTTGTATGCATAATCAATAATGTGCGGAGATAAAAAAAATTAAAAAAATTATGGGACCTTAAAACTGTATGTTTTGGAAGTATTGTTATCAAAATAGACGGTTCTAACAACACAAGTATTTAAAAATGTCTTTCTTAAAGTTGACAATTTGTGTCCGAGTGTCCTTCCGTTACCATGGATTGACCATGAATAAGAGCCATTGGAGCATGAAATATAGTAAGAAAAAAATAGAAATGTAAATGCTTGTGATGTCCATATGCTATCTATGATACAAACTCATTTTAGACCACAAAAGAGATGTTTCCTTCTCATAAATGGTCTTTAAATTTCAAAATTAATTTCATTGTACAATTCCAATATACTTTTCAGAGGTCCTTCCGTTACCGTCCTTCCGTTACCGAACACTGGAGTAATTAATTTCTCATAATTAATATACCAACGTAGATATTTTTCTTAAAAGGTGGTGTTATACTCTGTGAACATAAGGAAATTGACTAGTAGCCAACTTAACATGATGAACCTCGTAACTTCACAGAGATTGGGTCATAACTAAAAAACTTGAAAATCCATGTCCATTTTGCCGTCCTTCCGTTACCGGCCTCATTAGTGTCCATATCTAATTTACATAATGCGGTCAAAATTTTAGAAATAGTAGAAATCAAAGGTGTCCCAACAAGGATCAAAGACATGCCATTTAGAATAAAAAATCAAAAGCAGGATCCTGGAATTATTTGATTGAAGTTCCAAAATTGTGTCTGAATGTCCTTCCGTTACCGTGGAATTGCCCTGTAGCAATCGACGAGTCGGTCCTGATGACCTTGCGTTGACCTTCAGGGCGAACGTGAGACGATCAGAGGACGATGACCCTACACCACGAAGGGAAGACGAAGTTCATGACGATATGACGATGACACTATGACGAAACTGGAAGATGACCCTAAGGGTAGTCAAAGATGACCCTATACGGAGTCGGGGACGACCGCCATAATTTGGCCTCAAGGGGAAGGGAATATCAGCTTGGCACTGTCACTGCTGTTGCCACGCCCAACGACTTCAATGGGCCGTATACTACGCACACAAGCCGCTGCATGCTGCAATAACTAAATACAGTAGCAGGCTGGTATTCTGGTGGGCATCTCTGGCTGGCTTAGCCGGTGCCACTCCCTACAAATTTGGCAGAGAGCGCGAGCTACTCTGCTTCGCAGTACTTTCACGACCAACAACAAAATTAAGACTGCCCTGCAATTTCATTGCCTTGCTAACACACCCAGTCCAAGTATCCACAGAACAAAGGCTCTAGGCAATTAGGGTTGCTACGCTACAACAACAACTATTGTACCTGTTCACCATCCATGGCTTGCCTGCCATGCCTTAGCAGTATACACATATAATAGCACACACACTATCCGCTATGCCATATGTTGGCCTATACACAATCCACACTACAGTGCACATTCCATGCACACAATGCGCATACCAAAGTGCTATACAACCGACTGGTTTGCTTAACCCACCCCATGTTTATCTATATTCTAACTCACAGATAAAGGACCTGGGAAAATCCTTACAAACACTTCATTCGTAACTATCTTTTTAACGAAAGGGACATTCGAAAAACAATACCGGCTCCATGCTTATATTGGTAATACGAATACAACAAGGTATTAAAGAACCACTAAAGTTCTAAGTAAGTTTAGTTGTAGTAGATTTTGGACAATGTTAATAGATTCCTGTAATGATATAGTACGGAAATAAACTTGAAATTGGGCGTGAATAGCTCTATGGCTGGTATTTTCACTAGTCTTATGTCAGTCATAGGCATACCCGGGGGGGGGGGGGGTTTGGGGGGTTCAACCCCCCCCCCCTTTTGACCAAAAAATGGCTGTTTGTGGGGGTTTGAACCCCCCCCCCCCCCCCCCTTTCAAATTTGAGCCGGTCTCGACCGTCTAAAACCTGGTCTCGACCGAGGTCTCGACCCCAAAAATGTTTGAAGATCTCCGGTCTCGGGCTCCAAAATTTTGAAAATACTTGGTCTTGGCATCGAAACATTTTTACGGACACCCCCACTCAACTTTAAAGGTACTTGGACTCGGTCTCAAAAATGTTGAAGGTACTTGGTACAAAATAAACCCTCCCTTAAAAAAAATCTTGGGTACGCCACTGATGTCAGTAGTGCATCCTTAATTCGTACCGGTTACTGGAGCGATACTTTCTATACGATAATCATATTGTCAAGTAATTATATAACACGCTGCATTGAACTGTGAAAGGGAACTGGGTTTCGCCGTTTATGAAGAAGAAGGAATTCAGCCTTGTACTTATATTGGTCAGTTTGAAAACGACACGAATAATCACATGGACGACAAAGTAATTTGTTTAGAAAGGGCTTCGCCTCTATGATAAGTAAGTTTAGTGTAAAAGAGAATTCTAAGAAAGTTCATGTGAAGTCAATGTTTCGCTGACATAGAGATAACAGCCCCGATTTCTCCCAGAAAACTATTCGACATTTATTATAATTTAAATTCTAAATATAATTATACATTTTTTTCATGAATAAACGTCGACATACTTGTTTCAGGCACAAATACACTTATGCTCTCTGAATGAATGAATTTTGACTATTTTTTATTACCAAATCAGGCGTAGGTATTTGTTGTCGTACTGGTGTCGTGATAACATCATACGACAAGCGTACGACATTCACACGACATTTATACGTCATGTGAGATTGTCGTGAGATAATCGCAAACAAATTCGTACGAAATCAACTACTTCGTTCGATTCTTCCAAGTTACTGCTTGATTACCAAGAAAGTTGCCGACAACTCTTGATGTTCCCGTTGTGAAAGCATCTACAATTTCATTCTGACCACTTCCACGACATTCGTACGAAATTTAACCACGACAGAAAATGCACATTTCGTACGACAGAAGTTCATTGTGACCCGGGCTAAAAGGACACAAGACCGTCAGGGGTTATTTAAACACTTAATAATTCATACAACTTGCCATGTATCAGAGCAGCACAAAGAAAAGATTGAAAGAGAGAAAGATAGAGAGAGAGAGGGCCAGGGGGAGGGAGGGGGGTGGGAGGTGTGTTTCATATGTAAGTGTGATACCTGCAGTGTTGTAGCCTGATCGGATTGATGGGGGTAGGGGAGGCACGCGAGTTATTGGGGGGGGGGGGGGGGCACATACTGTACAACTATTGCTTTATTTTGTCAAGGATTTCCCGCTATGTTTTATATTATTTTTATGTTTTATTTTGTTTAGGGGGAGGCAAGTGCCCCCTTGGCCCCAGCGCTACGCCACTGAACACCTTTATACCGGTGGTCAGATCGATGCGTCGCGCGCGTATTTCGGTCTGCTACAACTTTCTTGAAAATCTTATATAAGGTAATTCGTTATGATACGATACACATTTACTTTGCTTGGCATACTTATTATAGTCTTATTCATAGATCGAATAGGGTATTTCACTTCTGTACAATAATCACGTACATGGACACCGCGACTTGGAAATCATTACCACGGTAAATGGATTAACGGATAGCTCTGTAGTGAGTAAATTGGCTTGGTTTATTTAAGGAGGTCGGTTTTGAGGTACGGAAGGACATGTAATTGTATTATTCTAACCGTCTTATGTCTATTAATTGTTTTATGATTTTAATTTGTTGTGGACGCATTGCGGTGTTTTAATAATTTATCAGCGATTCATCCTTAGTGAAACCTTTTCCATCAACGGATATTAATTTAAATTTAAAACAATCTAATGCCCTTATTCTCGTGAATTCATGCGCATGGTCGCACCATACGTTCATGACGTTGTCTTTGACCAAATTGCATTCGCGGAATAAACGTGCGAAACGTGACGTTTAACGTTATAACCTGATCAGTGTGAACAAACGCGGAGATCTTCAAAACGTAGCATTTTGACGTGAATAATTTAGTGTCATATTCATTTGACTCTTCCTGTTCGATCGGCAAAATCGGCCACGCGACAGCATTTCAATGGCGGATTTTGAAAAGTCAACCAACGCGTCAACGCAGACGACGTCGAACGCAACGGACACCGCAACGACCTCGCTGGGTCTGTTGGTCGTGTCCTCATGCCAGATCGTGTTCGGCGTCGTCGGGATGTTGGGCAACTCGCTGTGTTTCTTCGTGCTGCGACGTCAGTCCGAGAAGAACCACACCAACTGGCTGATCGTCAACCAGTGCGCCGCGGATTTCCTGGTGTCCTGCCAACTGATCGCGGCCGCCGTCCATTTCACCTGGTTTTACAGAGGTCCCGACAGCGGTGGGCTGGCGGGACAGTTGTTCTGCAAGCTGTGGGATTCCCGCGTCATGATATTTGCCGGATTCGCGATCTCCACGTTCAACCTCATCGCGATCTCCGTCGAGCGATACGTGGCCGTTGTGCACCCCATGGTCTACATGACGCGATTCAAGCGAAGGACGCTCTATGCTTTCGCCGCTACCGCTTGGATCCTCGGCCCTTTCCTGCAAGCCGTACTTGCCGCAACGCACTTCGAATATCGGGACAGCTCCTGCCATTATCTCCCTTCCGGTCCCGCCGTCGGTGTGTCGCTTTTCATTTGGGAATACTTCATCCCGGTGATCATCATGGGATACTCCTTCGTGAGGATATCGCTTAAGCTGCGCTCGCTCAATCGCATAGGGAACGGGCCACGCGACGTCGAAACGTCGTCAAAGCTTCCTGGAACAAGGTCCACCCGAGTGGTGGGAGCAGAGTCGTCCGTCATCCAGGCGTCGAGCGCCGGCGAACCGAACGCGATGACTTACAGCAACGACAACGCTAAAGAAAAAAGCGCTGAAAATTGCCGCTCGCTTAACCGCGTCGGGAACGCGACAAACGACTTAGAAGCGACGACAGAGGCACCTGCGCAATCCGCTATCCAGTCGACATCCGCCGGCGAAGTGATCAAGAACGTTGCTAACGTTAACGTCGACGACAGTGGTACAGGAGACGGGCCATGCAACAGTAAGGACAGTAAACCGCCGGCGGCAAAAACTGAAAATGCCACCGGAAACGTGCGGCGTCGCAACATCACCATCACCCTCCTCATCATCTACGTGACGTACCTCGTCTGCTGGACGCCCAACCAGTTCGCCTTCTTGGTCTTCAACTTCGGCGTGATGCCCGACTACATCGGCAGCACCGGCCACGTCATCACTACCATCCTGGCCACGCTCAACACCTGTATCAACCCCATCGTGTACGCGTTCAAGTACAAGGCCTTTAGGAGGGGACTTCGGGACCTCTTCTCTAAGTGTTTTGGGGGTAACGCGACATAGAATCGCCATCAAACAGCTTCAGGGGATGTTGCATACAGAGTTGCGATACGCGCATCTGAGCCAATCAAATTTGCGCATTAAGGTGCATTTAGGCGCACTTTCAGACTTGCGGTTAATCGTTACTTACGATTAATTGCAACTCTTTATGGAGAGGTAACCACGAGATGTTTGGTTGGAGCCTCAACAAGTCTACCTCAAAATTGTTCACGATGTTCCTTTTGACGTTACTTTTGACAGGAAAAAATGACCCCATGTTCAATGATGTGTGCAGTTATTTTTGGTTAACGATATATAATTTTGAAGCTACATTATGTTACCAATATAACTATAATAACTGTTAATTTTTTTTTTTTGGTCAAACTTTATAACAAGACCTGCACCATTGCGGTAAAAACTAGGTTTTCTCAGCCAATTTCGTAAGCTTCTCATTCGTTTTGATAAGCATTTCATTCAATTTCGCGAAATTGAGCTGAAGGCTTGCAATTGTCATTCAAAATTGCATTTTGTTCATACGATTTAGCTCTTCGGTCAAGTGATTTACCATTTTTAGCATTCAATTTAAAAAACACGCTATTTGCATTCAATTTCGCCAACGGATTTCACGGAAGGTGGTATTACGTAATCACAAATTTTCTCGCTTTAATTTGAATGACAATTTTACGAAATAGAAACACGTTCTAAATCGAATGCAAACAAAATGTTTTCGAATGATTGTTATATGAATTCGAATGCTAAAAAACGAATTTGAACTGCAAAATACAGCTGCGGTGACAAAATCGGCGAAAATGAATGCACACAAAATGAATTTGTATGGCCAACTTACGAAATTGACCGAGAAATCCTATATTTATAACTCCACCATGCTCGAAAGGTATACACAATTACAAACGACTAAGTAAAAACCCTGTTATCATTACAACCATTACAACCATTTTTTCTTATAAAATTGTGCATGTGATGTTTTGTTGAAATAATGATTCAATAGAGATATCAGCAACAACTATTTAAAAACCTCTTTGTATAAGCATTTTATGTATTTTTGATTCAAGATATCGCCTGGCTAGACGATATATAAATAAAATATTTTGAAATCAAATTTTACAGCTATGAAATCATTTGAAAGGGAAAACCAACAAAAACCTTTACTTATTTTTCTTCTCGGGAATACCAGTACTCAAGTATACCTTTAAATAAGAATTGATGAATTCTTCATCACGGACAAATTAAGTCTTAACTCTAATTTTTGACACGGTAAATTTTGACATGATTTACAAAATGTTGTCATGTTCTCTGATCAGATGCGTGAAGTTATTTTGGGCAAAAGATGCATACTTTTGAAGGTCAATAATTTAGTCGTTATAAATACCAGTATAAATGTTTTAAAGTAATCAATTATTTTTGCCAAAAATCAACCAAAATAACTTCGAGCTTTTACACTTCTTTTGTACCTTGTTGTTTGGCTTACGGTAACAGAAGAATGAAATGGGTTCTGATTTTTCAAATGTCTCCCTCATTATGAAGATAGTCAATATTGAATTTAGAAGCGTCTGTAGACGCTTTCGACCGTCGTCAAAAGTATCCGAATTGGGATACTAAATCCTCCATAGCATTCGAATTCGGATATTTCATGCGAACGATCGGGATAAAATCAGATATCGATTTACTAATTTTTCCCTAGGTAAACATCGTTCATTTTCTATGAAAATTCACATATCATTCTCAAGAATCTTACAATGATATTGATATATGATTGGAGTCTCAAATACCACTTTTGGGAAGTGGATCACTTTAATCTCAAATATCGTTGACTTATTAGCCGATGATGTCCGGTTTCGTTTTTTTTAAAGTATTATCCAATCATGTTGTTGTATCTATCATATTGATGATTAAGTACATATGTATATAGCGTCGGTAAAGATTAAAATGTTCTGTATGTAATATAGATTTTACAAGAGTGAATACATGACCATCGGGATCCGGTAGACGATGTGTTATTTGATGCGAGACACAATTACCTCCGGGAATCAAATATCTTACAATATCTGCTTCTGTTGCGGAACATCTCATTGATTGATTATGTTATATTTTATTGTTTTTAATGAAGTTCTGTGTATTATGTATTGTAATTTTTTTGTCATGAATATCTTGCCTTGTACGTTTATTTGATTGTAACATCACGTGTAATTGTGGAAGATGGAAATAAATTCAAATTAATTCAAACCAAAACCGACCGAGTTGTAATATTGTTTTATTGAATTTCTTCATATAATGTTGTGAAATCATGTGTAATTGTGGAAATATGGAAATAAATTGAAATCAAATTAATCCAAACCAACCGAGTGTTACCTCTTTTAATCACAAATCGGCATCACCTTTACAAATGTCGCGGAAATAAAAACATACTTGAGAATCCAATTAATATAAAATATAGTAATTATGTCATCAAAGATAATCGAATGATGCGACCTTTCTGGTACGTGACCTTTTTTTATCTTCTTCATTTCGATTCGCTATCGGGATTTCCCTACGTCCTGACCTATCTTTCCACCTGACTGATATCCTTATCGATTTATCAGAATTTCTCTCTTGGATTGCTATACAATAATGGGCTCATCATTATCTTCACCACGTTCCCGCCATTTTCCCCGATCACCTTGACAACGACATGCGCGTTAAGCCCAGCGCAGACAGAGCCGACTCGACCCGATCCGACTGGTTTTCAGCCTGATTAACTCAGTATGCGTTGCCTCAGGACTCCGGTTTTGCCAGTCAAGAGTCAGTCGGAGGTCATTCGAGGCCGATTCGACATGTTGAATCGGCTCCGACTGAGCGAAACTGACTCTAGCCTGACTGAAAACCAGTCGGATCGGGTCGAGTCGGCTCTGTCTGCGCCGGTGTGGCAATAAATCCGTGACCTGCGAAATCCGTACCCAGTAGCAAACGCGCATGCGCTTAGACATTTGGAGGTGTGTCTTGCGAAAATCGTGACCATTATTACGCCGCAATTTCATGCTAATAACAAATTGACACATGTTTTATCAAATTTTTAAATGGCGTGAATGGACTTTCTTAATCCACCGTCGGGTTTTGACAACACTTTGTGCTGCAAGGAGCCTCAAGGAGGCATTTTGCATGCGTTATTACAAATGGCTTGAATGGGAACGAATTTCGCAGGCAATTTTCCCACAGGTGCGCATGCGCATTTGCGACTGCGTACGGATTTCGCAGTGCGTACGGATTTAGCGTGACACCAGGCTTTATGTGTTTCAATAAAGCGATATCGACCTATTGTCAGATCATGTGTTCTAGATGCGCTAATCTGATTGGTTGAAACGCGCAAATGAATGCGCCTGAATTTTAATTTATTTAAGAGATAAGAATACATGTACTGTCCATTACAGGAAACAAAAGAATACGACATAATGAACATCGACTAATTCGGTTCAACAAAGTTACTAGATCCCTTTAATGTTCATTCTACACCATCGTCCATCTCAATGTCCACACTGACGTCATATCGAGGGTCAGTCCCCGGATGGTCAGAACCTGAAATGACAGAAAAGATAGAACGTGATTATTAATTTAGTAAAAAGCAATAATACTAGCTAATAACTTTTGGGTCCGTATTAAAATGAAAGAGTAATTATCACATTTGGCAATTGAGCGTCAAACGAAATATTATTTTATAATATGAGCATAATAAAGAATACAAAACAGTTATACTGTTTCTGTCCGTAGTTTCTATATAATTACATTTGTAAGTATATTGCTTTTGCGTTTATACAGACCGAAGAGTGGATAGAAATAATACCAAAACATCGCAAAAAGCGCTATGACAGTATGAATAACCCCTTATACACTACGTACGATGTGGCGTTACCCAAACAATAGTTGTCATTACAGATTTTTAAAAAGATCGTATGTACAGATTTTACCTTCAAATCTTCATCAAACGTTACGCCATCTGTGGCTCTGACTTCGTTGACGAATACTCCATGGTCGTCATCGTAATCGTCGGCCCCGTATACGATCACGTGCTCGAAGTACAGTTGATTTGGGTCCGAGTAAAATAGATTTTCGAATCTGCTGGTTATGACTCCCTTTCAGAAGAAAGATTAGTAAAGCATGGTGAAAGTCATGTAAGTCAACGTTTAGTTCTACAAAGTATTCTTGTATAGCTAATATAACTGGAACTTTGGGTAATTTGTTGCAAAGAAAAAGGTATTTATGGTAATTTCAAACGTAATTGTCGGTATTAGGTATAGATACTATTGTAGCAAGACTTTGGAAACTGACATTTTATGACATAAGATTTCTCCATAAGTGAATTTGGATGCAATTATAATGGTGAGATTTATCTGAATAATGTGTGGGGTAGTTTCAGAGAAAACAAATCTGCTTACATAGTGAAAAAGGTGAACATTGATGTCAGATTTTATCACATACTGCCCACTGATTTTGACTACAATCATAAAGCGGCCGTGGGACGCTTTTTATCCAATCATAACTGTCTCCATAATTAGGGAGACACTTGAAAAATCAAAAACAATTTCTGTTACCAAAAGCTCAGCAACACGCATGACAAGATACGAGAGATAATGTGAAAGCTCCGCGTGATTGTGGACACTGACAAAGTTATTATCATACAGGGGCCGCGGAACCGGGGGGGGGGGGGGGGCTGCAGCCCCCCTCCCACTTTTTTTGGGCTTAAAACAATACACTACATAAGCATAAATAACAAGTATTATAACAATTAAAATGTGGTCAGCCCTCCACTTTCAAAACCTTCCGCGGCCCCTGTCATATTTGGGAATCATTTCGAGAGGTCTAATTTTCACTTTTTGTTTACGCATCAGTATCATCATTCATTATTGAGATATTTATAAACTCACGTTTTCAGCGTGAAATCGAAGTCTGGTGTAGTCCTCCTCATCTGTTTGAAAGAAGAAAAATAGCACAATGACAATAATTGGCACCAAAACAATAATTAACATCATCATTACTATCACGGTCTAGCTGCACCATCTTCATCATTATCATCATCCTCAGCTGCATCATCATCATCATCTTCATAATTATCACCACCATCATTCCTTCAATCCTCCCTTATGTCATGTATGTGAATAATCTGTTTAAAGGGGTAGTACAGTTTTGGTAAGGCTGAGCTTTAGTTACCAAAACCTGCACAATAACATTACAAACTAATAGTTATAACTCCACCATGCTCGTATAAGGTATAGAAAATTACAAACGACTAAGTAAAAAGCCTGTTATCATTATAAAAAAAGAGCTATTAAAACACAAGTGGGCGCTCTCTAAAAAGCATTGGTTTCAACTATTTTTCATACAAAATTATGCATGTGATGTTTTGTTGAAATGATTATTAAATAGAGAGATCGTCAACAACTATTTAAAAACCTCTTTTGAAAATTTTTGAAAAAGTGTAAGCATTTTTTTTAAAATCATCGAATAAATCTGGGCCCCAGTTTGATTCCAATTGGATATATTTATTGATTTATTTGATATATTTTGATCAAATACAAATTATTCTTTCATTAAAATTGTATGCTCTTTCAAATTTGATACTCAGTTTTTCATTATATCACGAAAAAATGTTTCGTGCAGCGCCCTCTATGCCAAAACTGAACTACCCCTTTAATGCCTATATCTCTGCTTAGTGAGAATGCTCCCCAGGAAGTGGAGATGGAGCACACAATGCGTGCGGGCTGGCATTGTATCCTATGAAAAGGGCTTAGAGATACATGTACTATTGTATCACATTAGTCGCTTTATAAGCATGATAAATCGAAACTAGTGACATTATTTTTATTGAATACACTTTAAAAAAAAATCATACATGTAGGCCTACCTCTCGTCTCGCCGTTGTCCCAGTAAAGAGACCCCTCTGCTGTGTGGTTGTCATCGAGTGCCACAAGAAGTCCGAGTGGATTCAATCGGCTGAAAAAGAAAAAGTTTTCAGAGAATGAGTACATTTGTCTGAATCGAGTTTTTAAAATGTTCGGCAAGAAACCGCAACTGCCCCCCCCCCCCCTCCCCCGAGTCAGTACGTATGTGTACATTACACAACTCACATCACTTTTCATCGTTCATTGGTTGTGAAACTTACTACGAATGAAAAGGACGGTATATCAATATACTGTCATTTTTAAGATAATCAAATGTAAATTTGTAGAGCCTTTTTTGTTGTTGTTAGGTCCCTTTGATATTTCATGAAGATTGTCAAAATTAGAAACGATTATTATTATTATGAAAATTTGGCACCATAATAGAGACCACATTTAGCTTTCACTACAAAATCGTAAATGTGTGGCCTATAATTAAATAATCGGAGATAGGCGCCGCCGTATTACATGTATTATATACCGTATCCAAATTGGCACGGGAAGGACTCTGATTTTGGTCTTCGCTTGATAAATTAATCTAGTAACATTGTCAAAATCCACAAGACTTACTCATAATATAGCGGTTCTCTCGTACCTCGTTGTATTCGAATAACCACTATAGAAGAATGGACCAGGTTTCTTTCTTCTTCAAATTTATTTTTCATATTACAAATATTTATTTTTTAAGTGTTAAGATTTTTAAATATCCATGGTACTAAAGTAGTGCAATAAATTAGCAGATATCACTTTGCATTTTCACTAATCACTCATTGGACTTATCAGATCCCAGAAATACACATTTTATCAACCCATCATCACTTTTTGCACATAATTTTTATTAACAAAGTTACTAGATCCCTTTAAATGTATTTCGCATAGAACCATCACCTGTATTTGGTGGTGTTGCTAGGAACTTGTAGCGGCAGAATGTGACCCCCACGGATGTGGATATTGATGACGTCAAGAGGTGCACGTAGAATGGTCAGCTTTCCTCTCTGTGACGTCATTTCATGTCACTAGAAAAGAATAGTTGGTTTAACTTTAATAAGAAAAATGGAGATGATTATCAAGAAAGGACATCAATTAATTTTATAAAGAGAAGAATACGAGAAATCGAGAGAAGAGTAATATATAGAGAGGGATAGGTGAGTTGGAGGAGGAAGAAAAGGAATGAAGAGAGGATTTTTTTTTAAAAGATGACTGGATAGCTAGCTGTATAGATACAATGTAGATCATCATATAAATACATTGAATACAAGTGCATAGGAATATACTTTTTAGGAAGAGGAATAAAAAATGGATAATTTGGCAGAGACGATTTAAAAGGAGATCGAGTATATTATGAAACTTGAAAATAAATTTAAACAAAAACCTTCTTATGTCTTGTAATGTCAGTACATTAATTGAAACTTGAGATGTCTGGAGGGCGCCCTTATGCCTTAACGAATGCTTTTTGAATGAAAACATCCATGTACCTTAGCCGGTTATACGTTTACATATTTTGCAGAATGTTAATCAAAATTTAAAAAAATGATAATTAAGATTATGGTTTTGTTTATTTACCGTGTAGTAATCGAACCATCTGGCATCCGGAAAGTAGGCTTCGATATAGAGATTTTCCCCTTGAAATAAAGGTAACAGAGAAATGTTTTAGAATTTAATGTTATCAGTTATACGTATTTACAATACATAGTTATGATACATATACCCGTGTTGTTTTACATAAGGGACTGTTGATTATCTTTATTTATTAATATATATCCGAATGTAAGAAAAAAGGGCATTTAAACCAAGGTTCGTACAGACGTTCGTAATTTGACTAATTTTTATTTAGACTGTGTCATAATTATAATCTAAATTTAGGAAATTAGAAATAATGCTGACACGTGCACCCATGTCCCCGCAGCAACGTCCCTAGATACAGTGGCGTAGCCCAGAATTTTCTAAAGGAGGACGGGGGGCTCCTTCTTGCGAGTTCGCGTCAGCCGCTTTGGGTGCGGTCCCGGTTCGATCCAGGGAGCGGAGCCCCCGGAAGCTATTTAAAGCTCCAAAATCAAAACTACCGCCTAACAAGCAAGCGACAAGCTAAAGCAAAAAAGGAGAGGGGGGGGGGGGGGGGAGCTCGAGACCAGGAGCCCCCATCGCCACTGCCTGGACGGGACGAGGGGCGGGAGACGGGAAGGAAGTGGTATACCTCTTCCAGAACTGGTGATATCATCAGGGCCGATCCCTAGAGGAACTGCCGGTCGAGGTCATATGTCAGGGCATCCGATGGGAACCTGTATTAATAATAACGAATATTAACGTAATCACTTTGATTTATTTAGACGCTCATATTGACATTCGCCTTTTATATCTGAGTAGCCATATCCGTATTGTCTTTTTCCCAAACTATAACTCGTAACTTACTTCCAAAGGGAAATATGCCATCGTTATTTCGGGACCGTTATCCCGGGACCGTTATCTCATGTTGATCAAAGCAGGTTTAGGCAGCTGAAGAATTTTTGTTACAATTTACACATTTAAAGATTTAAAGATGGAGGCAGAAATGAAAAAAATAATCACACGCTTAAATGTTATTGAAACAAGACAACTAGGGGGAAATCACTGCATTATAGAGAGCAAATTTATCAAAAACCACTCACTCGAAGAGGAGGGGTCGTACCACCGTCTGCCCGAGTCTGTGTGCATCGTCAAATAGTGTGTACAGGTATGGCAGCAGGCGATACCGCTCCATAAGGATATCTCTGGTCATGTTGGTGAAGGCCTCATCAAATGCTGTCGGATGTTAAGGCTGATAATGGGAAAATTTGGAAACTATGTTTTCACACGTGTTTAACTTTATTTAACTTTTCGTTCTGCTTTATATTATGGGATATATACAACTTCATTTTGTGGCTCATTCTTTAGTTAGTTAGTAATTATAATTATTCAATTTGTAATACTGTAATTATCTGACATAACTTACCTCCCACCCTTCGGCGTTATGGTTCCTCGAGAAGGGATAGAACGCGCCAACCTGAGTCCAGCGCCAACACAGCTCGTATTGCGTGTTGAAGAGGAAACCACAGATGTCCGTACCGACCTGTAACGATTGAGATCAAGGTAAGATGAATTAATATTCAAGTTACTGGCCCGAATTCTCATCAGTGGCTCAACTTTAGTCCGGGCTATAAACACATATATTACCAGTAAGCGTTGAAATGTCACTATCCCATTGATGGTTGCCATTTGCCACCGGATATATTCTTATTGTCTCTTTTTATTATCCAATCAATCCATCTAGTTCTGCTAAGGAATCAGGACAGAGGGTCGCTTGACACTATACAGTCATAGTATTACCGGTCACCAGTAATATTATGTCCTGGATGATTTGGACGCAATATTGCTGATGACCGTTTGAACTATGACTGGAATGTCGGATTTGAATTGGTAATGAAGACAGTAGTCAAATTTCACATGTGCAACATGGTTAAACAGTTACTGGCAATGTCTTTTTAGCTTTGACTAAAGTTGAGCCACAGATGAGAAGTCGGGCCACTGTGTCGCCAAATTCAGGAAATCGCACAGGGCGGCGCCATGTTTTTTTTTCAGAACCAGGCGGAATCATGCGTGAGCGTGCATGACACTCGCGCAAATCGTTCGCGTATGCAAGGTACGGAGCGCGCAGCGTGTGTGTTACCATGACGCCCCACTTAAAACTCTTTGAAAAGCGCCGTATTAATAGGACGGCGCCTTTACTTTAAAGGGGTGGTTCAGTTTTGGTATAGAGGGCGTTGCACGAAATATTTTTTTGTGAGATAATGAAAAACTGAGTGTAAAATTTAAAAGAGCATACAATTCTAATGATAGAATAAACTTTATTTGATCAAAATCGGTCCAGAAACGGCTGAAATATCAATAAATACATCCGATCGGAATAAATCTGGGGCCCAGATTTATTCGAGGATTTTTTTAAATTTTTTATTTAAACTTTTTCAAAAATGTTCAAAAGAGGTTTTAAAATAGTTGTTGATGATCTCTCTATATTTAATCATTATTTCAACAAAACCATAAATGCATACTTTTGTATAAAAATGGTTAAAACCGATGTTTTTTTAGAGAGCGCCCTCTTGTTTTTTAATGGCTCTTTTAAAATGATAACAGGCTTTTTACTTAGTCGTTTGTAATTTTCTATACCTTTCGAGCATGGTGTTTTATTAGTTTATAATGTTATTGTGCAGGTTTTGGTTACTAAAGCTCAGCCTTACCAAAACTGTACTAACCTTTAAGTTACAGATTGTATTTGTTTTCAGAGTCCCTATAACAGGTTACATAGTATGCGGTAAATCAACATAATTACAGACAATAATCATGAATATGATAAAGACATTATTTAAGTGGCGGAATCAACAGAATATGGCTACAGGTTTTGCAAAAAATACCGTTTATCACGAATAATCTGTCGCTCTGTTTTTTTTGGAAAAACTTCGTTGCGAATCCGATTTAACATGTAGAAATAGTATTTATTATACAAAAATGCAATATTTCTTATAAAGTTGCAGTGTATTCATGGGGCATTTTAATATCTAACTTTGATATCTGATCTATTTACACTAGTGTTAATATATAATTGAAAGATTGCTGATTGAAATATGGAAATGAATATGCATACATAAACTTACAAACGGGAAGCCGAACATGTTGAACTCGAACATAGCTGGAAAAGAAATATTGATACATGTATATTAAGATAGTGTCCAAATTTGACAAAAGAGTTATGATTAACCTTATTACTCTCATGAAAATGTTAGCCCAGAGATAACGTCGCAGAAAGAGATGCAATCGATTGTAAGTTACAATTGATTGTAAGTCAGACAATTTGCGCATTTCAACCAATCAGATTTGCGCATTTAGTCACATGATCTGACTTACAATTAATTGCAACTTTACAATCGATTGTAAGTCTTTCTGCAATGGGGCCCATGTATTAATTAGAAAGGAACGACGTGGTAGAGAAGAAAATGTGTGAATACAGTGGTGTAGTATGGTTTGACTGATTGGGGTGCTCCTTATAAGTTATATATTTCTCTACTGTCCCCCATTTTTAAAATTTAAAATTTAAAAAGTCCCCCACACTCTTTAGCAAAGTCTCTGGGTGAATACTCACACACAATGCTCCACCAAATGTTGTCCCATCGGCTCTCGTTGTCCCCGAGCCAGTGTTGTGCGTACCGGCCGGTCCCGGGGAACGTGGATCGCGTGAGCGCCAGGCTGCGTTTGTCCGGGAACAGTGTCTCCAGTGTCCTGTGACAATGGTAAAGGGTATGACGATTACTAGTTTCCAGTTAGAGTTTGAAAGTAATTTGTGTTGATAATTATGCAAATGAACTCTTTATCAACTAGACTGTAAATGGTTAAGCAAATGCATTTAAGAAAACTGCATCATTACGTTCCAATGCAAAGTTTGGTCATACAAAATCTTGGAACATGCAATATGCCAATAGGATCGCTGTTAATGATGGAGTTTTCTGTTTTCCTGTTTCCTCATTTCCAGTCTGATTTGTGAGATTAAGAGGTGTATTACTCATTAAAACATAACATATATCAGCTTATGGCAACGCACAATGAAGATCATAATTATATAGTGAGCGATTATCCTACATAAGACGTCTTGATAGCGAGGATGACAGGATCTTGACAAATAGTTCGTCTCATTTGAACTTTGTACATAGCCATCCAGGTTCCCGTATAGGCAAGGGGTTAAAGTAATTACTTGTGGGTGACCTGGCTCATGGAGTGAGACAAAGAGCGACAAAAAACGGAACATTATCATTTTACCAAAGTTATAATTGTTTAAATTATTTCATTTGATGGATGCGTAATATGTATTGAGATATAACCTTTGGTAAACTAAAGACTGAGGCCTAAGGTAAGTCTGTTATGAGTGTCCTGGTGTAGGAAAATGTTCTAGTCGAGGTGTCTTCGACAACATATATTTATCGAGAGAGATATATTATTATATTACTTTACCAAAATGTAGTAACACAGTAAAGCCATGTAGTGTTTGTCGTGATGCGTAATACATGAATAAGTATTTAAACAATCAGACAAAAAGCTTGATATCTTGTCGCGTTGATTCAGTTCAGAGACTGACCTACCTGGCATATACGGTGGATTGTTGTACTTATTTTCGTCGCACCGTTCTATGGATCCTGAGACAAAATTAGAGGGCTCGTTCATATCCTGAAAGTTTAACGAATACACGGACAAAATATAAATCCTTTGAAACAAATAAACCAACAAAACATTTAGAAATCCGACTAAGATCATTTAACTACGATATAATAAGACGCATTTTGTCATACACCCCTTCACAAAGTAAGTACATTGTTGTATTTAAAGGGTTATGATACGGGCAAAATCATGGTTTTATTTCTACATCCCATAGGTGATGTCACCGGTTCATTTCCCGGACGAGCCCCCGAATGTGTAAGGTCTAAACTCTTGTGTCGGTGGTACAAAGCTGCATCTTACAACACAAAATGTGTTGCATTACGACTAGCTGTCTATTACTGAAATCCATGATATTATCCGAGATTATACTTATTTAATGATATTTTTATGGGTAAACTTACAATCCACAACGCATCGGGTGCGGTTCGTTATTCCGAAGGTTCGTTATTCCGAAGGTTCGTTATTCCGAAGGTTCGTTATTCCGAACACGCAAATTTCCTATACCTGAGTGTTCGTTAATCCGAAAATGAAATAGGGTTCGTTAATCCGAACATTTGTTGCATTATTCCGAAGGTTCGTTATTCCGAAGGTTCGTTATTCCGAAGGTTCGTTATTCCGAAGGTTCGTTGATCCGAAAATAAAATCGGGTTCGTTATTCCGAAGGTTCGTTATTCCGAAGGTCCGTTATTCCGAGGGTTCGTTATTCCGAAGGTTCGCTATTCCTAAAATGAAATCGGGTTCGTTAATCCGAAAATGAATTTGGGTTTGTTATAATGCTATAATTTCATATAAAGAGATAAAATTAACTTAAATGTTTGATTGGTCTGGCCAAGGGAGGGAAAGGGGGAGGGGTATGCTTAATGCAGGCTGTAAATTAAATAAACAAAACACAAACTATAGTATTATAACAAGCCCGATTTAATTTTCGGAATAACGAACCCGATTTTATTTTCGGATCAACGAACCTTCGGAATAACGAACCTTCGGAATAACGAACCTTCGGAATAACAAACCTTCGGAATAACGAACCTTCGGAATAACGAACCTTCGGAATAACTGAACCTTCGGAATAACGAACCTTCGGAATAACGGACTGTAACCAACGCATCATACTCGATTTCTTCGTGGAACTCCGCACAAAGATCCGTCCACCATTGTTGTGTCTTAGGATTGGTGTAATCCGGAAAGGCGCAATTGCCTGGCCAAACCTAAGCAAACACAAACAAACGTTTCGGAGACAATGATAATTCATCTAAAATTTATAAGTCAAATTCAAGCCAGCATATCGAGAATACAATATATCTTATGCAACATAACAATTAAATAAATTGAGTAAAAATTAGTAGATTAAGTTTGGAAAAGTCCCACGGCCGCAGGTGCAGCCCCCCGTTTCTAAAATTTAGATGGTGAGCGTTATCATGTTTAATTCGGTACGTCGCTTGTGAAAGCAATGCATGCACATTTTTTTTTTATAGTGTTCGGTTGTTTGGTTTAGTTTTGACATCGTTTAAGCCCACCGCACACTACATATACACGATCCGACCCGATCCGACAAACGATTCAGTATCTGAATAATACTACATGCATGTAATACGCGCGCATGGCTTTAGTTCAGATACTCGGTTGATCGTCGGATCGGACTCGGATCGTGTAGTCTGTGTGCGGTGGTTCTAATTACCCTTCCGAGGATCGGACCAGAACCGTTAGCTGTCTGGATAAAGACATCCTGATCCATTCCTCGATCGTAAGCGTGATATCCCTCTTCCACTTTGATCCCAGGATCCTGAAAATTAGCAAAAATAAAATAGCAAACAGATGCAGAATTATTATTATCGATAGATAGCAATAATACAGCCAATGGCTTTTCCACATTAAATGGATCTAGTAACTATGTTGACATGTGCAAAAAGTGATGAATGGTTGATACAATGTATATTGTTGTATTTTGATATGTCCACTGGGTGTTGTGTGAAAATTTCAAGTTAAAATGAACGTTATATTATCAAAAATGCAAAGTGATATTCGCTAACTCATTGCACTCACTTTGTACACGGTTTCGACGATCCAGTGGATAATTCAACATCTGAACACTTCAATCGTAAACCGAAACATGTCCTATGCTTTCATTGTTATTACGAAAACAACAAGGTATGCGGGAACCGCTACAATTCCAATTTGATTTTGCGGATTTGGACAATGTTACTAAGTCCCTTTTAAAGGGATTTAGTAATATTATCAAAATCTTAAGAACTTACTTCGAATTCTATATAGCGGTTCTCACATTGCATTAGTATCGCCAATAGAAGCATGGAACTGGTTTCAGTTTTTCAAATTTCTCTTTCGTTATAAAGATATGTATGATTGGAATGTTCAGATTTAGAACTATCTACTGGATAGTTATAACTGTGTACAAAGTCAGTACGAAAAGTGGCGAATATCAATTTGCATTTACCCGGCCATATTACATGTATTACATCCACTGAATGTGAAATTGTCACACATTAATTTGTAGACATATTATATCACAACAATACACATTTCATCAACCATTCATCACTTTTTGCACATGTCAACAAAGTTACTATCTTCATCACTTTAATTACCGTACTATTGTCTATAATTGTATTATATTGTATTTTTTGTTTAACTTATAGCCTGTTATGTATTGTGTATGTTCTTTCAGACAAATGAAATACATATCCATTCCAATTTCAAGTTTGTGCTTTTAATTGGATTATATTTGATGAACGAAATTAATACTACAGAATTATGGAATTATACTTGTATCAGATTTAAAGGGGTAGTACAGTTTTGGTAAGGCTGATTTTTAGTAGCCAAAACCTGCGCAATAACATTACAAACTAATAGTTATAACTCCACCATGCTCGAAAAGAATAGAAAATTACAAACGACTAAGTAAACAGCCGGTTATCATTTAAAAAGAGCCATTAAAACACAAGAGGGCGCTCTATAAAAAAGCATTGGTTTCAACCATTTTTCATACAAAATAGTGAATGTGATGTTTTGTTGAAATAATGATTAAATAGAGAGATCATCAACAACTATTTAAAAACCTCTTTTGAACATTTTTGAAAAAGTTCAAGAATATTTTGAATACAAAAAAAAATCATCGAATAAATCTGGGCCCGAGATTTATTACGATCGGATATATTTATTGATATTTCAGCCATTCCTGAACCGATTTTGATCAAATAAAGTTTATTCTACCATTCAAATTGTATGCTCTTTCAAATTTTACACTCAGTTTTTCGGACGTTCCCCAGTTATGTTTGTGCGCATCCGAACTGCGCAGGTTGGTCAGATGACGCATGAATGGCTTTGCGCGTATCTAATTGTGACGTATGAATACGTTTACGCACCTCTGCTTCAAATCATAAACAAGGTTGTTATAATTTGATGACATTCAATAATGGCATGATTTTTTTACCACTACCTTCTTTTTTGCCTACCTCCCTTTTACAGGGGCGTCGATCTGTCCGGAAAACACAACATTGGTGGGGCGAGCTATTGTTCACAAACAATGCTCGCCCCACCAATGCATTGTGTTTTTCGAACAGATCGACGCCCCTGCCCTTTTAGATAGGAAGTTCAAAACGACAAGGAAAGTATGTTTTTCATGTCATCTCAAAAGCCTAATACATTTCCATTTACCCATGTTTGACTGTTAACTGTGTTGTCTTCACTAAGAATTGTTGTAAATGGGTACTTGACCAAATTTTAATCAAAACAATGTAAGAATGTAGGACTCTAGAGATGGCATTTGAGTTCATATTGATCATGCGTTGTGACAAACACACGCACCTTCATTTATCTTGGTTCAATCCATTGGCAACAGAGGCCCAAACATAATTTGTTTCCAAGAGGCAAAAGATCTATTCTATCATCAAATTGGCAATATTACACTCACTATTTTGTTATAATATTTTTTCAAGGTGATGTATTTCATTATGAATGCAACAAGAAACATTTCCTTTTCATTTTCGGGATCAAATACTGCCAATTTGATAATAGTGTTAAGTCAGCGAAATGTTTTCCAATTTGAGGATTGCCCGATCATTTGCATTTCAAGGTTTCGTGTGAGAAAACAACTGTACATTGAATTGCAACAAATTTGGGCAGATATTTTTTCTCTTACTTTTGACTCGTGTTAAACATTTTCACTGATACTAAGCATGATTTGTCCAAGAATTGTTTTTACACTGTGAAACTCTATCAGTGGGTTTATTACCCCTGTTTCAGGGTTCTGTTTTTTTTCTCTATGTTTCATTTTTTTTGGGACGCAAAGTACATCGCGACAGTTTACAGCATATCAACCACTGCAACAACAAACAAATGCAATCTACAATCAACACTATTATAGATCAAGAATTATTTTTTCATTGGGAGGGCAGACTATTGTTACAACTCCCCTTTCCTGATTTGTCTTCCTCTAGTTATTGTAGGCCTATCACTTTTTCCACAATTATGTCAAGTTTGGCGAAAGAACCTGTCCGGCGGTATGGAGTTTAACACACAAAATACCACATGGGGGCGCTGCAAGTAAAACACACACAAAAAACCACCAACACATGGACCGTCCTTTGTGAATATTTCCCCACCCTATCACGGCAATTTTGGCAAGTTTTATGAAAGTGACATGGGTTTTGAATGTACAACATAGGTTTTATGAACCCACCCCATCATTGCATCCCTGGATAGGTTCCCGACCAGATTTTGTGGTCTTACGATGTTTTCTGCCGCATGGGGGCGCTGCTAGCACAAAAACGAGCACACGAACCCCCCATTTTTATAGTTTTTCTGTATTCAGTAACCATTTCTCTATAATTTTGGCAAGTTTCGTAAAAGTGACATGGGTTTTGAATGTACAGCATAAGTTTTATGAACCCACCCCATTACTGCATCAATGGATAGGTTCCAGACCAGATTTTGTGGTCTTACGATGTTTTCTGCCGCATGGGGGCGCTGCTAGCACAAAAACGAGCACACGAACCCCCCATTGTTATAGTTTTTCTGTATTCAGTAACCCTTTCTCTATCATTTTGGCAAGTTTCGTAAAAGTGACATGGGTTTTGAATGTACAGCATAAGTTGTATGAACCCACCCCATTACTGCATCAATGGATAGGTTCCAGACCAGATTTTGTTGTCTTACGATGTTTTCTGCCGCATGGGGGCGCTGCTAGCACAAAAACGAGCACACGAACTCCCCATTTCTATAGTTTTTCTGTATTCAGTAACCCTTTCTCTATAATTTTGGTAAGTTTCGTAAAAGTGACATGGGTTTTGAATGTACAGCATAAGTTTTATGAACCTTGCCCATTATCCCACCCCTAACAGAAAACGTCCCTGAGAAGGATTTTGGGGATATTGGTGTTTTCTGCCGCGTGAGGGCGCTGCTAGCAAGATTGAGAGCATACACCCCAACTTTAAATTTGTTGTCCTCGTTTTGGATACCTTTCTCTACAATTCTCCCAAGTTTGGAGAAAATTACGTGGATTTTGAAAGAATTATGGGGATTTAAGTTTGCTATTGGACATTTTGTTGCCTATCATGGCCTTGATCCTGTAACGCTATCATTCTATACTGGACGTCAGATTGCCATATTCTTCAGAGTCCCGTAGAAGAAAAACAAGCACACGAACCTATGGTTTTATTTGCATATTTGGGCTTCGGATGGGTCAAAGTTACGGTATGGAAAGTTTGAAGAAACTGACATGGACTTCACTTTAACTGGGGAACGTCCTTAATAACAAAGCAAATTTATGAGCTTACAAATTCCAAAGAGGTTGGCCCATCGATATTCTTCTATGAATTCGTGAAAACAAGCAGAGAAAAATTAATTTTTAGCAACGAAAATGAGAAATAAGTGTATTTTCATGTACTAAAGCCATGGCGAGTTGCTCGTCAATGATGTTGCATATGGCGGCAATTTTGAAACGATCGCTCATTACTACATGATGTTCAAATAGGTATAACTCCCGTGTTTCTTGTCCGATTTTGATCAAATTTTCATCAATTATGCCTCTTATTCTGCTTATTCAAATAACGAATGGTTTTATCAGGCCCGGAATACCCCTTTAAATGCATGCCCATTTACCTCTCCTCTAACATATCTGAGAATGAGAGTAGATGGACGATGCTTTTTCATGAAAAGTGAAATTTTGCGAAGTTTTGTTGTACAGTTCAAATGGGAGTTGTTTATCGATGTTCATCTGTGACATCACAAATTTGGCAAAGAGCCGACTGAGAGGGCAGCAAACAATATTTCGATCAAAACTTTGAAAAATCATAATTCTTGATTGGATTATCAAAATCTGTTCAAACTTTCGCTAAAAGGTATCTAAACTTGTTCCCTTTTCGCCCAACCTGCTTAAAAGCTTGTAGACACTTCCCCTTTAAAATCATTCTGATAATTGCGTAGCCAGGATTTTTCGAAGGGGGGGGGGGGGGGGGCGATCGTGGCCGAGACCACTGGTTTCAGAGTCATGTAAGCGGGTAGGTTTTGTATTGTTTCAGTCGTTCAATTTTCAACTGGAACGCAGGAAGAACTAAAACGTCACTGGAAAGTTGTTATGTTGTGGCATCTTATAGATAAATTGGTAAAAATCAAATTCTGCTAAAAACTTTCAGCAGTGGGTTTCTAAAATAATATGTTTACCTTTCACATTGATGCTTGCAGGAAACTTCCCCCGGATAGAAGTGCACGCAAAGGCGTGTAGAGGGCACTATTCGAAATGCTGATTCAGATACGGCTGCGGCTCTGTGCTGATGAATATTACATCATATACATCAGTGGAACAAAGCACTAACATAATATGTGACTAAAGCCTCCGCACACAGAGCCGACTCGACCCGATCCGACTGGTTTTCAGTCGGTTCAGCTCAAACTGACATCATCAAACAGTTCAAGAAATGTCTTGAGTTTGAACTACCCCTCTACACAATGTAGTATGAACCTACGTCGCCTCACGACCGTCCTGTTTTGCCGGTCAAGAACCAGTCAGAGATCATTCGAGGCCGATTCAGCATGTTGAATCGGCTCCGACTGAGCGAAACCGACTCTATTACTAGCCTGACTGGAAACCAGTCGGATCGGGTCGAGTCGTCAAAGCATATTCGTTGCCATGAGTAATGGTTTTAAACAATGTCAGGCAAGCAATTATGAATTGGTGATCTAGCGGTTGCATGAGCTACAACCCATATAGGCCTACTAAATGTCAGTATGACAGGGAAATTGTTTAGAACCATTACTATGCTATAACAAAAACATGTGATATCATTCACTACTTCGGATACTCTACAGCAATCAGGAGGACTTGGGTTCGATTCCATGCGAAGCCCCAAACCCTACTGCCGTGCTACCCCAGGTCGAAAAAAAAAACAGTTGAAACCAGTTGAAACCAGTTGGAAATTCAACTGGTTTTTACTGGTTTTAACTGGCATCAAGCGGTAGCAGTTAACATTCCCTGTTCCCAGTAAAGATAAATGGATAGATGCAGCAGACCAGTTAAAACCAATAGAAATACCAGTTGAAACCAATTCAAAATACCAGTTGAAACCAACTACTTTAACTGGTCCTCATGTAGGCCTACTGGTTAATCCCACTACTGGTTTGTTAATGGTTTCAACTGGGTTTCCTAACTGGGTTCTTACTGGATTCTTACTGGATTCTTACTGTTTGTTCCAGTAGATTCCAATTGATTCCAGTTGATTCCAGTGATTTCCATATTGAAACCAGTTGGCCAACAACAGCTGGTATCAACTGGTACCAGTTGGCAACTGAATTTTCAACTGTTTTTTTCGACCTGGGACAGGACCGGGGTTCGCCAGTTATGTGCGCAACATAATAACTGTGCATTAATTTTTTTTTGTTCACTCCTTGACTAACGCGTTTGCAAGATGGCACCGCGCGCATCTGATTAACAAATCCGATAGAGATAGAAAGTGGAATGGGGCTAGGGGCCTATATATATTAGGTTTACCGGTTAGAGTATAAGGGTTGGGGACTCTGCGAGGATTCGAACCTAAGTCCTCCTGATTGCGCTAGCTAGTCACATATTCATATACTAGTACTTTGTTCCACTGAGCCACAATTCATCACCATAATATTTCAATTTCAAATTATTCTTGCTTCCATCAAAATATTACAAATGAATAATAATAATTTACAAAAATAGAGATATAGAGTGATAGTCCCACTCCATTTGGCAACTGAAAAGATTTCAGGTCTAGGCACGTAGACTACGTAATTGAAACGGATTCCCACGTGGCACAAAAGGGGTAGTGTGAAGGGGGTGGGGTAGATGATCCGCAGCCACAACATCGTTAGATCCCGTTCGATCAGGCCAGAAAAGACGCTAAGGTTATCTCGCTCAAGATCAAGATCAGGTAAATCTTGTTCTGTGGATCAAGCTTTTATACTGCCTTGTTTTATTGAGCTCATCCACTATGGCTTTGCCCTGGGCAGCTTCCCCCCCCCCCCCCCGAGCTAGCTAGCTGCGGACCGTTACACACATTCAAATGCACGTTGCATTTATTTGCACATTGTGTATGAAATTTGCCGATCGGTCGGGTCATCTCTGCGCGTGGATGTTTTGCATTTAAAATAGCTTAGCGTGGAAAATTTGTGTTTTTATTGCTGGTGTGGACGATCAAGACGGTAATTCGGCAGTTGGTGAAGCTTTTGCAGATCATTCTAAAGTCTCTGCGAGATTGGGCAACATCATAATTAACGGTATGAAAATTGGTTGGCAGATGAGGTGTTGATGTGTCTTGAGCTTTGTGCATTTTGGTATTTGGATGTTGTGCGAGTGAAAACTGAGTCACGCTTGCTTGGAGTTGAATGACAATGTTCATGTGCATGCTGTTTTGTTTGTTGGAGTGTTGCCGTGTTATTGGGCTAGTCAAAATTGACCAAATGTATCATAATAAGACAACATTTTGGGGGCCTCATTTACAACATTCTTGGCTGACAGCCCGAAAAATGTTATGATTATTGGTCGTAACTTGTAAGAAGACAGTGGATCTGGACTTTCCCTAGATCGACAAATCTATCGCTTTCATGGCCTTTTTGTCTATTTGACATTATTATTGTCATGTTCACTGTCGGCATTCTAGCTAGAATGCCGACAGTGAACATACGTAACCATACGCCATCGTACGCCTAGTCCAGATTCAGGACGTGATTTGTGAACACACCCACACACATACAAGCTCAATAACAATAACGCGCGCTCCGATCCTTTCCTCCAAAATCACTCAATATTAATTAAGTATGACATACGCCAGCTATCGGCTGAGCTGTGCTATAAGTTAAATAGTGCTAATTAGTAGGCCGTCCGGGCAGCGGACTATCGTACGCCAGCCTATGCAACCTACGCAGGGACTACGCCGAAGCAACATTTTTGTCATGAATATGCAGCCAAATTTCAGCAACTCTACGCAGGTCCGGTGTGAAAGGGGCTTAAGCTGTGCTGGCTTAACGACTTGCCATTTAAAATAAAAGGTTGTAGTAAAAGTGTGACAAGTTATTCAAGGGAAGCAAAATCTTTTCTTCATTAGGCATGAGAAATATGGTAATCTGATAAGAAGAATAACTTGCCCAAATGGTGGAACACTCTGGCTATTTTTACGTGACCGTAAAGCTACGTGATTTGGCTATTTTTTACTTGATTCCTATTGTGCATGCGCATCTCCTAAATTTCCGACTGGCTTAACGACTTGCCATTTAAAATAAAAGGTTGTAGTAAAAGTGTGACAAGTTATTCAAGGGAAGCAAAATCTTTTCTTCATTAGGCATGAGAAATATGGTAATCTGATAAGAAGAATAACTTGCCCAAATGGTGGAACACTCTGGCTATTTTTACGTGACCGTAAAGCTACGTGATTTGGCTATTTTTTACTTGATTCCTATTGTGCATGCGCATCTCCTAAATTTCCGACTTGATCGTTTCGAGGGACGTGATAACACGAAGGGTGCTGAGTTAGTTTGTGAATAGACAGGAAGTGCAGCAATCCTGCACTTTTGTCTTAGTTTAGGGGGATATGTAATTTTCGGTTGTAAGCTTCAACCCTAACACTAAATTTGGTGGCTTTAACCTTTACGTCAGATTTAGTGGCTATAAGTCAGATAAGGGTAATTAATATAAAGAGAAACAAAAATTGGATTTCTCTGGGATTCGAACCCAAGAGTCAAAACCTGGGGGGTGTTTCACAAAGATCCTAAGTTGAATTTAACTCTAAGTTGGACTTACAAATTATGGAAAGCTGTTAGTTTCTTTTAATTTTGTTTGTAAAAGTTCTTTTAAACGGCAAAACATGTTGATTCAAATCATAATAACATTTTGTATTATCAAGAAGATTTCATGTTCTTCATGTAAAATCAATGAAAGTCTAAAATACTTGCATTCTTGATTTGTATTATGTTCTAATCCAAGGCTACAAGGGGCTTTCCATTAGTTAGATCCAACTGTTTAAAGTAAAGTTCAACTTAGAACCTTTGTGAATCACTCCCTGGATTGCGAGACCCGACTGGGCTACAGTGAGCTATAGTGCAGTGTATGTCCCTGGTAATCGCTATATTTGAATTGTGATTCCTGAACCATGAATACATTGTTATTATTTGAAAAGCTACATTTCAAATCCGGTTCCATATTTTAGTTCATCAATACTGTACTACACCCATGCATTATGCATGATTGCCTCTGGGTCGATGTACTTTTTATGCCAAGAATAATGTTGTTACAAATTTTGTTTAGCTATATAATATTGATGCTGTATTTATTTCTAACTGAAGTAATCACTTTAAAAAATGAATCCCTTCACCAGAGGTAGCAAAACTCTCAAAAGTAACTTTCCTAAATTTGATTTAGACAATAGATGTGCTTGTTGTACTGTTCTGTTCATCTGTCTGCTATGATGCTATTAGCACTGATACGTTCTGTATAGATCCTATTGACTGCATTTTCTGTGTGCCGGCACAAGTTCAAGGACAGTGGTCAGGCAGGTCCTGGGGCACCAGTTTGATATATGTATTAACATTTTTTACCTAGCTTTAAAACGGTGAATATTTATTTTCTCTTTGATTGATAGAAAATGGTTGCCATCTATTGAGACGCTGCATACCTATGCGGGTCACTAGGTCTAATCTCATTGTTGTATTGACTATTGTGTGCCAAATTTTCCCTTCAGGTTTTAAAACCATATTTGAACCAATTTGAAAGGGAGTTAAGAATAGGAAGAGAGAGAGAAAAACACCTAGACAAAGGACCGAAGGGTGTGGAAGCACCTAGACAATAAGACCAAAAGGTGTGGAAATACCATGCTTTCCTGTTTTGGATGCATGATCTAAATAGCGCTGATTAGTTCTGTATCTATTGACTACTGCCTACAAAAGTTCATCTTGGGTCAAGTATAGTACATGTATATGGAACCAGGCTAACCAATCAGAGGGCTCAGTTACCAAAACACAGTTTGATGCTTTGGTGCAGTCCTGCATGCTACAACTGGCTCATATTGTGTACATAATGTACAAATGTAAACAGCCCTCATTCATTCAGTAGTGTAGTACAGCTTGGCTGATGCAATACTGTGTCCTATCTCACATGTACTGTAGTAGTGTAGCACTTATCTGGTTTACTATGCCAACTCCAGGATGTATTGGGTGATTAGTCTTGCTGTCTAGACCCATTTGCAGTCAGGACATTTGGTATGCAAGCAATGTGACCTGGTTCAAATACCATATGTTCATAAGAGAAAACGTGCATGTGCGAGGTAGAGGTATTGCATCACGTAGTGTACGTGGGAAGTGTTTAGCTTGCATTCTCAATACCTCAATCACATACACAATGTTACAGGCTCAAATATGGTTGCCCAATGAACAACTTGTAGTGCAATGACATGTGATTGCTGTCAAAGGAAGGACTTCATACTCTGTGTGTGGATCTATTGGAATGTACTTATTTGTAATCACTGAATAGTAGGTTGTTTTTTTTTTACGAAAGTGCACGCACGGTTGGATACTGAGATGTGAAGATCTTAATTGTTCAATGGCAATGCGACTTTTTCCTAAAATAGAAGAGATGAGCTCATAAAGAAAAAACATTTTAACAGAAGCTTAAAATATTTCTATTGGTATCTTATTTTTTTAGGGAGACTCTTTTGAACAAATGTTCTACCTTGATTTTTTTTTTTTCTTTCTTTCTGCCTCAAAGATTTGGATATTATGAACATTCCCAGAGATTCACAGTACTATTCTACTTTCAAAGGAAGTGATTTACAGAGTCAACCATTCGCTGAGCACTAGAGAGTTATGGTATTAATATGCTTTCAAAGACAAAGGAACCGATTGTAAAAGTCAAGTTGTCGTTGCCACGGAAATGGCTGAGAAGAGGCCTGTGAAGAGGCAGATAGGGGGAGGAGAACTGTAACAAATTTTCAATTTTGCCACCTTTTTTCTTTCTTTTTGTCTCACAGATTTGGATATTGTGAACTTCGCAAGAGTCGCAGTAATTGTCCACTTTTAGAGACGATTAAGGACCTGATTTTCCGAGTCAACTAGTTGTTACCATGGAAATGGCTGAGAAGAGGCCGGAGAATGGGGGAGGAGACAAGGCTGACCAGGAGCCGGAGGAGGATGCAGTCAGCTCAGAGAGAGTAGGGCTCAAGAGAGAGGTAAGTCATTCATGAATACATGTACATTATCATTCTATTGTGTGTCATTGGAAATGCATAATAATAATAATAATATCCATTTTTATATAGCGCTTTATCACCAAAGTCCCAAAGCGCTCGGAGCATTATTACCTTGGCTTTAGCCGAGCTACCATGATGGGGCGCTCAAGCATTTCAAGGAATAAATTCCTACCAAGTACTCATTTACTACACCTGGGTTGAGAGCAGCAAATTTGGATAAAGTGTCTTGCTGACGGACACACTTGCCGCGGCTGGGAATTGAACCCATGACCCTCGTATTTAGAGACGAATGCCCGAACCAATATAATGTACCACGACACTCCCATAGTCGATGCATAGTTGGTGTTAGATCATCGGCTGCCAACACATGCATTGTATATGTGCCATTTTACATGATAAAATTGTGTATCTTGGAGGTGTTGTGGCAAGATGGGAATAAGGGGTTGACTTCAAATTATGGGACCTGTGTTTGAACCCATGACTACCAATCGATGCCACAGCATTTTATTTCCCTCAGCAAGGTATTACATTCACATTGGCATTGCTGCTCTCTACTATTAATGGGTACCTTGGTGGGGTGTAAATTAGCCTGATGTGCCAATGTGTTTGCTCATATGAATGCTCCCTGGGGAGCTGAGAAGGTGTCCAGGATAATTGCCCCCTAGTTTGTGTCGGCTATTATTATTTTTACTTTTTATCTTTACTTTTTTCTTTGAAGCTCAGTCAGACAAATAAAATCAATGCTTCTTAAATTTTAGTTGCCCAAAACCTAATTCAGGTGGACCAGTGCTCTATAGAAAAACATGAATTATCCACAAACAAATGTGTTTGCCTAGTCAGGCAAATGAGATTGGATATAAATGGAATTCGGTGGCCTAGAGCAAATTTTGGGTGAACCCTGGGTCAGCGAGCAGACCAGTGCTAATTTAGAGCCATGTGTAAGCACTCTTGGCTCGGTCTCATTGTGATTCTCACAATTACGACAATGTTTATGTGTATATATTTATGTGTATCATGGCTAGAAAATGAAACTTGCCCTCTGGCCTGGGGGCGAAAAAAAATGCAATGGAATGGGAGATGAGGACTATGTCTTATTGTTAAATTTGTTTACATTGTTATTGGTGTGATTTCATTTTCTACAAGCCTGACACGTCTACATTACCAGCTTCTCCTTCTATGGGGTTCAAAACCATTTGTTTGATTAATTGTGAAATTGCCATTTATATTTGTTATTTTGTTTTAAAGTTAAAATAAACTGAATTGAATTGAATTTGATTGAATTTTTACTATGCTTGAGCCAATATTTTAATGTCTTGGAACATCTTCCATTTGTATCAATACATTATAAACAGATAATATATAAAGACAAACTTGTATTTTGTTTATTTACAATTTCTAGGTTGGATTGCTGAGCGGCGTATCCCTCATCGTTGGTTCCATGATCGGTTCCGGCATCTTTGTTTCACCGAAAGGCATCCTGAGGGAAACGCAGAGCGTAGGCATGAGCATGATCATCTGGCTGCTGTGTGCCATTCTAGCCATGACAGGTTAGAATCTACTCATGATAATATTTAAATGTTCCATGTTTTCTTGGAAAGCATCATTCTTTGAAAAATGATCTAAATTATTCTATGATTATGTGAGCGATATTAGGGAAAAATAGAGGTGCATAGGCTTAAATAGCCCCATAACCTGCAGGAGCGAGCATGGATATGATCATCTGGCTGCTGTGTGCCATACTAAAATTGACCGGTTCGAATCTACTCATGATCTTTACAATGTTAATCAACTCATCATTCTTTGAGAATTGTTCTCAACTCTTCTATGATTATGTGGGCGATATTAGGGAAACACAGATTCGAGGTATCAGCTGTTTAAGTAGCCCTGTGACCTGCAGCGGCGAGCATGGGTATGATCATGTGACTGCTGTTTTAACAAATCTTATATCTTTGTTATATTCTAGGTGCTCTGTCATATGCTGAGCTCGGTACAATGATCAACAAGTCGGGTGCGGAGCATGCATATCTCAATGAAATCTGGGGTCCTGTACCAGCTTTCGTCTTTGCCTGGACCTATATCCTCGTCATCAAGCCTTCGGTGATCTCGCTCGTTTCTCTCATTACGGGCACGTACGTGGTGGAGTCCGTCATGTCAACCTGCGACGGCAACGAACAGGTTCTTCTCACAAAAGTTTTTGCTGCCCTCTCCATCTGTGAGTTACGGTTCCTGTTGCGCACAATATTTACACTTGTTCAGATCAATCGTGCATTGTGTTTAGACCAATCACTATCACGTAATTCAAAGACTCGCACTAAGTTAAAGGAATTTAAAAGTTTTGTGCCGTAGACCCCTTGATAACAGTACAGCATTATTTTGAAGCTCTTTGCATCGTGAAGTATGCATGCAGTGTTCCTTGAAAATACAAAATTTGTAACCCTCTTCTTCTTATATGTCCATCATCTACTTAACAAATGTTTTGCCATGATTGGGCACAGCTCACAACCTTCCTGTCTGCTGCCATAAGGCATGGCTCCACACTAGTGCTTGCCTGGGGCTAGTACAAATTAATGTCGGGCAAGTAAAATTGCAGAAATTGTTTAGTTTGCTTGCCCAATTGGACAACTAAATAACTGTTCAACAACAACAAAAACAATATAATCTCATCAAGAAGTAAGAGGGCAAGTAACTTTTGTATTGGGGCAAGTCAAATTTCAAGATTTATTATTTTACTTGCCTGTACGAGCTAGTACAGAAAAAAAGTTATTGTGGAGGCTTGCATAAGGTTTACCCTGAAATACATATTTATCATAATGTTCAATCAGTTATCAACAGCTAGAATGTGTTCATCTTATTTATATGATTTCAGCATGGATTCATGAATGCAAATCCTGTGCTTTTGTTTCTGTGCAGGCTTGATATGCTTCATCAACTGCTACAGCGTGAGATGGGCCAACACTGTTCAAATAGTCTTCACTGCCGCAAAGCTTTTGGCACTCATCATCATTGTCGTTATAGGCTTCATCAAAATCGCTCAAGGTAAGAATTGTGCTCTTTTGCCAGGAAATAAGGGAAAAAAGGAAGACAAAAAACAAATTTCCAAATGAAATTATGTACATGTTGTTAAAATCTATCTTTACTATATTTAAAGACTTCTAATTGTAAGATGAGCTAATAAACACTGTTCAAATAGTCTTCACTGCTACAAAGCTATTGACACTCGTCATCATTGTCGTTTTAGGCTTCATCAAACTCTTTCAAGGTAATAATTTTGCTCTTTTTCCAGGTAACAACAAAAGGAACAGACTATACCAAAAATGAAAAATATAACTTGTGAAAAATCCATTTTAATGCGTTGTCAAATTTCATTTTTTTGCAGTATTATTTGTGCTCTTTTGTCAGGAAATCAGAAAAGGGCAAAAAATACCACAAGTCACCGAGTGAAATGCCAACCTGTTAAAATCATGCACTTAAAGGGTACCACCACCCAAAAATAATATTCTTATTAAAGAAAGGTAACATCTTTAGTATTCCATTCCATCAACAAGTTCACAAAAATATGTTTCCAGAAAGAAAACAAAATAATTGGAAACGCATCACCATTCTAAAGCATGCGTTCATGCGGTCTGAATTACGCAGACTGCTATGTGTGCGGTGAATTGCAATGTATGAATAGCATTGGGGCGCACTCGCAAATGGTTGGCCCGTATGGAACCAGGAAATAGCAGTGGTTCCGTAAGTGGTGGAAATTAATTGCTTTGTTTATGAATTACACAACCCTTTGCAAAATGTTAGGTATCTATTTGATATCACAAAACGGTACCAAAACATATAATAATGTGTTGTTCTTTGCCTGGTGGTCCCCTTTAAGTTGTGATGTGGGGTACTTTTCCAAGTGGTTTTCAATGCAGCAAAGCTGTTTTCCACTTGTCATCATTGTTTTAGCATTCATCAAACTCTTTCAAGAGAAGAATTGTGCTCTTTTTGCGAGGTAATCAAATACTGGGAGTGAAATGCTAACAATGTTTAAAAAAAACTTTCGAGCATGTTGGAGTTATAACTATTAGTTTGTTATGTTATTGTGCAGGTTTTGGTTACTAAAGCTCAGCCTTACCAAAACTGTACTGCCCCTTTAACAGCATGCTCCAGTAGTGATCATCCACTACAAACACACAACGTAACAGCTGTTTTTGCTACCACCTAACTACTGGGTCAAGGTCTCATTGACATTTAGTGAATGGAGGGAAGATATTTTTGGATATTTCAAGATATCTGTGTAAACATAATATTGAATTCAAACATAAAGGAAACTGACTATAGATATATTTTTAATGAATGTAAACAAACATAAACATGTACATGTACATATCATTAACCTGTTCCCTATAGGATTTGCAATCCCCGTAGAGTTAAAACAGGACCCACCAGGGTCGCAGGTATATTATGACAATGAAGATGAGGATTTCTCGACAAGTAATGTGGCAGGCAAAACAAACATGTGTATAAATATGTTGAGCGGTAATATTTCAGAGACACCTTTCAAGCAACTTTGAGATGCTGTGACTCAAGGTCAAACAGAGCACAATAGCAAAAATATCACGGTTGAAAAAAAGAATTTCATTAAATTGTGTGTGCATGTGTGTGAGCTAGTGTGTGGATATGCATGTCTTAGTTAATGTACAAATGTATGCGTGTGTGTGTGTGTATGCAGGGATTGAACAGTAAAATTTGATGTCTGGCTGGTCAGCCAACCAGATTTTCAAACAGACATAGAACAAATTTATGTAAAAATCTTGTATTCTTCATATTAAGCCTAAATAAAAGGAGTTAGTTGTTAATTGTTAGTAATACATGTGAAATTAAATGTTAGGGCCAGTAAATGTTTGTTTTGGGTCATAACAAGATTGAGAGAAATTAATTATAAAAACAAATTTACCAGTGGTAAAGAGAGTTAATAATATTGTGGTGCCCCGTTGTATGCATCTAATATGTATACAATTATCATGATTTTCTCCATCCCATTGTTTGCCTTGCCAAGGCTTTGTTTTACTTTAGCACACAAGGCCATGTTTTTTTTTTTTTACCCAAGCACACAATCTCTGAGAGGGCTATGACGTTGAGCTCTGAGGATCAATAAAATGTCTGACCAGATGCTATATAAAGGAAAACAAATAAGGCAATCTGGATTTAGGCAGTTAGCGCAGGAAGAGAGTGTCAATATTGCCATCTAGGTAGAAATGAAGAACCCATTTCACATCAGAATCAGACCATTTAACTATTAACGTGCCAGGGATTTTAATGCTCTATGGCATTTGAGTATATTGTAACTCTCAAAAATGCGAGCTTGGTACGCATTGCCTATGGCAACCTGGTTAGGTCCTGTATTAACTCTATAGTGATTGCAAAATCTAGTAGGGAACAAATTAAAAATTGCATAACTTTGCATTCGTTAGTATTAAAGCTAAGCATTGAGTAGTTTGTTCAATGATTGTTCACTATATGATGACATAAACAGTACCCCGGGGTACCAGACGAAAATCCGCCATTTTGTTTAATTATTTATTTAATTTTTAGGGCTGTACTGTGGGTATAGCGTGCATACAATCGCGCGCTGCACTGCATGCACAACGCAATAGCTGCGGTACGGTTGGACGCAAGATGGCGCTACACAACGCGGTACCCCGGGGTACAACGGTACCCCGGGGTACCGCGTGTGTCATCATATGGACAAACAAATGAAGGAAATTGCCAACTTGTTCACGGAACAATAGGTTCTTGAAGGCACCAGTTTTAATGGGCATATTCAATATTGTATATTAATGTATCCCTTGTTTTGAGATGGGTAAATGTTCCTGTAAATATAAATTAAAAAAATTATACCACTAGTATTAAATTAGATTGGTAGATGGGGAAATGCGATGTGAACAGGGCATAGGTGTGACATTTGAGATTCTTGGCACTGGTACTGGGATGTGGTTAAAAACATTGAAACATATTATCTTATAACCACCCTTTTGAACTTGCCCAGTGAGACAGAGTTGGAATATCATTTTCAACTTGTCTTGAATTGAGCAACCATTGTGTAGAATAGAATGGATATATTCAGTTCTTAAGCATTAGGCATTTGAAGGCATTTAAAATTTGTATTTGGTAACTAACATATATGAAAGGACCACCAAAAATATATTGGATCTACAAATATATTCATTACGTAGAACTAGAAATTTCTGTCCAAAATATATCGAATTCATATTAGAGTGTTATGTGAATTTTCTGATGTAAACAAAATTGCACCCTATAAAGGATAAATCAAATAAAGTCAAAGTGCTCATTCAGAAAACATTTCAAATTTGATTGATAACTAGTGCACAAACTTGGCTTGGCCTATCAATTGCAAGCAATGTTATATAAATAGGATTTCAATGTAGGCCAATACTATATGTGACCGGCTATAGCAAAACCTGGCACTTGTCGGTAAAAATCAAAATGTAGATTTTCATACCATTAGAAAGGCCTCATCACAAGCTTTCATTTGATGCTTTGAACTAATTTGTCAATAATTGGCGAAGATAAGATTGTTTCAATTTTAGAATCAACGCTCTTTTACACACATTGTGTGAACTTACAATGCCCATTTCTTCAAAACATGACTTACAGACAAGTGCCGGGTTTTGCTATAGCCGGTCACATTATATGTAGCTTATTTATAACAGAATTTGAAAAGTTAATAGTTTTGCTTCCTTTAAAGAGTCGTAAATTTATTCTTTGCAGCGTTTGTTTGATGTTGTGTATTTTGAAGAAATAGGCATGATTATATCCTCAAATAGATTGATTACTTATTCCAACATGTGTGAAGTGCTTCCTTCCCTCCCATGTCTCATGTTACATTGAAGTTTGTCTACTCAACTGTACCAGCAATTTTTGTTTGTAATAGCTAGTTTTATAGATATTAGTAATTTCTGTTAAATTCACTAATTAGCCATATACCTATAGCGTCTAGATGGCCTAATTTTCACAATTAGGCTCTCTATAAGTAATTTTTCCTCAAGAAAAAGAATTTGGCAGTCATTTCCCATGAAATCAATCAATTTTGGGGTAATTAGTAAATATCTAATTGTCCTGGGAACGCCCCTTTTAAATCGCTAAAATTGGTGCGACGTCATCTAAAGAACTTCGCCCCATAGTCTCTGTACACAACGCCTCTAAATTCTCTAGATGACGTAAGCCGATGAATTGTCAATCACGCTGCTAATTTTGGACCCTAAATGTGGGCCGGGTGTAAACTGGCTGCTAAAATCACTACTGTGTTTATTTTCATGGAGTTTTTTTCTGCAGGGTAGGAAATATACGGGGGCTGAGAGCGATTTCGCCCCCTAATTTTCCAATTAGCCCCTAAAATTGCCAGAGGGTATTATGTGAAATGTTTTGTGATATCCATCAGAAAAAAGTAGCCCCCTTAAATTTTAAATTAATTCGTGCATTGATAGAGTGATATGTTTTTGATGTAAGGTCATGTTTTTCTCTGGTCTCTGGATGAGTTATTTGTTCCCTTTCAAATAGAGCATTTCTTTGGAGAACATTGGTAATTAAATTGCTTTTTTTCATTGAGCTGTCATCGGACTTTCTCTTGCTATCATCCGTATTGGGCACTTCTACCCTATACCATCTTGTGCCTTGGATTTGATAACAATCTAAAACATCTTAAAACTTGGGAGTATATAACTATATATCTTGTTGTATTTTCTTGGCATACGCAAATATATTAGTCTTTTGGTGGAAAATTTTTCTTCATTGTGATTAGATCCTTTGGGAGTATTTATCATATTCCAGATTTAATGCTCATTATTTTAGTTGTATTCATCACCATACTAAAAAATTAAACTGTTTATTCAGGAAACAAAAATAACACAGTTGAATCAATATTCTATTATGTTTATAAAAAAAAAATTCCTGTGTTATTGTTAATCTTCATGCATGAGCATGGGTGGCTTAGGAAAATATGTGAAAGACAAAAGTGTAAGTTAAGTAAAAACTCTCTGATGGCAAATAGACAAGAACCACAAATAGTGTACTGTTAAAATTGTATTGATAATTGTATACTTCTTTCATCTGAAAAAAAAAAAAAATCGAAAAAAGAATGATGCAATTTTACAGAGGACATTTAACCTCACATCCATCCTTGTTATTCGCTGAGTGATCGCCATGCCAAAACATGCTCATGTTTGCTAACACTATGTAAACATGTGCTCATACAGTATGTAATTCTATTGTTGATTTGGTAAACTTAACTATTTTTTAATAAAAACTATGTAAACATTTGCTAATATGTAAAACAATACCTGTAATTCTATTGTTGATTTGGTAAACTGTTTTTTAGTTTTGCTAAAAACTATGTAAACATTTGGTCATATGATGACATAAACGGTACCCCGGGGTACCAGACGAAAATCCGCCATTTTGTTTAATTATTTATTTAATTTTTAGGGCTGTACTGTGGGTATAGCGTGCATACAATCGCGCGCTGCACTGCATGCACAACGCAATAGCTGCGGTACGGTTGGACGCAAGATGGCGCTACACAACGCGCTACCCCGGGGTACAACGGTACCCCGGGGTACCGCGTGTGTCATCATATGTAAAACAATACCTGTAATTCTATTCTTGATTTTGTAAACTGATATTTAATTTTGTTTTGATCCTTTCAGAGAAAAATTTTACAGATATACAATATTTAATTTTCCATTTCACATTCAAACATTTTAATCACGAATATCTTTATAACAAAATTAGAAATTAACAAATTTAATTGGTGATACAAATACAACATGGTACGATACAATACGGTATGTGAGAACTGCTAGAAAACCAAATTGTATTGGAAATACAATAAGGTATGTGAGAAGAGTTCTATTAAGTAAAATTTATCTGGGAGTGAATACAGCTTTCATTAGCTCTTCAACCAAGGCTTTCTCATATGGTATTACATCTACCAGGGGCTGTAAGCTCATGATGTGCACACAATATTACAAAAATTAATTGATTGCCAGTATAATGACAAAGAATATTGCATTTTTCTATGTGGATAAATGTAATTGTTGAATTATTTTTCTGATTTATGTTATATTTTCCAGGTGAGACTGGCCACCTGGCAGCGAATACAGCATTCATTGGCTCCTCACCCAAGGCTTTCTCATACGGCATTGCATTCTACCAGGGACTGTGGGCATATGACAGTTGGTACGTATCGGGGCTCTGCACACTTCTCTTTTTGTGGAATTACATTCCCTAGATGATTAATTTTGATTGAAATACATTTTTTTTTATTTGATTAATTTATTTCTAAGTTTTCAACAAATTATTCCAAATTGTATTCTTTCAGGGGCTGTGGGCATATGTCAGTTGGTTGGTAGCAGGGCTCTAGGAATGTGCCTTTTCAATTACTGTCATTTTTGCTTAAGTACTTCATTCACTTCCTTTGTTTAAATATTGTTATAATTAGGTCATTAAAGGGATCTAGTAACTTTGTTGGCATGTGCAAAAAGTGATGAATGGTTGATGCAATGTACATTGTTGTTATCTCATATGTCCACAGGGTATTGTGTGAAAATTTCAAGTCAAATGGACATTGCATGGCCAAGTAATGAGCCAAAATGCAAAGTGATAGTCACTAACTCACTGCACTCACTTTGAGTTTTTCTTATCTGAATACTTTGATCGTACATATCTTAGAAACGAAAGGGAAATTTGAAAAACCGAAACCTGTCCCATGATTTTATTGGTAATACGAATACAACAAGGTATGAGGGAACCGCTAGAATTAAAATGTTATTTTGAGGATTTGGACAATAATACCAAGTCCCTTTAATAACTAGACCCCAAAATACTTGGGCATAAAGAATATATTTCATGTAAAAATCAATTAGTCTTCAACAGGTTGATTTGGAAAATAAGTAATTTCACAAAAAATGTAATGGATCAAACTTGAAATATCCTGTGTGTAAAAATAAAACCCACCTTTTATACTACAGGGAAGTAATGTAGTCTTATGTAAATAAACAGCATGAAAGATCATTGGTATTCAGGGTTGCACACCAAACAATCAGTTGAATCTTTTGTTCTTGATACAATGTACAAATATTTACATGTTTTCCCAAAACTTTAGGCTATTATCTACAGCCTTCATCTGCAGCCAACTCGTCTCATGACTTTTTCTTTTCTTTGTTACTTTGAATAACAGAAAAATAACTAATAATGAAAGGGACTCAAATAAGGGAGAAATATTTCAGTTCATCTATGAAGAGGCACAACCAGTTAACCTGAAAATAATGGGAGGACAGTATACAGCTAGAATTACCAATATACTTTATTATATGATTTGTATTGTTAGAATTATAAATTATCAATTATTTTGTTTTATACATGTATGAACTTTACCCAATGGAACGAGAATAACCAAAATTTATTATTTATTGTATTTTCCAAACATAAATTACCAATGTGTAAAATATTAAGAGCTTATTGTTGATTTAACGTGCTTTGTATACCATTTCAAATTTTAAAAAGTCTTTTAATACATGTTATCATCCAATTTGACGATCATTAATCTTTTGATGTTTTCATCCTTATCTAATTACAGGAGCAACCTAAACTTTGCCACAGAAGAATTGGTAAACCCCAAAAGGTATGCTTGTTCTTACATCTTCTTCTTTTGTTGTCCCATTCAATATAAACCCATTCAATACTGGTCCCGCACAAATTCAAGCAAATATCTTTTATCAAAACCACTGTGTAATACCCCCGTCACATAGGCTACGCTCTCACTGCGCTCATAATCCCCATTCAAAAATTTGGAAGTGCGAGGCGAAGCATTGTACAAACGAGTAGCTAGAGTGGCATTTTATAAAATGTCTTTTGTGAAATGACGAACGAATGGGAGGATTATCGCACATGCGTGAAAGGATAGCCTCTCATGCATGGACATACAATGGCTCCCTGACAAAAGCTCAGATCGTGGCATTGCCACGACCATTTTGGACACCCCCAATTTTGGACACCCCAAAATGGTCGTAGTAAAAGCGTAGAGGTGACTATTGTTCAAGGCGGTATTGTCTGTGCATGCATGGGAGGTTTTCTTTTTCAGCAAGTGAGATAATCTTCCCATTCAGAACCTCATTGGACAAAAAATAACATTCCAGTACTTGTGATCAGCTATTGTCTAGAGCGCAGTGGAAGCGTAGCTCCGGTCTGACGCTACCATAAGCTAATTTGTTACATTCTCCCCCTGAAAGAAATGTCTGCAAATTCTGTATCATTCCCCAAATAAACTTGTCTTGGATATGTTAAAGACTTTTATGAAGGCAGGTGTAAACTTTTTCAATCCCGCAGAAAAATGTTGGTCCATAATGGTCCAATGAACGGCACAAGAAGAAAGGGAGGGGGGGGGGGGAGAAAGTTGTTATATATCATAAAATAATGTACCGTAAAACTCCGTGTATAAGACGCACCCGTGTATAAAACGCACCCCCAACTTTCACAGCAACAAAAAAAAAAAACACCCTGTATTTTTTGTAAAAGACCCTGAAGTGCTTTTGGAATGCTTATACTACTGGTCTAGGGAATGCCAATAGCTTAATGTTGAATGTAGCATTCATCAACATCATTTTCTCACATTAAAATAATGGTTAGTACACAAATTGCACATTTATTGAGCAGTAACTCTGGTGCTCATAAATATTCATATTAATGTCATATGAATATTCATGAGCACCAATACTCACTAAATATAATGCAATTTTCTAAATTTACTAACAACTATTTTTAATTGTGAGCAAAATTTATAACCACTGGTTAGAAAATTGCATATTTAATTAGTACTGCTGCTCACGAATGTATGAATATTCATTAGCAGCAGTGTTACTGCTCAATAAACTTGCAATTTTTACATCTGTAACCAATATTTTGTGTGTGAGAAAAAGGTATATCTTGCTGAATGCTACAACTGACAGCAAGCTCTTGTCATGTCCTAAACCATGTGTATACACATTCAACATGACTACAGGGTTTTTGGCTATACCTGTGTATAAGACGCACCCCCCACTTTGACATTTTTCCGACGGAAAAAAAGTGCGTCTTATACACGGAGTTTTACGGTAGTTCTTTCTGTTCTGTGTATGTCTCTATCAGTACATTGCCAAGAGGCATTATGTTTTGAGGTTCTTCTCCTGTACATATGTACATTTAGCAAATTATGGTAATTGTGGAATGTCAAATAATGGTATTATGCTCTGCATAATTTACTGTTTTACTTGTTTGTTCTTTTTATTTAGAGTATGATATCAAATAATGATTATTTGCTTGTTTTGTTAACCCACAGAAACCTCCCACTGGCTATCTGCATTGGTATACCACTGGTGGCATTCTTCTACTTTCTTTGTTCTTTCATACTTTAAAGTATGATATCAAATAATTATCATTTGCTTGTTTTGTTAACCCACAGAAACCTCCCACTGGCTATCTGCATTGGAATACCCCTGGTGGAATTCTTCTACCTTCTTTGTTCTTTCATACTTTAAAGTATGATATCAAATAATGATCATTTGCTTGTTTTGTTAACCCACAGAAACCTCCCACTGGCTATCTGCATTGGTATTCCACTGGTAGCATTCTTCTACCTTCTTTGTTCTTTCATAAGTATGGTATCAAATAATGATCATTTGCTTGTTTTGTTAACCCCCAGAAACCTCCCACTGGCTATCTGCATTGGTATTCCACTGGTAGCATTCTTCTACCTTCTTTGTTCTTTCATACTTTAAAGTATGATATCAAATAATGATCATTTGCTTGTTTCGTTAACCCACAGAAACCTCCCACTGGCTATCTGCATTGGTATTCCACTGGTAGCATTCTTCTACCTTCTTTGTTCTTTCATACTTTAAAGTATGATATCAAATAATGACCATTTGCTTGTTTTGTTAACCCACAGAAACCTCCAACTGGCTATCTGCATTGGTATTCCCCTTGGTGCCATTCTTCTACCTTCTTTGTTCTTTCATACTTTAAAGTATGATATCAAATAATGATCATTTGCTTGTTTCGTTAACCCACAGAAACCTCCCACTGGCTATCTGCATTGGAATACCCCTGGCGGCATTCTTCTACCTTCTTTGTTCTTTCATACTTTAAAGTATGATATCAAATAATGATCATTTACTTGTTTCGTTAACCCACAGAAACCTCCCACTGGCTATCTGCATTGGTATTCTTCTACCTATTTTGTTCTTTCATACTTTAAAGTATGATATCAAATAATGATCATTTGCTTGTTTCGTTAACCCCCAGAAACCTCCCACTGGCTATCTGCATTGGGATACCCCTGGTTGCATTCTTCTACCTGGTGGTCAACGTTGCCTACTTCACAGTGATGTCTCCTCAAGAGCTCCTAGATTCCAACGCAGTAGCAGTGGTAATTTTATATTATTTTGACAAATCCTGTGTCAAAGTTATGTGAAAACATGCTGATGAAATGTATGTGTAGGCAGTGTTCAGAATTAACTTCTTTTCTATCCAATGGCCCTAGCGGGTGTAGAAAAAAAGAGGAATTTTCCCTTTTTTGGTGGCCCAAAACCAGAATTGAGTTGCCAAAACATTTAAAAAGTCTGATGTATGTTGATTGCCCAGTGGGGAAAATAAATCTATTTTCTTTCATTGTTTCATGATGTCAAAGAAAGTTTCATCGTATCTCCTGGATGCAGGCCTAGGGGGGGTTACATAAAGAGTTGCAATCACAAAGTTGTGTGCTTTATCCAATTTTACACTTGGTTTTTCATTATCTGGGCATTTCCACGGGAAGGCGGACATGAACTGAAAAAAACAATTGGCTCTATTTCAAATCTTATTTTTCATAAATCATGATCCTATAATTATATCTTTCAGTTCACATGATTTGTTTTAATTCTCAGGTGTCTCCTTATAGGAGAAACGGAAACCATACACGAAACTCCACACATGGGACTACCCTGTGCAAATTTCAGGAAAATCTTAAAGGTGCACCTGTAAAGTGTCAGATATTGCCCAAAATGATATTTGAGACTTCAATCTTGTACCAAAATCATTGTAAGAGTTACCGAACAGGATTCTTCCCCAAAGGTTCCTAAACGTAGCTCTGTCAAGTTTTTTTTGTGTTGTCTAGTTAGTGCACATCTACCTAATCCTTGGTGATAAAATCAGCCTATGGAGTTACAGCACATTGAAGTAGTCAATGTACCATAAAGTGTAATGCGAGTTACCGTGGAAATGCCCACCTCACAAAAAAAAATTCTTTGAGTGCCCTCTAAACCAAAACTGTACCATCCCTTTAAATTCAAACATTTATTTATAGTAATCTTTTGCTGTTCACTGTCTACCCAATTTCCTCCCAACAGAGTGCACACTAGGTACCTGTGGTGTTCATTATTTCCGTCTGGGTCTGCTTTATTAATCTGACGTTTAAAAGTCTTATATTCCTTGTCATCGCTTCCCTTCCCAGACATTTGTGGAGGGCACTCAAGGTTCCATGACCTTCATCATTCACATATATATGTCTGCTTTATTTATCAAATTTTAAAGTGATCCATTCACTTTTTTAAAATTCATCCAAAATCACTTGGGGCTTTCAAACTTCTCTTGTACCTTGTTGTTTGACTTATGGTAGCATGAGAATGAAATGGATTTTGATTTTCTAAATGTCTCCCTAATTATGGAGATATTTAAGACTGAATTTTAAAGCGTCAGTACATGCTTTCGGCCATAGTCTAGAGTATCCCATTTCGGACACTCAATCCTCCGGATACTTCACGCGAACAATCTGGACAAAATTAGACATCCATTTACTCTTTTAACTAGGTTAACATTATTCCTTTTTTTAATGAAAATCTCACATATCATTCTCAAGAATCTTCCAATGGTATTGGTAAATGATTGAAGTTTCAAATATCACTTTTGGGAAAAAATATAAAGTTAATGGATCACTTTAGCTGTCTAATAATCATTGAATGCCTCCCCCACCCCCCCCCCCCCCCCCCTTTTTTAAAATCTCCATCCAGTCATTTGCATGCTGTGTCATGTCATGTTCATCATTTCCATCTTTGTCTGGTTTACTTGTCAAACATGTGACTGTCTGTTATCTCCCACCAGACATTTGCAGAGCGCACGCTGGGTCCCATGGCATTCATCATCCCCATCTTTGTCTGCTGCTCCACTTTTGGGTCGGCCAACGGAAACCTCTTTGCCTCGGGAAGGTAAGTTTCCTGCACAATTTGTTTAATATTTGTATTGACTTTTTAAAATTGATTCAAATTTAAGGATTACGCTTAACCTATTCAGGTCTGATTCGGAAAATACTCGGGTTCGGGTCGATGGAGAATCCATGTCCTACCATCAACATTGTCGTCGTCGTCGTCATCATCATCACCTCCACCAACACCAACACCATCACTCATTATTAGAAGTATATTCATCATCATTATCATCATCATCATCATCTCCACCACTACCACCAACACCCTCAATCATTGCAATAATAAAATCATCATTGATCATTATTACCGAGATGATTATGATGATATTGACTATGATGAAGATCACCATCACCACCATCTTTATATGTTTGTATCCAGGTTACCATATGCAGCAGCCAAGGATGGTCGTCTGCTACCGGTTATTAATTGCTAATTATTACTTTTAGTATTGTCATCATCATCTTCATCACCACCACCATCACCACCTTTATAACCCTAATTATTGTTATTATTCTCCTGTGTGTATCTAGGTTACCGTATGCAGCAGCCAAAGATGGTCACCTGCTACCGGTTATTAATTACTTATTATTACTTTCAGTATTGTCATCATCACCTCACCACCACCATCACCATCTTTATAACACTAATCATCATTATTCTCCTGTGTGTATCCAGGTTACCGTATGCAGCGGCCAAGGATGGTCACCTGCCACAGGTGCTGTCATTTATCCATGTCAACAGGATCACTCCTTGCATATCACTCATCACCACCGTAAGTGGAAAACTTAAAAAGGTTATATCGTCGCTTGAGAACGAGAAGGGTGCTTGATTACCTGTTTGTACTTCTGGGATAATCATATTCAAATTCGGGGAGTCTTATGGAAACCCAATGTAGCTCTTTAATTATGGATTGATATTTCAAAAATGAGATTGCTAAAGTATTATTTGAATATTTTAAATCACATAGAGAAAGGTTCAGCCTTAAAGATGGTATGCTCAACTTAACTTGGCTCAAAATTGACTAAACCCTCTTGTCATTCTCACCCGACGATATCGTGTGATCAAATTCTTTCCTCTATACAAGGACCATTCACAAATAGACCAGGTTTGAAACATTTTCAACATAATTGACATTTAAGGCAAGTAGTTGTTAGCCTGTTTGAAGTTTTATAGATAAATCCATTAGCTGACCCCTTAGCGTTACTTTTTGATTTAGCAGAAAGCAACTTGGACTCGCTGAAATTGTTGATCTCACTGAAACTGAGCATCAGTCTAAGATAGACCCACACTCCATTACTCCATTACTGTTACTACATATTTTTTTGTCCCACAAGAAGCAAACACAAATATTTAGGAAAGTAAATGCCTCCCTCTATCTTAAAAAGAGAAAGAATTGTGTACAGTCCAAGCAAAATGAATATCTTTCTGTTTTCTGTCACAATTGCCAAATGATACATTCTAGATGAAGAATCTGTCAATTACTAGGTCAAATTCTCTACGATGAAAATAGGTTTAGCTTGCTTGAGACCTTTCAAAAAGCATACTTTGGGGTCTTCACATTGTAATATACATTATATTTAACTGTTTGTGTTTTGTTCAAATCTCTCAATTTATCATAATCTTGTCTCCATGTTTATGTCCCGATAGTTAGTAGTTCAGTAGTTGATCATTGAGTTGGTCAAAGGGTCGAGCCACCAACTAGGGTTCTCCGGAGCTCAGTTGGTAGAGCGCTGATCTAGCAATCCAGAGGGCTGGGGTTCAAGTTCTTCCAGAGACAATTTCTTTGCTTTATCTTCATTTAAACGTACTAAATAAGTTTGTCTGATTTTGTTTCTTCCTTTTTTCCTATCTATCTTGTACTTGTCATTTACAGAGCGCAATAGCCATTCTGATGCTGATCCCCGGTGACTTTGATACGCTCATCAACTACTTCAGCTTTGCCACATGGTCATTCTACATGTTCACAGTGTGCGGTCTGCTGTATTGGCGCTACAAGTTCCCCAAGAGAGAGCGACCATTTAAGGTACCCAATCACTGTCTTGTATAAAAGTTACCAAAGGGCCAGCTCCCTTCTGTAGTTGTCAATGTTCATAATATTGATAATACTTATAATATATAGCATTTATAGAGCCCCATAAATTTAAGTACTCTATTCAGAGGCACATTGTACCCATCAGATACAGTAAAAACCCACACAATTATCTTGTGCACCATCTCAACTCCCAGGGGAGCATCATTTTCTGGGTCATAAGAGTCCACACTTTTTTACTATGTATTTGTTATTTACTCTGTACAACTTGTTCACATAGAGGTCTGTGATTATACAAAGGTTTTCACCTGTTACATAGTACCCAGATATGGTACCTCTTATTGAGAACAGCAACTGAGGGATAAATGATGCTGATGAAAACAATTATCGTAATTTGGTTGTATTGAGATTCTGTTGTTTAAGAATGTATTCAGGTTATTAGTATTTTTGGTGTATTCTTTGGTCTTAAACACAAGGCTTTCATTGCCGTAAAGTATTGGTCCTTCTAACTATTCTTTCTTATTATTTTTTTTAATGTGTTTGTGTAATTTAATTTCCAGGTTCCCATCATCTGCCCAATCATATTTGTGATAGCTTCGGTTTACCTGATATTTGCGCCGATCATCGACGAGCCGTCAATAGAGTTCCTGTATGCCTTCCTCTTCATCATGGCAGGCCTAGTCTTCTATGTACCATTCATCAAGTACAGATACTCTCCTAGATTCATGGGTAAGTCATATAAGTCCATAACTTCTAATCTCCCTAAACCTGTATAAGCAACCATTTGTAGGGCCATCTGTCTATGACAGCCTTTTGTTTGACTATGTTAATTTACAGTAAAAACAGAGCATAGTGACCGTGGTCACTGTATACAGGTGACCTCTAGAAACAGGTTCCATAGCAATGAGCCCAACAATGAAACAAAAGAGACTATGTTCTTTGGAGGCGATTCAAGAAAGTAACATAATTCTTTTATTCAAAATTATAACCTATCTTTGCCAAAAAAAAGATTTTGTATTACCAGGCCATTATACATACACACCTACATCTACTGGGTGTTATATTAATCTCTTTACACTTTTTCATTGTGAATAATTAAAAAAGTATCGCTTTGCTTCTATCCATATTGAATCGGAAGATAGCTGAAAAGTGTAGATTTTTGTTGGGCGTGGTCATGTTGCGTAATTCACATTCAATTCCACACAATCAATCAATAGTTTAATCTGGTAAGAAGGGTGTTCAGTTGATTTTTATGCCTCCGCAACAAAGTAGCTGGAGGCATTATGTTTTTTGGTCGTCTGTCCGTACGTCCCGTATATCTCAAGAATCAATTGACATATTATCACCAAACTTGGTACAAGTATGTATTTTGAGGAGCCAATGAACTGCTTAGATTTTGAGGTCATGAGGTCAAAGGTCACAGGGCTCATTATACAGGGTGGCCCCCCCCCCCCAAAAAAAAACAGAACAGGGCACTTCCCAAAATATAGTAACAGAATGATTATGTCCATCGGATAGGGTATCTTTTCCAATGAAAAACGATACCAAGATTAGTCATTTTGGTTGTGTAGTTTTTGTTTTAGGGCGCTCTGAGTGAGACCATGTCAGGTTCCCATTTTTGTCAATTTTTACCAAGTCAGTGCCTGATAAATCGGACTTCCTGCCTGTCAAACACAGCTGAATGCACACTAACAATAGCGCGTGTATTGCTCGTTGTTCGATGCTATGACGGGCAGTATGTGCGATTCATCAGGCACTGACTTGGTAAAAATTGACAAAAATGGAACCTGACATGGTGTCACTCAGAGCACCCTAAAACAAAAACTACACAACCAAAATTACTGTTCCTTGTATCGTTTTTCATTGGAAAGTGCCCCGTTCTGTTTTTTGGGGGCCACCCTGTATATGCGAAAATAGCTCGTTATCATGATATCTTAAGAACCAATTGACATATTGTCACCAAACTTGGTACATGTATGTATCTTGAGCCAATGAACTGATTAGATTTTGGGGTCATGAGGTCCAAGGTCACAGGGCTCATTATATATGCGAAAATGGTTTGTTATGATATCTTAAGAACCCATTGACGTATTGTCACCAAACTTGGTACATGTATGTATCTTGAGGAGCCAATGAACTGATTAGATTTTGGGGTCCAAGGTTGCAAGGCTCGTTATATGCGAAAAATAGCTCACTATCGTGATATCTCGAGAATTGGTCGACAGACTGCCATCAAACTTGGTACATGTATGCACGCACCTTGAGGAGCAAGTGTACTGAGTAGATTTATAGGGTCACAAGGTCAAAGGTGACTGTGCTCATAAAAATCTTGCAATGACGGAGGCATCCATTTCGACTGCGCGCAGTCGATGATCCATCTATTTTGTTGTTGTTGGTATATTGAGTTCTCTATGATGCCACATTTTCAGATTAGAATTATTTATCATTTTGGGAATATTTTTTTAGAAATCGAAGAGAGCTACATGGATTTCTACAAGGCTCACAAACTTTAAACATGATTATTTTTGAAGTAAAAAAAGAAAAGAAAAGAGAGTTAATACCCTTCTCTTTTTTCAACTGACGTAAATGAAACCACCTTGCATTTTTCCCCTCTGACGATGTTAATATTAAGTACCCTTAAATCATTAATGTACAACATTAAGAGAGGGAAAACCCCAGGCGATATCTAATTAAATAAGTTTCTTTGAAAACTGGGATGTATCTCACTCGAAACTGGGAAAAGATGATATTAATCTCGGTGCTGTCCCTTGCTGGTAATTGGCTTCATGCACGGAACCTATTGTATGAAGATGTAATCCATTCCACACAGTAATCAAGCCTCAACTCAAAACTTTTTTTCCTTTTTTCTTGTTCGGGGAAGAAAACATTTTGAATTTCCAAATTTTACTTGCCGGAACAGAAAATTGACTTTCCCGAATTCCCGAAAAAACAATGTGAAACAAAAGACTAGTTGGGCTAGGTAGCTCAATCTACTCTGCTAAATAAATCCTTTCCATGTTTCTTGATGAGATGTACCCAAAATGAATTAAATTTTTGTCTCATAGTTGAACAGCAGTGTTAATTGCCTGGTCGGGCAACCAAACTAGACCAATTATAGAATTTTACTTGCCCGACATCAATTTTTACTTGCCCTGGCAATCAAGCAATTGAGACCTGCTTTAATGTTAAAGAGAAAGAGAAGTTTGCGTGAAACGAGTAACAAAAATTGTGGTTTTATCATTAAGATCTAATATTCTACCGTGCTTGATTGATTGAAAGATATCTCAAATCCACTGTCTTACTGTTTTAATTGAAATTTGCAGCTGCTAACGCAAGAGGGCTCTATTCAGACCAGAGGAAGATACACAATTTTCTGCAATAATTGTACAATATATTTTTGTTCTGAAAGCAAATGTTCAATACAAAGATTAAGATTATTAGAATCAAAATAAAGGCCAAATTTTGTCATGGATGAGTAGGTTATGTAAATATTAAATCTAATATTGGTCAAATCACAAATGAAAGTCAATGCCAGTGTTTTTTATTCAAATGTCTTTATTATGAATGGATTATATATATACAGTCCGTATACAAATAAACGTTACACTTTTGAAAAATCTGTCAAAATTACATTTCAAAATATTTGGAAGATTTGTTCATGTCAATAGATGCCCAATAGTCTCATCTATCAAGTGCCACTTACAAAACAAATTTTCGTTCACGCTTGGGCGAACACTAACTGTTTTTGTCCAGAGTGTGAAAAATGACTTGCGCCAAATTGAAAGAAGAGGGAAAATTAAACCAGCAGTCCGAGTAAGTACTCCCATTCAAACAAATTGCTCTTTGCCATAATTTTAATGATTTCATTGCTTTAATTTATGCAAAAGAGCAATTTGTTTGAATGGGAGTACTTATTCAGATTGGCGCAAGTCATTTTTCACACTCTGGACAAAAACGGTCAGTGCTCACCCAAGCGTGAACAAAAATTTGTTTTGTTAGTGGCACTTGATAGAAGAGACTATTGGGCATTTATCAACATGAACAAATCTTCTATACAATTTAAATGTAATTGTGACAAATTTTTCAAAAGTGTAACGTTTTTTTTTATACGCACGGTAGAGAGAGAGCTTATCAAAGGCATTTATTCACTACCATTAAAAACAAGTTACAATAAATGCAATGAATATGGTGCAAAAGATACACCATTTGCAATCAAAACTGAATGCATAAATAAACATCAAACAAATATATACACTACTTCACAATTATACAAATTAAAAAAATGGATGTAGGGATCAGCAAAGGCCATAAACCTATCTAGGCTAATCCCCAATTTTGATAAAACAATCTTTGTTTTGCTTATAAACTTATGTGCTTTTGCTATTTCTACATGTAGTTTTCCTCTAACTTGCAAAAAAAAACACACCGCCCTCCATTTGAACCAGAACTTAATTATCCCTTTAACCCGTTGCTTATGGGAACCAAGTGGGCTATGTACAAAGCAGGGTAGGAAATACACGGGGGCTGAGGGCGACTTTGCCCCATAATTTTACAAAATAGCCCCCTGAAAAAAGTTGGTAGCCCCTAAAATTATCATAGGGTATTATGTGAAATATTTTGTGATATCCATCAGATTGAAAAATAGCCCCTTAAATGTGAATGACAATAGTGGGAAATGCCCCACACAAACAAAATGAAATGTACGCTCTTATTATCGACCATGTGAAAGAATATAATTTTACTAATATGGGATTATACAAATTTGGCCAGGAAACCGCCTACTATTTGATATATTTGCAAAATTATAAAACTGATTTACTGTAAATCGTACCGCCAACGCGGAATCGCGCATACGCTACGTGCAAATGACCTCGTGGTGTACACGTGGTCTCCGCCGGTGCGAACGGGCGGTGGATTTATAAATTTCACGGACGGCCATTGGATTTCTTCCGATATTTCTGTATAACGATGCTGAGGTTTGGATTTTACAACACAAGCCCTTTTTAAATACTTATTCAACAATATTGATCCATTAGTTTGGCCAATATAGATGTTTTCGGCTACTTTCCCAAAACTGGTATTGGGCTTTAAATCGAAAAAGATGAATCCCGTAGGGAATGGGTTATCAACCCATTACATGAAGACGTGAATTGTTCCAGACAGTATGACGCAGTTGGATTTTTTTTTCATTGTGAAGTTAAACGACCCATTACAACAAGATGTAAATCTTTCCAGACGGTTAAAGTGATACATTAACTTTATCAAATTCAACCAAAATCACTTGAAGATTTCACACTTCTCATGGGGTGGTTTTCTGTAAGTTCATCTTAAAGTTGATCTTAAGATTTAAGACCTCTAGAGCTAAGATGTACAAAATTGGTATTCCGTAAGTTGATCTTAGTACAAGTTTAGCATGAATATGAAATAAATGATCTGTGCAGTAAAGATGTAATTTAACCAAGCAGATATTTCCTTTCATCTTAATTTTACCCTGGGGGCCTGGCCTCAGCTTCTTTTTTAAATTTTATTGTTCAGTGAGTGCGCGTTATGTGGCAAGATTGGTAGAGCACGTGCCTTCCAATCTTGAGGTGCCGAGTTCGAACCCACAGTATGCCCATCGCGTTTTTCCTTCAGCAAGAAAATTTACCCACATTTGCTGCTCTCCACCCAGGTGTATAAATGGGTACCCGGAAGGAAGGATGGAACGTAGTTCCTTAGCATTGTGTGCCCATTGCTGGAATGCTCCCCAGGGTGTGGAAAACGTGCACTTTGTGTGCCGGATTGATTACAGAATTTATCTGATGACCAGGGTAATACTATAATTGTAAAGCACAGATTATAAAGATTTTAAAAGATTGAATTGAAAAGCATTCCGGAGTGCTTTTCTCGTGTATACAAGTGTATACAAGATCTGACATCAATCTTCACCTTTTCACTAGGTAAACAGTGTTCCTGTTTCTATGCATCTTTCATACATAATTCAGAAGAATCTTCCGTTCAAATTGGTATATTACTCGTATAAGTCTCAAATGTCACTTTTGCAAGGGATCACTTTAATGTCAAGATATACAGCCCATAAAACAGGAGTTGCAAATGGTTCCAGACGGGTAAGATGTATCATCATTAAATGTCTCTGCCTGGCTTGGGACATTAACATGATAAGCTCAATTAACCCTGCCAATGCCGTACCCTTGAAGAAGCCATTGGCTTATCACACAACGAGTGGTTCCTTGATTCTGCGGAGAATAACTTATCTTGCCAACACTAATAGGCATGGTAGATAGAGGGAAAACCCCTAATTCAGAGCCGCCCAGGTCTCCATTTCACACTAACAAGAACAAGAGCTGCTGGAATTCACTTTCCAGGAGGTTGAAGTATTGTGGGTATTGAAATTGTTTTTCTGCAAATCCCCAAACAAAAAAAGGGTGAAACCCAATATTCAAAGCCTTCCGGGTCTCTTTATTTCAAACTAAAAAGTGTTATAATGGGAATGTTAAAGTTTTTTTTGGCGATGGGCTATTACATGTACACCTTTCAGTGAGGGTGAAGTGCTGTGGGAATTAAAATGTTGTTTTGCAATTAGTTAGGACATCCCCCTCCCCCCCCCCCCCCCTTTGCAGCAATCCAGGTCTTTGTTTTATACTAATAATGGTTGTGGGAATATATTGTTTTTGAATAAGTATCCCCCTCCCCCCCCCCCCCCCTTCTCCATAAAAGGTGAAACCCCTCATTCAGAGCCATCCGGGTATACATTTCACTCTATAAAGCATTGTGGGAATATACATTTTTGTTTTTCATTGGGAGCACTCCTCCCCCAATGCGAGGAGGAAAACCCCTACTTTACAGCCATCCAGGCAGAACTGTATTTTACACTTAATATTGTTGTGGGAATTCGGTTCTGTTTTTGTAGAGAACCAATCCAATGTGAAATTCCACATTAAAGGGACCTAGTAACATTGTCCAAATCCTCAAAATCTGATTGGAATTCTAGCAGTTCTCTCATACCTTGTTGGGTTTGTATTAACAAAAAAATCATTGTACAGGTTTCATTTTTTAATTTCCCTTTCGTTAAAAAGATATTTATGATTGAAGTGTTCAGATGTTAAACTATCCACTGGATCGTCAAAACCGTGTACAAAGTCAGTGCAGTGAGTTAGTGAACATCACTTTGCATTTTTGCTCATTACTCGGCCATATGAAGTCCATTTAACTTGAAATGTTCACACAATACCCAGTGGACATATTTTAGATAACAACAATATACATTGAATCAACCATTCATCACTTTTTGCACATGTCATCAAAGTTACTAGATCCCTTTAACAAGTGTTGTGGGAATTAAATGTTATTTTGCATAAAGTACATCCGATCCGATGACACAGGGGAATAGTATTTGTCACAGGGCCCTCTGGGAAAGCAGTGCCAGAGGCACAGACGAGACTACCCTGGTTAAAAGCAAAACTTAAGTATTATTACCTCTGCCAATGAAGTTGGAGGAGGTTATGTTTTTGGTCCTGTTTGTTTGTTTGTTTGTTCGTCACCAGTCTCCTGCGCACAATTTCACAGATATCTCAACCAATTTTTCTTAGAAGCTTTGTGTTCATCTAAAATAGAACCCATTAAATTTTCAAGGTCAAAAATCAAAGGGCTAGGTCAAGGTTACGCAAACGCCAAAATTTGAGTGTTGGCGGAGGTATGCACTCCCTGAGTGCACTGCGTCTAGTTGCTATTATGTTCTCTGAGAGAACAGTGCAAGAGGCACAGAGGAAGGTGCCTCGGTTAGGTGCCTCGGTTAAAGGGTACCACCACCCAAAAATAATATTCTTATAAATGAAAGGTAACATCATTAGAAGTCCATCCCACCAACAAGTTCAGAGAAATATGTTTCCAGAAAAAAAAAAATATAATTGGAAAAAGCATGACCATTCAAAAGCATGCTTTCATGGGTCTGCATATACGAAGACTACCTTTGTCCAGGGTGAAAAAATCGTCCAAGATTCTATTGTCTCCAAACGCACACGTGAATAGAATTAGCGCACTCTCAGACGTTTCGCGTCTACTGAACCATCAAATAATGATGGTTGCGTAAGTGAGGGTAATTAATTGTGTTGTTTATGAATAACACAACCCTTTGTAAAGTGTTGAACATCTATTCAATATCACACAACGGTACCAAAACATATAGTTACTTGTTGTTCTTTGCCTGGTGGTCCCCTTTAAGCAAAACTAATTATTATATCTATTACATTCTCCTGAAGAGGCTACCCTTGTTATAAAAAACTATTTACAGTAAAACTTCTGTATAGTGTTAAAGTTAAAGTCCTTCCCGTGCCAATTTTGGCACACAAGGCGGCGCCTATCTCCGATTCATTAGCCCTAGGCCACACGTCTACTAAATGTAGCGAAAGCTACAGAAGGGGCCAGGGGGCCAGTCCTCTGGTAACTCGTGTGATTAACTTTCCCTTCTCCATTCTATAAATGCCGAGCGCCTGGCTTGAAGGCAGAATGTACCATTTTAAAAGTCTTTGGTATGACCCGGTCCGGATTCGAACCCGGGACCTACCGTGCATGAGGCGGACACCTACTAAATAGAAGCAAGAAAAGTGGCCATGGTAGACAGGTGACCTCTATAGACAGGTTCTATAACAGTATATTCTGTGCACGGACCACTTGTGGTGGCCTCTTTAGCCAGGTTGCGTATTATAGACAGGTGGCCACTAAGACAGATATGACTGTATTATTATTTCACCCCTTCCCCAGATTAGTGGAAAACATCTTGAATATTCATAGCCATCCAGGTCGTTGGTGTGCGCTGCCTGGCATGGGAATTAAACAAGTGCCGTTGGAAATAAAAGTTTGATTTGCAGTGGGAACGCCCTCTCGCATTCTCATCAGGGGGAAACCCCTAATTTACAGCCATCTATTCGGAACTGCATTTCACACTAAGAGCCATGTGGGAATTCAGTTCTGTTTTGCATTCAAATTGGCATTGATTCAAATTGGCACCTCGGGCAAATGTGAGAGTGAAATGTTGTGAGGGAAAGTTTGTTGTTGTGTATACTTTTATTGCAATTCATGAGATCATTCACCCCACAAGGTAGTTAAAGGCACTTTGTTTTTCTCATGAGTGTGTTGTGGGAATTCATACTCTGTTTTAAAGTGAGAATGCATTTTCTTTTCTGAAATCCACTCTGTATCACACATAAATGTGTTTTTGAGGGATCTTGTTTTTCCTTTCCTTTTTTTTTGTGCAAAATTGTGGAAGACTTCTCCCTTCTCCCCAAAGCCCAAGCCACTCCTTGTTTCTAAAGAGTATGTGTGGTGATTCTAATTCTGTTTGTAAGTGAGAATTGGATATTCTCAAAAAATCCACCCTCAGTCAGACACTTGCATTGATGTGATCGTTTAAGGTTTTTCACAAAATCTTTTTTTTTAGATTTAAAAAATCTTATACCAAGATCAATTTAAGATTCTCCTGAATCATGTGTGAAATCGTCCTAGATAAAGGAAAAATGTTTACTTGGTAAAAAAAGAAAAAAAGGAAAATTTATGTCAGATTTTATCACCTACTGCCCATTGACTTTGGCTACAATCAGAAAATATTCTGGAACGCTTTTCTATTCAATCATAAATTCATCTATAATTGGGACGACATTTGAAAAATCAAAACCCATTTAATTCTCGTTACCATAAGCGAAACAACAGGGTACATGTGCACAAGAAATGTGAAAGCTCCAAGTGATTTTGGTTGAGATTGACATGATGCTGTTTAAGTTTTTAAGTGATTTTTAGCTCATCCGGCCCGAAGGGCCCGATGAGCTTATGCCATGGTGTGGCGTCCGTCGTCCGTCCGTCCGTCCGTCCGTCCACAGTTTTCAAAATGCTTCTTCATTATTTTTCAACCGATTTTGATTCTGATTGTTTCATGAGATAGGGCTAGGAGGGGGATTTAAAACTTCTATTATCTATGGTAATTTATGCAAATTTATTCGAAATCACAAAAAATGCTTCTTCTCCTTCATTTCTCGAACGATATTGATTTGGTTTGCTTTATCTGGTAGAGCTAACTTTGGTACACTAAACTTCTACACAGAATTTTGAAATTTTTCTCCATTAATTAATTATGGTAATTTTTTGTTTATTTATTTTTTTTCCCATGTCCCTTCCGGGGCGTCAAATTTATATTTTGTTCACTCTAATTTTTTTAATTTTTAGCTCATCCGGCCCGAAGGGCCCGATGAGCTTATGCCATGCCGTTGCGTCCGTCGTCCGTCCGTCCTTCCGTCCGTCGTCCGTCCGTCCTTCCGTCCGTCCTTCCGTCCTTCCGTCCGTCCGTCCGTCCGTCCGTCCACAGTTTTCAAAATGCTTCTTCTTCGTTATTTTTCAACCGATTTTGATTCTGATTGTTTCATAAGATAGGGCTAGGAGGGGGATTTAAAACTTCTACACAGAATCGTGAAATTCATTATCTATGGTAATTTATGCAAATTTATTCGAAATCACAAAAAATGCTTCTTCTCCTTCATTTCTCAACCGATTTTGATTTGGTTTGCTTTATCTGGTAGAGCTAACTTTGGTACACTAAACTTCTACACAGAATTTTGAAATTTTTCTCCATTCATTAATTATGGTAATTTTTAATTTTTTAATTTTTTAATTTTTTAATTTTTTTTATTTTATTTTTATTTTTATTTTTATTTTTATTATTTTTTTTTTTATTATTTTTTTTTTAATTGTTTTTTTTTTTTTTTTTAATTAATTAATTTATTATTATTATTATTATTATTATTTTTTTTTTTTTTTTTTTTTCCATGTCCCTTCCGGGGCGTCAAATTTATATTTTTTTCACTCTAATTTTTTTATTTATTTTTTTTTTATGTCCCTTCCAGGGCATCAAATTTCTATTTTTTGACCAGTTGAAAAGTGTACCACATGAAATTTGCGATATTTGATGTTGCGAGATGCCGGATGAGCACTACGTCATTGACGTTCTGGTTATTTTTATGTCCCTTCCAGGGCATCAAATTTTTATTTTTTGACCAGTTGAAAAGTGTACCACATGAAATTTGCGATATTTGATGTTGCGAGATGCCGGATAAGCGCTACGTCATTGACGTTCTGGTTTTTTTATTATCCATAATCCACAATGGGTTCATTTCTCCCATAAGCTCAAGCCACTTCCCATTTCTCACGAGTAACGTGATTCAAATTCTGTTTTCCAAGTGAGAATTTGATTTTCTCGAAAACAATCGGCCCTCTGTATGCCCTGTAGATGTGTCGCTGTGGGAATTCCATGTTTGATTTTCAAGAGAACAATTCCCCCCTTTTTAAAGGGATCTAGTAACTTTGTTGACATGTGCAAAAAGTGATGAATGGTTGATGCAATGTATATTGTTGTTATCTCATATGTCCACAGGGTATTGTGTGAAAATTTCAAGTCAAATGGACATTGTATGGCTAAGTAATGAGTGATAATGCAAAGTGATATTCAGTAACTCACTGCACTCACTTTGTACACGGAAGAAAAACTCGACCAGAGTTTTCCTTATCTGAATACTTTAATCATACATATCTTTGTAACAAAAGGGAAATTTGAAAAACCGAAACCTGTCCCATGATTTTATTGTTAATACGAATACAACAAGGTATATGGGAACCGCTAGAATTAAAATTTTATTTTGAGGATTTGGACAATGATACTAAGTCCCTTTAAAGCTTATTTAACTTTTCTACATCACAATATTTTGTGCATAATTGCTGGGTTTGTGAATGTACATACTGCGCACATAACTAGACCTGTGCATTCATGCTGTACTATTTCTGTGACAGAGCTGACACAAAAGGTTAGGTCTTTGGGCAACATATGCTTAAAGGCATATATGCGTGGGTTATAAAGGGTAGTCAGCAAATTCCAACTCGACTCTACCGTAATCTCTCGAGGTAAACTCACGATATGTGTTGGATCGATCGAAGAGCGGTGCTTCGAAATATCTGAACACGGGCCTTCTTATGAAATTGCATGCAGCAAGAATTTCTCACGCTGTCACCTAAGACATCAAACAGCGGCGCTTTGAAGTATTTGCGGTTAAGCGTGTTACGTGATATTTTCGCTCGTAAACATCTCTGATGGATCTCCATTCGACTAGTACAAACATTCCGAACGCGACTATTTTTTATGCATTTTTTACTCGGGTATTCGGAAGTGGGGACAGTTTGCGATCGCTACTTATAACTGAGCCAATGGGGATTACGTACCGCACGTAAAAGTGCGCAAGATGGATCCACGCGTCTAATAACCCACGCATATATGCCTTTAAATGAAATGTTGGCCCGTGTAAATAAAGATGTTTCATCACCAAATCGACAACAGAATCAAACATAGCATCTACCTACAGGTGAGGCCTTACATATCAAATAGAATGAGGCGGTACTCATATTCATTTTGCTAGATATGACAGTGGTGTTTTAAAGATGTTTTAAAAAATGAATTTCATCGTCCATGTTAATTTGGAGATAATGCATGGTCTATCATAATCATGTAATGTTTCAAAGAATCGTGCAAAAGCTTCAACAAAATGGCGGAGTTTGACCTCCCTGGTTTAATGGGACATTATGCAAGACGATTAATTCAGTACGTGATGTTGAAATATTAAATCGGGACATTGTACGACGATTAATTCAGTACATGATGTTGAAATATTCATGTTATATATGTCGGATGTTTTCATCGTGAGATGTCACCCCAGAGAGAATATGTTCACCCAAGCCTACTTTCATGTCTCAATTTTTATAAGGACTTCATGCAATTATGTATTTTCTGAGAAATACGCCCACAAACGATTTCTCTGGAAGATTCAAATAATTGGTGAATTTGATTCTGATGCAATTGTTCAATTAATAATGCGCAACCAAATTAGACTAGTGTTGTGAATAATCAACAATTTTATTATTTGTTTCTATGTCTCCTTTGTAGATACCTTCACATTTCGCTACACAAAATTGCTAATTACTATTTAATTCATTATGTCATTGTTGCCTTTTTTTCCCTGTAGGTAACAAAATTACTAAATGGTTTTAAATTTATTTCATTATTTTGTTATTGCTACTTTGTACTTTGACATTTGTTATGTTACAAACATGCCAACTATTTATTCTTTTTAATTGTATTACTTTGTAATTGTTCCTTTTTTCCTGCAGACATAAGGTACCATTTTGTTTTTTCATTCCTTGTAGAAGTTCACATCAATTGGCTAATATAAAAAATTAAAATACAGTCAAAACATGTGTATAGTGATCACCTAAGGAAAACAAGAAACATGACCACTAGAGACAGGTGATCTCTATAGACAGGTTAAATGGCCACTGTTGATATGTGACCTCTATAGATAGGTTCCATAACATTGTTTTTCTCTGCAGGGTACCATGTTTGGTGGCCACTACAGGCAGGTGGCCACTAAGACGGGTTTGACTTTAAGTCATATATTCATCAATAATTTGTTGTTTTCTTTGACTGTAACTCCCTTCACACTGTTTGTACTGAAGCTGTGCATTAGGCTTTAACAATTTTGTTTCAAATAAGTTATATATTAATCAATATTTTGTTGTTTTCTTTGCCTTTTTGCTGCAGATCCCTTCACGCTGTTTGTTCAGAAGCTGTTTAAGGTCATACCGACGGGCAGATGGCAAGATTAACCACTAGTGAAAAGAAATCTTCTGAGTGTAAAAAGAAAAAGGAAATAGCATCTATGAAGAGCATTATTTTTTTTTTCATCCCAGATGCAGCTTGGTTAATGGTTATGACTGATATTTTCTTTATTGTCTGTCTGTGTGTATACATACATGTGTTTGTATGCATCTGTTTGTGCGGGTTTGTGCGTGCATGTGAGTGTCATATTAGGGTCAGTCGTTGCTGAAAAACAAGAAAGTTATGTGCGGTGCCCGTATCGGGCAAGCAAAATCTGAAAAAAATTCAAAGTAAAATGAAAATATGATTAATCTGCTATCTAGGCCCCTTTTTTTTTCTTTTTTCTTTTTTTTAAAATCTGCTTGCTGGAAAGGGTAAGTGCTTTAAAAATGTAATGCAGCACCCATTACATGGGTTTGAGTCTTCTAGTGTAGATTGAAATGCATAGTATTATTTGACTGCTTAAAATACATTTACAGGGTTTCTGAGAAGTCTTAAACTCATCCTGTTTATGGGTCAGGATGGAGCCGATATAATCCCCACTTGTTTATTTCCTATTTCCTTTTTATTTTTTTATTTTTTAAGTAATGGGAAAAAAAAGTTGTGATGAAGACAAAGAAACCATTCAAAGTTATACTGTTGGTAAAGCATCTAACTTGAGTATTATTCATTTTTTGTTACAGGATGAAAATGGAGTTTGTTTCAAATCTTGTAAGGTATAGTTTGCAATTTGATTTATAATTCAGTGTATCATTGCCTACTATTCAAAGTCTTTTGAGTGATTGTTAAAAACCTGAATGTAACCTTAAAATTGTATCTCTCTTGAGACATTTATTGAGTTAAATATTGTTTTCAATCAGTATTTGTATTTATGTCATCAGATATGATTTATTATATTTAGTCAAACCTGTCTTAGTGGCCACCTGTCTATGGCCAGAAAAAGTAATCCACTGCAGAGAAAAACACTGTTATGGAACCTGTCTATAGTGGCCACTGTTCGTGACTCCCTTGGGTGGTTACTATACACAGGTTCGACTGTACTGTACAATGGAATGAATAGATAAATTTAGTTCTTTTTATCATACTTAGACTGTGCTGGAAATGTAATATTTATTGAGAGGCCCAAGGCTCTTATAACTTATTATAACATCCAAAGCTGAAATAAATATACTTCATGGCTGAAGTATTGTAGGTTTATTTATTTATTTAATTTCTTTCTTTTATTTATTTATCATGTTGAAGATAATGCTCTGAACATGTACTGTTTATTTTCATGACCATGCATGCTGGTGGAAGAATTCTGATTATTTTCCGTTCATATTCCATTGCCATCCAGATTCCAGATACTGAAATGTGCAACACATAAATACTCATTCCTCTGTTATGTTCATGGGGGTCTTCTTTTTTACTTAGTCATACAATTACAACATTAGTTTCTGAAATGTGCAACTCATTTGTTCTCATTCCTGTGTTATATACATGGGGTCTTCTTTTGTACTCAGTTCATATAACATCAATTTCTGAAATGTATATTAATTTCCGTGAGATATATATACATGGGGTCTTCTTTTTTACTCAGTTCATTACAACATCATTATTCAAAATGTATATTAATTTCTGTGAGATAAGTACATTTGCACGTTCATCTGCCCAAGATGCTGCATTACCGTGTTGAAACTGTATAGTAATAGAGACATACAGTATCTATGTTGTGTATTGTAGAATGGTGGATTTGTCAAATAATTTTTATGAAAATTTAATGAACCTGATGGATACTTTGTCCACAAATATATCTTAGATTTATAGGTGTTTTTTTCTATTGCTAATGAAAAATAGGTCAATTTGTAATAGTTATGATGCTGATGGGTAGTTGTTTTTTTTGTGTATTTTATTTTTGTAGTTTTTTTTTTTATAATGAGCTAATGTGAACAATAGCCAATATGGCGAGACATACATTAAAGTATATTTATTTTTCATTTGACACACTCACACGTAGAGTTTACAGAACCTTTCTTTTTCTTTTATTCAAAATGAAAAGAAGAAAAAAACATTCATGAGAATAAGCCTGTATAGAACAAAGCATTGTCTTCCACTCCTAACGGATATCATACATGTACAAAATGTGATAAAGAATTATATTTTGTTTAATAGTGATACTTTTATTTTAAAAAGGACTGAAATCTTGGCTTCAATCAGAACCAAAGAATCCCTGCCTTTTCTTTTATAATTATCTTATGAAGAAGGGGATGTCGTTATTTTTGTCCGATATTTAAAATGTTATTTATATACGCCGTAATTATGTCATATATAGAAACATACCCTTTCTTTTTCGAATGAAAAATTCATGCTAAGTGTTATTAATATGATAAGAGGTTTTCCAATTAAAGGTAGGCCAATGTTAGAAGATCACTTGTATTCATTACATCTTACATTTGTAGATTTTGTTTTCATTCAGATAAACGTGGTCGACACGTTTTATCTTGACTTTATATTCATATTTCATACTATATGCCTTTCCACAGCCTGAACTAATTATATTATTGGTACTATCATAGACTGCCTATACTTTTTATGGAAAGTTATATCATCATATGCCAGTTCCAATTTTATAATTTGATACGGTTAATTTTGTGAAAACGGAGTGATGTCATTTAGCTCAAGCATTTATTTCATGATTATGCATCTTTCCAATTCTATGATTTGATGTGGTTGATGAATGGAATTTTTCTTTTTTGTATGATATCATCTGTCTAAAAACAGTTATTTCATCATTATGCCTTTTTCAAAATATATGATTTGATGTGGTTGATAAATGTCTAGTTTTCTCTTGTGAATGAAATCACCTATCTAAGAAAAACACAATTTTCATTAGTAAGCCCTTTATCAATTGTATGATTTGATCTGATTTATCAATGTCAACTTTTGTTGAATGCATTGAGTGTTGGAATCACTTTCCAAATGTAGTAGAGCTCTTCTTAATTATTGACAAGACATACTTGAATACGTGTGGTTTGCGGTTGCACCATGTGAGATGGGTGGATTGGTGAGTCCTGAAAAGGACTATGGTAGTCCTAGAAAGGACTGTTGGTAGTCCTAGAAAGGACTGTTGGTGTAGTCCTGAAAAGGACTGTTGGTATTCTTTCTAGGAGAGTCCTAAAAAGAACTGTTGGTAGTCCTAGAAAGGACTGTTGGTAGTCCTAGAAAGGACTGTTGGTAGTCCTAGAAAGGACTGTTGGGATAGTCCTTTTCCACTGTTGGGATAGTCCTGTCACATGGTGCAACACATGGTGCAACCGCAAACCACACGTATTATATACACCACCATGGAAACCGATACTTACAAGCAACATTTAACACATACTTTGTTAATAAATTACTTTTATTTCTTTCCCTTAGTTTCTGTTCAACATAGTTGCGCCAGAAAATGTACACTTAGTGCAGAGCTCTAGGAAAAACGAGAGCTATGATTATTATCTTTTGAAAAGGATATAAAAAGAAAATGTATGTGCAATACTTTTGAAGTTGCATTTAATATTATTATTTGTAGAAAACTTATAAAGTAAATCAGAAAATATCTTTGGCTTATTTAGTCTTAACAATTTAGTTCCCTAGGCTATGTTTTATATACATTATCTTGTTTACTGAAATTTGAATTTATGTTAGTGAAGGAGTTATTTGTTGTTGATGTTATTACGGTAGACAAGGAATCATCGTGAAACATGATCTTGATCAACTTGAATCCTTGAAGGTTTCATCTGATTGTGAAATTGGTAGATCAGTTTGATTTATGAATGAGGTGAACGTGGCTGTTCTGTAAATAAGACAGTATATATCAAATCAAAATGTTCTAATTGTCATTAATGTGTAGCATTAATTTGATGCTACAGTATATAGTTCTTGCCTCATTTCATTGATCTACTAAATGCTTTTCCCCCAAATTCCTCAACTCACCGTTTAAACTTTTTTTGTTGCAAAATTCTGAAATGTTGTATATTTGCTATTTTTATTGTATTCATGAACATATTTATTCAAATTGAATTTGATGGGTTTCCTTACCTTGAATAGGGATTTGTCTTGATTTAAAATATATCTGTTTTTTCTTTTTCCTTTCATTATTTTACTTTTGCCGAGATCATTTAAGTCTTCATTTTATTTAAAGAAAAAAGATACCACCTTGGTCAAAATGAAATTGCCACTGCTCCTTCCTTCTGTTGATTGTTATGTGAATTCCCTGTATATATCATTCATTTGATTCGCTAGATTTAGTTTAAGGATATGCTTATGTCATGTCTTTGTAAATATAACATATCTGATAAATGTTCCACTTAAATCTCTCTTTGCCTTGCAAAGGAAGACACAATTATTGTGAATGAGAATAAAGTCAAAATTATTCAATTTTCTATCGTGTACGGTGAGCCAAGTTTGTAGTCATCGTTTCTAACTTTCTTCTTTGTCCTCTTTCTGCCCTATTCCTTTCTTGACAGTGTTGTTTGTGTGTGTGTGTGTGTGTGTGTGTGTGTGTGTGTGTGTGCGTGTGTGTGCGTGTGTGTGTGCGTGTGTGTGCGTGTGTGTGTGTGTGTGTGTGTGTGTGCGTGTGTGAAAAGAAAATAGCCTCTATAATGGGAAAGCTGGGGTTACATCTCCAAAAGTGGGAGCAGCTTAAATTAAATTCATATTATGTTGTTTATTTAATTTTTATTTTTATCGTGAGCGTGTAAAATTAAACTCTTGCAGTACAGCCTGATTAATTTACTTATTTTGTATTTGCGGGTGGTTGAGAAGGTGAGCAGATATCCAGGAGTGTTTGTGTGTGTGTTGTACGCGAGTATGCGTGCGTGTGAGTGTTTTGGGGACGGGTGGGGTGGGGTAGAGTCCCTTTATAGGAGAGTTACGACAACTATTGTACACAAATGGAAACAAAATGGCGACAGCTGGTTTTGACTGCATGCAGGAATGCTGAGTTCAACAATGCGCTAAACTATGACTAAACCTCTTTGAGCATTCAGTGGTGTAAATTACTTTCGCCATTTTGTATCCATTTTGTGAACAATAGATGTCGCAACTCTTACTATAAAGGGACTCTAGGGTGGGGTGGGGAAGGTCTTTTGCTCTTTTATTACAGAGTAACCTCCATTTTTGTCGAGCCCACCGTAGGTGGAGGGAGACTATTAAGGGATCCAAATTGCGCGTGTCTACATGCGGAACAAAGGTCAATTATTGTTTAGGAGACAATAATAAACCTGACATGTTGCATAATGGTTACGATTTGAAGCCCCCCCCCCCCCCCCCCCCAGTTATGGCCCTACATAGACTTGAAACCGGATTCGTCTATACGGAGTTATGACAGAGCCACATATAATGTAGACATATGGCTCTGAGTTATAAACGCTTGGGCCGCCCTCTACATCGCCACGAACGACAAGAGGGGCTCATCCAGGGTCTGGCCAGTAACTTGTAAACATTATACATTAATCTATGGTTGTTACTGATGACTATATTCTGAAACGTTGGGCCTATTCCCCTGCCACTGCCCATGCAGAGGCTGAGCTCTACAAATGCAGCCCCACAAATGTGCCTCAATAATATTATTTTCAGAAATGAATTGAGTCACCAGAGGTAATTTCAGAGTTTTAAAATAAAACACTAATAAATTTAGAAAAATTATTTACTAATTGGGGGCTGGTATACGCCAATTGGTGTGTAGGAATGTATTTTACAAAACATTGAGCTAAAACAAAGGGGAAATTGTTTTAGAAAATTGAGAAACATAGTCTGATAGAAGTAAAAACAACAGTTTGCCCGGGTTGTTATTGCCCTGTCAGCAACCGGGTTACGCGGCTGGTGTAAAAACAAAATGTATGTAATGTATACATTTTCTTTTCTCCCATAAGTTGAGAGGGGAGGGGGGGGGGGGGGGGGGTTTAAGGGGCGAGAATAGTGAATACCCACGTATGAGGGGCCCGGCCTCCCTCTATCACGGTGTTGTCATCAGCATCCTATATTGGCATACATTTCGTCTCCTGTTTGGGTTTTCTTGCTGGATCATCATGATGGCGCCATTGTAATCGATTTGACAACACTTGTAATGCACGGCATGCAAAGCGAGCCCCCATCTCACTTGACCTTGTACTTGGGGTAGGGTACGTGCCACTCAGGTGCACCTATTTTAGTCAACTCCCATTTCGCCTAACTATATATATAGTAGCAAAATGAAAATTTTGAGGCTTAGGATTAAGATTATGAATAAAGGATATTAAGATTTAAGGGATTGGGATTATGATTTAAGGATTGGGATTATGATTCAAGGATTATGATTTAAGAATTGGGATTATGATTTAATGAATTGGGATTATGATTTAAGGATTGGGCTTATGAATAAAGGATTAGGATTTAAGGAATCTGGATTAGGATTTAAGGAATTGGGATAAGGATTTAAGGATTTGGAATTAAGGGATTAGGATAAGGGTTATGGTTTATGACCAAGGTCAGGGTTACGTATATTCTCGTGTATAACTTTAATTTATGGTTGGGGGTAAGTTGGATTAGGGGAATGGAAGTTTCTAACATCATCATGTATATAGAGGACCAAATGAGACACACAGAGCAAAATGTAATAATAATAATTATACTCGATTTATATAGCGCTATACCACAATTGATAATCATCTCTAAGCGCTTTACAATGAGATTATCACTCCGGTCATCGGATGCATTATGCAATCAATCCAGCACACAATGTGCACGTTTTCCACTCCCTGGGGAGCATTACAGCCAGGCAACCTTGTCGGCGCACACAATGCTATAGGGGAGTATACCTTCTATCCTTCCGGGTACCCATTTATACACCTGGGTGGATAGCAGCAAATATGGATGGGTATAGACCAAGGTAATATACACCCTCAGGATGAATTTCAGACGGGAAAATCCCACCTCGCGGTCGTTTCCCACCAGACACGGAACAATATTTAAGTTTTGGCTCTCAAAATAATCACATTAAAGGGAACTAACACCTCGAAATTATTGTCTACAAATATGAAAGAGAATAGTTTTAGTTGTCCGTGCCATCAAATAAAAATTGGTTCCCTAACCCCAAATTGGTCTCCAGACAAAATGTGATCATAATTAGAAAACTCATCATCATACTACAATGTGCTAATGGGTTTTATTTTTTTACAGAAAAGACTACTTATTTTATCAAGGAACTTAGAGGGCGGTTAAAGTGTACTTCCACACGATTTCAAGCTTCTAATGATTGAAAGACAGATATTCTAGGTCAATAAACACAATTTTGTGTGAAAAAGTATGATTGTGGGTTCTTATAATTGGCTTTGAAATTATAATGACACAAATTCGCGAGCGAGCTTGTTCTATCCCACAATGCACCAATTTGTGACGTGCGACCCTCACTATGCGCCTATCTATGTTTTTACACTGCAGCGAATGTGTTCGGACCAATACAATGCTCGATCATGAATAGTTTAGTCCACGCGATGCGCCACTCAACCGTGCCTTTGAGCATTACTGCATTGTTGAACTGTTTGAAAATACTTGCCTGCCCGAAATTGTAACACGTTTGGCTTTCATTGGAATTTGAATAGACACAAAGTCCTGTAAACGTGGTTATTGAATTTCCTGGCTCTGCATGGCCGGCTATTATGAATGACACATGCAGTGATCACAATGCAGTGGCACCGGATTCAAGCCTACTCAAGAAATTGAGCAAAGTGAGGGTGCTACGTAAGGGTCTCATGATTGTGTGCAGTAAATTTAATTATTTCCTCAGAGTTAATGACATTAAAAAAATCTCTTAGAAATCAACCAAAGAGAGTCAAATCCTGAAAATATTCAAGCACATCCATAGATTTATTTCCAATATACTGTACTTTTTAAAAACTCGTCCGGAATTCTCCTTTAAGTTCCTATGGCCCATTAGAGCTAGTCTTTTTCTGCAGACCCACGAATGTTTATGCAGTACCGTAGTTATGAATACAACTTGTGCATACGATAATTTTGGAGTCACACAACGGTGCTGGTGGAATGGATTACTAAAATAATCATTTAATCATTTAAATATAAAATGATAATTCTTGTGCGTTGGTTTCCGTTACTAATATCAGCATTGGTAAAGTTACCGCAATATATTATGTTTGGTAATTTTTTTTTCTCTTCATTTCTATATCTTTATTGGCCAAACTAGCTGATCAACTAGTATAAAAAGGGCTTAGGCATACTATGTGGTAAAATCCGAACCTTGATTATCGTTAAATGCAGAAATATCAGTTGAAAGTTCCATGCGCGCCGCTGAGATTGGGCCAAAATTTTACCGTCTGTTCACCCGTCTCCACCGGGCTGAGGACCTGTAGCCTCACGCTCAAACAGCTTTCAGGCCATGCGGCTGCAGCTTTTGCACGCAGCGCACATGCTGTTGAATAGGTAGAGTATATTGTTATAGTTTCGACCATTTTTTGCTCAAATATTCCATTTCATGGCAGTTTTGTCAAATGTTTACATTAACAGATAAGTTATGATGTAATCTTTCACACGGTAGTTGATAAAAGTGTTTATTTATTTTGTTGTATGTGGGGCGTTTCCTATACTATTACATGTATTTAGCTTTAAGTGTTTCTTCTTTATGAATGATGTGAACAAGCCTAGCAAGCAATATTACTTCCTCCTTACCAGCTTACGTCATCAGCTTTGCTGAAATACAATAGCTGTCTGGAAGAATAATAGCTAACTCGGTTCCCACTTCTAAAATGTTCTTTTGGGGGGATAGCGGGATTTTTTATTTGAAATGTATTTAATCGGTTATACTTCCGTTTGTGTTCTTGTCGGTTTTTGACAACTTACTGGTTCAGTAAAAAAAAAAAAAAAATAAATAAATAAATAAAACATTTTTCTCACGCAAATGAATGCATGATATGATATTTTTAGAAAAAAATTATAGCATTTTTTAATCATCAGATCATGCATTATGCAGTTCTCTGAAGGCATTTTGATAATTTCAACGTCAGCATTTTATTTCCATTTAAAGTTGGGCGTATATTTTACATTTTTTATTTGGGGCATTTCCAAATACTGCTTAGCCTTTAGTCAAGGCTCTATATGGCTTGGAGATTCTCTATGCGATCGCGAGCTAGCTAGCTGTGAGAGAGCTAAATACTAGTAAACTGGCCCCGCTCAAACTCAGCCTTTCGCGGTTTAATACAGTACCGGTTGTAGAACCTGCCAGACAGCACGATGCCGATCGGATAGGCTAAATACTGCTTTGCTAAATAAGAACAATAAGAAGCATGCGAACTAATATGGCTTTGCCTGGGAAATTTGTTGGAAATTTGTTTCCCAGAAAGGATGCGAAATGAAGGGATGTCAAACTAAGTATGAGAGGATGGGTGTGTAATAAAAATGACCTCTTATCATCGCTGGGCATGTCAAAGGGCAGGAACAAAAAATACCTTACACATAGGCGACCGAGGTGTGGTATTGAATCATAACAGCAATATTCGGGGCAAAATCAACTCAAATTTATTATTCGGACATCACCATGTTATATTCTGGCAAACTCATGCCACATTCAGGCAAAAGTCATGTCATTTTAGGGCAATATATAACGTCATTTTGGGCAACAATATGCAGGGACCTTTCGGTGTTATATTGTACAAGTATATACATGTACTTGAATTTAATGAATGTTTGGTTTTTAATTTTTTTTCCTCACACTATTTCACAAATGTTATAAACAGTTGAATACTGAGCAAAACATTTCAAGGGATGGCGAGGAGTAATAGCGAAGCGGCCGAGCTCGAGGGCGGGGTATGGGAGGGGGAAACCCCTTTCAGTGACACTGTATTACATAATACATACAGTCAAATCTGTCTTTGTGGTCACCTGTCTATAGCAGCCAACCTGCCTATAGTGGCAACCGGAAGTGTTCCCCTGCGGGGAAAACAGTTTTATGGAACATGACTTGTCTAGTATAGAGATCATCTTTTTTCTTGCCCCCCCCCCCCCCCCCCCCCCCCCCCCTTGGTGGTTACTAATCAGATTTTACTAAGTATATAAAATGATAATATTTTTGGAATTTTCAGTATTGAAATTGAGCTTTAAAAGTCGGGAAATTTGTCATGAACTGAAAAGATGTGAATTGTATTCGCTATATAGGGTGGTACATTCCAATTAAGTTCCCCCAAATATCCCAAGTTGTTCGCCACTTCGTCTGTATAATATATATATACACCAATTATGTTAATCATTTTTAAAATGCCTTCCGAAACTTTTCCAAAGTTGCTATTTTAGCTTTTAAAGAGACAAAAGCACTTCAGACCCTTCAGAAAGATAAAAATCCGACATTGATGGAACATGCCAGAAGGAATAACAACAAAAGAAGAAAAATGTTATTGTATTATTACAAAGGGTTTCTTAGGTCGGAACTTGCCATGACGCACGTATGCAAATCAAAATGGCGTACGATTACTGCAGGCGCTTTATTGTTTATTGATTATGTTATTTTAATCACAAATATATTCACGTTCCAGTTTATTCGTAAAGATGGTATCCCACTGAGCGGCGAATGCTTGCGAACGTAGCGAATTTCGGATTTCGCCAGGATTCGTAAAATGTTGCAAAAGGTTCGTAAAAGGTTGCAAGAAAGTTCGCAAACAGTTTTCATTGTCGCAAACATTTTTTTTTTTTTTTCTTTGCGAAATTATTTTTCCGCAAACAGTTGCAAGCGTTTGCAAAACAGTAGTAAGCCTTTGCAAACGGTTGTATAGACGGTGTCGCTGAAGTTCTTTTTTTATTCGCCAATGCTAGCGACCACATGCATGACCATAATTATGGTTCAAAATCGACCCATTGAGCGGCGAATGCTTACGAACGTTGCGAATTTTGGATTTGCCAACTTTTCTGACGAATGTTGGCAAAAATCAGGGTGGCAGAGGCAAACCCTGATTTTTGCCAACATTAAATTCGCAACGTTCGTAGACTGCGTGGTTGTTGGGACTTGATTTGATTGAATTGAATTCCTAAATTCTCCTGGAATAAACGTCCAATTAATACATTATCCAAATTATTCACTATAGCTAAATAGCAGTATTTGCATGATAGGGAAACGCCCCCACACAATGTTGTTTTATCACCAACCATGCAATATAGTATTACCAAGGAGGTAACTCATACCTCCTTGGTATTACTAATACTTATCGGCTAATGTAAAGAGTTGGACATAAACCGCTTTTAAAGTGACTGTTTGAGTAATAAAACGTTTAGAAAAAAAACACGGAAACCCCCTATTCAATTCAACCGCACATGTTCACCACATGCAAAAGCTACGCAGCTATTCCGGGCCGCACACAGTCAGGCGTGTAGCCATGTGTACTAAACCCGTCGATGGTGGGCGGAACAATGTGAAATTGTGGCCCAATTTCAGCGGCGCGCATGGTACAGATTTTACCATAATATAGGATTTCTCGGTCAATTTCGTATATAAGTTGGCCACACGAATTCATTTTGTGTGCATTCAATTTCGCCGATTTTGTCACCGCAGCTGTATTTTGCAGTTCAAATTCGTTTTTTTAGCATTCGAATTCATATATTACGATCATTCGAAAACATGTTGTTTGCATTCGATTTAAAACGTGTTTCTATTTCGTAAAATTGTCATTCAATTTAAAGCGAGAAAATTCGTGATTACGTAATACCGCCTTCCGTGAAATCCGTTGGCGAAATTGAATGCAAATAGCGTGTTTTTTTTAATTGAATGCTAAAAGTGGTAAATCACTTGACCGAAGAGCTAAATCGTATGAAGAAAATGCAATTTTGAACCACAATTGCAACCCTTCAGCTCAATTTCGCGAAATTGAATGACACGCTTATCAAAACGAATGAGAAGCTTACGAAATTGGCCGAGGAAACATAATAAGTATACAAACCCTAGCTCTTTCATAATATTATCTTTAAAATACTGGTCAATTAGAATAGGCCATTATAATTTCTTTCCGTAACTTTCCCATTGTCTAAAATCGTATTTAAAAAATATGTTGTAACATTTTTACTGATAAAAAAAAATCAGAACAAAAACATTATTATGATTGTGAAAATATATTTTTTGTCAATTTCGTTTTACATTTTATGATTGATAATTATAATTGCGTGCATTCTGGTCATTTTATATTTCCATATTATTTGATGTTTTAAAGGGATCAAGTAACATTGTCAAAATCCACAAAACTTACTTAGAACTCCAGTAGTTCTCACATCACTTTGCATTTTTGCTCATAACTCGGTCATGTGACATTCATTCACCATGGCATTGTCACACATCACTCAGTGAACATATCAGATTACAGAAATACACATTTTAATAAACCATTTCTTCAGTTTTGCACACGTCAACACACTCCGTTACTATAGATCCATGTAATCTTGCATACTTATGTTCACGGCCTTGCTAAAAAGCAGGGGTGTATTCTGAAAACGATGTTAAAGGAACTACAGCGTCTAGATGGCCTAATTTTCACAATTCAGCTCTCTATATGTAATTTTTCCCGAAGAAAAAGAATTAGGCAGTCATTTCTCATGAAATCATCAATTTTGGGGTAATTAGTAAATACACAATTGTCATGGGAACGCCCCTTTTAAATTGCCAAAATGTGACGTCATCTAAAGAACGGACTAATGAATTAAATTCTGTAGATGACGCGTCATGACGTAAGGCAATGAATTGTCAATCACATGTCGATCACGCTGCCGATTCCGGACCCTAAATGTGGGTGGGGCGTAAACTGGCTGCTAAGCGAGATTTTGCATCAGAAAACTAGTCTTAAATCACTACTGTGTTTATTTTTATGTTTTTTTTTTTCGGCAGACCTATGTTTCAAGTCATCAACTATAGAATAAGTGTCAAAGTAGGCTACGTTGTATTATTTAGGTCCTATTATTTAAAATTGATTGTATCTACGTCACGTCACGTCAAGTACAGGTTCAGAATACCGATTTTGCAAAAAATATTTTTGGGACGTATAGATAAAATAAATTTTAGCTTAAAATCGTTTTCAGAATACACCCCCAGATTATCGCTAATATCAGGCTTTTTACCGCTGTTCAATATATAAACTTAAACTCAAACTCAAACACTTAACAGAGCATAATAAATGACACGTCAGAAATTCAATTAGCCACTGATACTCTATTCATGTTGCTTTAATAAATATAGATAATGATAATGCATACGTAAATACAACTAACACCCACTCAAAAGCGGAGGGGTGCGTAACACCAGCACAATATTATGAATGCGAAGCTTATGACCTTTTGCAACATCGCTCACGCATAGGCAATAACCGTTATACAAAATGTTGAAGTACTGCGAACATAACATGGTAAAGGCAAGTCGTGTGTTGTTCCTGTTTAATCACCAACTAGGCATGATTATAAAAGCAATTCAGCTACACTAATGCTGTTAATAATATAGGTATTTATGCTATCACATTATAAACGAGACAATAATTATATTGCAAAATTGAATGGTGTCCAAAGGTACAACTGTTTCACATAATTATTATGATCCTAAAATTAATGTTTCACACACATATTTTCGCACAAATATTGCGCCGCATACATACATATCCTGTTATTGTAAAACATCAAAAACTACTTGTATGTTTTCTGACATTCATTGCTTTTCCTTCCTAAATTATAATTATATTTGTTAAATATGACATATTCTTTATACGCGAACTGAAGAAAAGGATGAAAAACACTAATCATTTAATTAACTTGTTAAAATCAACAATCATCTTAACCTATAAACTGATCTTGATGAGCTTTTATAACAGTCATTCGTCTATACTAAGATATCCGAAGGTAATAAACGTCTTGCTTTGTTTACTTAGTTAAAATTACTTTGAAATAAGGTTTAGTTTCCAATGGGATTAGAGGAAATATTATTTGACACCCATTATCAATACCACGCGTACGTACTTGCAGAACATCAGTCATTTGATCTTTATTATTAGGCCCGCAAAGGCCAAATGGTGCAGCCAGCATAACGCGAAGCAGGCGAATCATGATGATGCATTCGGCACCCCATGTACATGATGTCCCCAACATTACGCACCCCCCCCCCCCCCCCGGTCCGTCTGTTATTTTCTAGCTACACACGTAAGAAATATGTGAGCTGAATGCTAAATATTTTTTTTGTTTAATATCCCAGAATTCCTTTAAAATATTAATGGATTTCTGGGACAATAACAATGTGTAATCTAAACGATTCTCTGCAGGCGACTGCATTTAGAGCAGAAGCAGTGGGTAGCGTGAACTGACTGATGAGAAGAGGGCTAATTTATACTGGGGGTAGCACCCTCTACCTGCATCTTTATTTCAAAGAAGTTTTAACCCCGGAATTTCACCCTTATACGTTTGTAGTGTATTTGTCTAATTATTCGGGGGGTATACATGCCCACCTTTGTCGCCCCCGTATAGCTACGCCACGGGAAAGAATTGGGGATTTCCCCCTATCTATTCACGTTGGCTTAAAGCCTCCATAGTAATGAGGCCCTATTTTATCTTGATAACATATTTATCTATTCGACACGTTATCAGTAAGACAGTATTATTATTTTTAGTTGCCTGCCGTTTTGCGGGCGATCATTTTATCTTTAAATTACAACACAAGCTTATATATTTTGGTACCGCTGTTTGCTATTAAATGAATGTCCAACACCTTGCAAAGGGCTGAGTAATTCGTGAACAGTACAATTTATCACCAATACTTACGGAACCAATAGGACCTGATGGTTCCGTATGCGCCAAACGTCTGGGAGTGCGCCGATTCTAAACACGCGTACGTTCGGATACAATGGAACAACGGAATACGCATACGTCCTAGACACTATAATATGGTCTTCGTCTGCAGACCCATGAAAACAGAAACTTTTGTATAGTGATAAGTTTTTCAATTATACAATTTGTCTGGGAACCCATTTTTCTTAACTTGTTGGTAGAATGAACTACTTTTTACTATATACCTTTCATTTATAAGAATATTATTATGGGGTGTAATTGGTTCCCCTTAAATCCGTAACCTTATCTCGAAATGCCATCGTGCAAGTGCGTGGGTGAAGTGAGAGTATCCTTATAAGCAGATGTACATTTCCATGGGATTTTTTCTCCTTCTTATTTTGCCAGAGGGAAAGATTTGAGAATATTGTACGAAAATCTCCAATATTCCAATGCACGTCTTGTTCTTTAGCTAATCGGGGTCTGAGAATATCGTGTGTATTATATAGGTGTGGCTATCAATTTTATTCATGGGGAAAATCCTAAGCTGTGAATTGAATTCAAATCGACAATATTCCAATACGCATTGTTCTTCGGGATCTAAAATATTCTGTTATGTGTAGGTACAACGATAAATATTTTTCATGGTTATAAAAATGAAAACAAATGCATGCCGTGAATCATAATATACATAATGCACGCCAATATATTAAAGCGTCATTATTATTATTATTATTATGACAGACAGCCAGATGAACATTAAGTCATCAGAGTGACTTAAATTCACCTGATTCAAAATCTTAAATGGCCCACAAATACCCTCATATTTATTAGAATGAGACTCGAACTTAGTAGATTTTTATTTTATAACAAAATTAACTCTGAGTGGATACCAAGACAACAATATATCTGTTAATTTCGACAAAATTAGGAATACAAACATACTATGTGAGAGTAAAGATTAAAGAGCGTTCTTTGTCAACCAAACTGAATTGTTAGCGGTCAGACAATGACCACATAACCCTAATATTCCGTATAATCTTTTTATATAATAATTGAAATATGATTGACTTAACACTACAGATCCAAGTACTAGTACTTAACAGTCTCGTCTCTGTAGACAACCACTGTGTAATTATATAGTAGCAACATAAGGGCATTCCTACAGTACTGTATGATTAGGATTAATATCATATTTGGTAAGTACGACATAATTTATTTGGTGAAACATATATTTAACAAATTACATATCACGATTCTATAAAACAGTAGATAAAGTAGATATTTTTGCTATAATACTGCTCGTAAGTCGGGTGTGATTGAGACGGGCGTTAAATCGAATTTTGTGTTAAATTTAGTTCTGCATGACAATCTTGTAAGTCAAAGCCTTCTCGATGTGTTGCCAAATTTTCAGATAATAATAATAATTTCTAATATTTTGAATATTTTATCAAAAATAAGAGAAAGATAAATTGTGTTTCTAAAAGGCTCTCAAACTGTGTAATAAAATATATCTCCGACGGTACAAGAATTTACTTAGCGGACCTCTCTTTCTCAACCGACGCTAACAATCTATAGAGGAACACCATGGCAACTGATCAATTTCATTTTATCACCATAATGCTCTAATCTGAGTTTCATATACAGTCAAACCCGTGTACAGTGACTACCCAAGGGAGGCAAGAAAAGTGGCCACTGTAGGCAGGTAACCTCTATGGACAGGTTCCATCACATTGTTTTTCTCTGCTAGGGATCACTTTTGGTGGCCACTATAGGCAGGTTGGCAACTATAAGCAGGTTGGCTGCTATAGACAGGTGGCCGCTAAGACAGGTTTGACTGTATACTAGTCTATGCAATGCTAATACGTAATAAGATATCCACCTAGCAGGACTCGAACCCCATGTTTCCTCTAGGTGTAAATCGCGTCATGTGACGTATACAGACACGTCAAATTATCACGTATAACAATGATTTATACGAAATGTCTCCCATTAATTCCGAAGTCTGAAGAACGGTATCAGAATGTGTTTTCATTTTCTGTTATTTTCAGAGTTTCAGAATTCCTTTGCTCATCACTAGTCTGCTTTTACAATGTATTCACTGAACCGTGGTTAATTAAAAGAGGATGTCCCGTATGACCCGTTTAATCCTCTCATCTCTCCGAGATCGCGAAGCTCTGAACTGCTTAGTTCTAGACAGTTTAGCGAACTCGACGATGAACTCGACGACGCGCGAGTCGATGGTATGGGCCTCATTGAAACAGCTTGGCTTGGAATTGCAGTCGGAGATGAAGCGACCGGCTGAACACTTCTCCTGCATGGAACAAGATGTCCGTCGAGATATCCTTGAGCATGATGTAGGCCTACGTCACCCTGAGAGAATACAGGACTGATGGAAACATCAGAATGACTATGACATGTTGTAGAAGACGGTGACTTTAGCGCACTTATTAATTGTGTCTGTTGCGCAGTGTTTGTAATATTTGACGAAGAACTTGGTATTGACATCACGGTAGTCATTGAGGATGAGACCACGTGCGAGGTGCGCGTCGGTAAAGTTTGCAGAGAGTTCGTCGCACTCGAAACGGCGGTCCTTTCCTCGCTGCCGTCGCTGTGAAATTCGGATAGTTGCAGGGTATCTGAAGGTAGTGAAAGGTTCTCTCTACTTCGCAACGAATGTCCTCTACGTGTTCTAGCATCGCTTGTCGACTCCTGGGAAGCCGAGCTAGCTGTAGCCGGTACGAGGAACCGGACCGCTCGCGGTCGCGAGTTCTCTGCATCATCACCAACCGGAAGAACAGTCATCTCACCGCTACTTGATGTGTCGCTGTGCTCGCTGATGTTATCGCTTGAAAGCTGAGTGGTGCCGCGCATGAGAGATAAGGGTAGGCTCAACGCGTCGTTGACCGGCAACTTGGCGTAGTTATTCGGCAAGGAGTTGTTCTTGGACATGTGTGCCGGAGTCTGAGGAGCTAGGTTGATGTTTGCGCAGGGCGCTAGTCTCGATATGGGGTTCTTCTTGGCAAGAATGGTGGCCTGCTGAGTGTCATTGGTGGGAAATGTCTGCCCGCGACCCCCTTCCAGTGCGTTGACGCACATATCTTTGAGATGCCTCCTCCTGAGCCGATACAGCGACCTGACGGACATTGCGCACAGCCAGATGTTGATGGCACCAAAGAACATGAGCGAAGTGAAGAAGAAGGCGACGACCGGTACGGACATGGTCAGCGGTGTGGCCCTCGTCAAGGCGAAGCCACCGAGCATTGCTGGCAGCACGAGTCTCGTGATGAACGTGATGACGGCCCCAGCGACAAGATTGTGCCGGTAGGATGCCATCATGGCCGTCGGTCTTCCGCTCGCTTCGCACAGTATTTTGAGGAGCTGCGACACCTCCACACTCGGCACGCTCCCCGTGCTGATCAAACCTATGGCAGCGAAGAGGGCGTTCTCCTTGTACGTCACGAAGACGCTGCAGACGGCGAGTGCGACGAGATGGTGAACGAGGTCGACCTTGAAGTGTTTGAGGTGTTTGCGAAGCACGGCGTCCTGGCAGATGCGGTAGAGGTAGCAGCCGATTGCGATGGTGTACCCAGTCGCCGTCAGGTTGCCGAACGGCCCCCTGAACGGTTCGTGGATGACGTCCTCCATGCACAGGATGGCGACGCCTAGACCAGTCAGTAGGAAGCTCTGGAGAATGTCCACGCAACTGTAGCAAAGACAAATGAAACGAGAAAAAACGTTCATTTTGACTGGATATGTTTATTATAATTTTAATTTTTTAAATTTGATTTTGCATTCTATAAACTTATCAAAAGAATAAAACAAATTATTCAAGTGTTCATTTGCAACGTAGGTATGCAATTATTATGACAAATTTTACTTTAAGAATCCCAGCAATTTGTCACTGTGTAGCGGAAATAGTAATTAATTAATTGCAGTCTATTTAGATGCTTTTTTAAATGTTGTATTGTTGACAATAATATACAAGTGAGTAGAATGGCGTCACTAAACCATTCAAACCTAAGGTTTCGCATTTATTTCCTGGACAGATCCGTGTATATAATAAAAGGGGATCAAACAAACACACCATTGTCTACAATAAACATGATAAATGTACTAGCATTTCTGGTAGCACAGTATATCACAGTGTTAATGATAAAAGAAAACCGTATTCCTTTTTATGCAAAATCCTAATCCTTTTCTTTAAAACAGGAAAAAAGAACTAATAAAATGAGGGTATATAGGTAAAAGAAAGATTCTACATTTATGTATATTCATCAAACATAATATGTTTCAAATAGAGAGAAACTGACCAGAATTAGTAGAAAATGAAAAATAAACAAAGAAAATAAATTGGATTTCCCCAGGAAAACCCCAATCCCGGGGAAACCCATGTTCTTGTTTACTGTTAAAGACTTCAACATGACTTAATTGGGTATTGACATCTATATTTCTAACACTCCGCAGATTGCGAAATTCCTTGCGGTTATGCACAAAATGTAGTATCGAAACCCATCGTTATATGCTTCGATGAATTTTAAATTCATCGAAGCATATAATCTATACTTCCTTATAATGTTTTTGTTAATTATATAATATTTATATTGAATGCAGTTTAGGAATTATGATTAGGAGTTAGGACTTGTTATCTGTTGCAACGCACAATGACACGGTTAATAAAGGGGGACTTGATAATAAAGCCATCATGACTATACTTTCTTGGTATAATTATTGCAGTGTTCTTTTGGGGTGGGCTTCTTCGATCACCATAAATGACGGAAGCCTAACAAGCAACATGGCAATTTCATTTTGTTTTTCTTAAAGTTTTTGTTTTAACAATGTAATATATGATTAAGACTTTGTAATTATTACAACGCACATGACATGGATTTAAAAAATAAAGTCATCATCGTCTGACTATACTTTATTGGCATAATTATTTCATAAAGGACGGAAGCATAAATGCAAAGTGGCAATTTCTTTTGTTGCTGTTCAAGATTTGTTTATTATTTAATGTAATGTTTGATGAGGCATTGTAATTGCAAGGCAAAATAACATGGAATACGTTTTCGCATGACTATAATAATTAAAAAGGGATCTAGTATAAACATTGTCAAAATCCTGAAAATCCAATGGGAATTCTAGCGGTATTTCCTCACAGAAAATACACATTATATCAACCCTTCATCAGTTTTGCACATGTCAGCAAAGTTACTTGACCCCTTTAAGTTATTGGCATAATTATTTAATTCGGTTTTCACGGTAGCCTCCTCTCCTTCACCATAAATGACGGAAACATAACCTAATTATTGTTGGAAATATCCAGAGCAATACGACCACATCCTGATTTGGTTCCTTATTCGATTGCCCGCCTCCCCTTGTGGTATGAATGTCCCACATTCTTACCATCAAATTCGCTGCATGATTTTCACTTTATCGATGCATATTTTACCATATTTAGACACTACCAAAGTAGGGATTTTACCCTGAGGAAAACAAACTTCTTCCCCATACGTGTAACCGAAACAAATTCTCACTATCATGAAAAATTTCCGCTTCTAAGTTCTAAAAATACCCAATAAGATAATCATTTTCTATATCGTGCTATTAATAACACACAAAGCCGACACGATAATTATTCTTCGAATGATCATGCCCGGGGATCATGCATGTATTATACTTCCCGTCTTCAAGGGAATACCCCGTCAGCTAAAAATAATTATTCTGATTTGCAATTGTATATTATTGTAATATAATGAATGAAAACCGATAAGCCCCCATGGAAATCCCCTGCGCGCTGTACAAATAGGATTTTGTCAATACAATCATGATGGAATATAACATTAAAATGAGCCTCCGCATAATTTTTCGTTTATGGCTTTTCGCGTTTCGCGTTGTACATCAAACTTACTAAAAATCATGTTTGTTGTTAATACATTGTCATTCAAACATGTGTTTCCAATTTATTTTATTTATTTATATATTTCAAAGAAAGAAACAAAGTACAAATTTACAGAAAAAAGTATAATGACAGGTATTTGCCGCTGGAAATTATGATTGCTTTATATAATGACAAACTGGAAACTAGAACGAATTATTATGCAGAAATTAATTGTTATATTGCGGAAAATAATGTCGTTTATACGACGTTCTGTGTCAATTAAAATATCTATCCTTATTTTTCATGTAGATCACGAGGCTCAACACAGATAGCTAGTCTCGTACGTATAGTATTATTCTGGACTTTTGCCCGGGCTGACATATTAGTATTGGTAGTTATCGTTCCGTTTCGTAAGATGTTATTTATAGCACAAAGTTGGGACATACCGAAAGAGCAAACATGCGACAGATGGAGGAAGTTAAATCACCCACGTGATCACAAACATTATTACTCAACTTACTCTTTATGATGAATTAAAAGGATATCCGTGTTGATAATAATCATGAGAAATAAGCTTTAATAATTATGTACGTTCGTCTTGCAGAAGGAATGTGGTTCTCAAATTATATAATGACTATTTTATTCCAAAACCGAAAATTTCGCTAATAATTGAAATAACGTATTTTTAATATTGAAATAAACGCTTGTAACAGCTGTAAAATAGTAACGGCTAAATAATTTCAGTGACTAATCATGAAAGTGGTATGTAGAAGAAACAGAAACGAAAAAAATATAGAAAATGCGACCCAGAAAAACAAAATCGGTGATGATGGTGGACGAACAAGCGAAAAAAACGTAACAAATGTAAATAAAAACAATATTGCTTAAAACAATTATAAAAACATCAAGATAAAGAACAACATTCACAGATGATTATTCAGTTTTCTACCACCGCAATAAAATAAAATTAAATGTCATATCCTGCGAACTTTATGATCATTCTTTTTGTTTTACTTGTCAGTATGGTTCGCCGAACGGGCTATATATGATAATGTTCAAATATGGTTTTAAATATCTCTTGTAATAATAATGTTGCTTAATTTTATACATGCTTTGTAATTTTGTTACCAGATCGTGGTATAAAATGAACGTAAGTAAGAAATAAAATAATTATTATATTAATCACAAAGTCTTAATTTGTATGGAAGAAGACTTACAATCTTGGGAGCCTCCACGGCTCGTCGTCGTGCTTATCGATGAGCGAGCGCACGAGCGACTTCTCCGCCATCCTCTCCCGGGCGCAGGCCAGGGCGTGTCCGATGACGGCCCGTGCCACGAAGAAGACGATGGTGCAGGCATTCGCCGTCAACGAGATGACGAGCAGGTCCTTCAACTCCATGGCACAGAAGAAGCAGGCGCTGACGAAAAGGTCATCGAGGAAAAGCATTTGGGGGAGCGATTCGCGGGGTCCTCGACGTCCGAGAAGAAGACAAATTATAAGTATGGCGTATTGACCAATATAATCGATTCCGGGTTTATTTTGGTTTACAACCACTTTGTTTCCATGAACTCGAGTTGATTTTATATCGTGGTTGGTTTTTTACGATCGATTTAGTTCCATCTGGTTACTCCGCTGCTCGTATGTACACTGCAGTTCTAGTTGTAGAATGATCCGAGTATAGGATGCCTACTGGATGTTTCTTATTCGAATGAGCGAGGGAACATGAAAAGTGAAGCACTCAAATCATGCAAGCCGCGTGTAGATGGATTGTTGCAAAACTTTAAAACGTGCGAAAAGTTTGTGCGAAGAAAATGGTTAGTAATTTAATTATAAAAACATGTCAGTGTCTGTCACAACAAAACAAAAACTCGGGAAAAATTGTCGATGCATTCAGAAGATTCGGTGAGTTTGCCACATCAGAACAGTAGTCAAAAGCTATAATTGGTCCGTTGCTCGAAACTTTGCGAGATAACTAATCCTGCATTATGTCATAATAAAAATCCTCCATGCTGATTGGTCTATTGTAACTTGAGCTTGCTCCAATCAAATGTAACATACAGTGGTTATGCGATGAACATTATATATGTTCCTCACTTCCTCACTCCTATCAAAATTGACCAGTCTTCTCCGAATGATTGATCATTAGTCAGCCGTTAGAAATAAATTCAGATCCGCGATGGACAACGCTTGAACCGAGAAGCCGAGTATATTAATGTGAGCTAAAAACAAACATATACATTTATACAAACTCGCGACTACATACACCGATGTGATTTACCAATGTGCGATCTCCGAAGGATTGAAAACCAAGGAATGGCTTTCTCGAAATAGCTTATTGGTAAAAAAAAAAAAACACCCGTCCGTTCATGGGTGTTGAGCATATCATAAAGCATTAATGTTAATACTTCGACGAGGAGTTAACAATTTCTGCCGCATTAAATCACACTGTCAGTCCACTATAGACCAGTATACGTTGGGAATATAAATCTTACAGCAGCAACTGACAGCTGGTTAGAATCAGAAACACCCTCTTGTCGTTAACATGGATATCAAAAGCACAGTAAGGAGCCCATGCAAGACAGATTGTAAAACGTCATATCCGTATGCATTCCGTTGGCTCTTCCTCTATCAGTTTTATCTATCCGCGCGCGCTGTTTGTTGATAATTACGTCATTGTAGTGAGCGATGGGTAACGGACGGGGAAACCCCTGAATATTCTTCGTTAAAGTCGCCCCATTAAATAAGAGGGCGATCTTTACATACATTGTACATACGTTGAGCACTGCGTAGGTGGTGAAATATTCATGAATATTCGCGTTACCTAGTGACCTTTCAGAATTATCATACCAAACCAATTCAACATTTCGGGATATTTGCGGCGTATTCATATAATTTTAGCTCACAAGCCGTTTATATTATGTTTACGATGAGTATACGCATAATTATATAGCCTATACCAGTACACATGTCACAACAATACGCCTCACTGAAATGCACGATTGTTGTATGACTTTTATCTTCAGTCAATGAATATAATGTACAAAATAACACACAGTTTCCCCCTATACATGTATATTCACTGGTGTTAGTGATAACTAAGACAAAATATGTCTTATCACTAACATTATTATACTGATTATGATGATAATGGAGGGAACAGTCGTATACACATTCTATTAATGTACATATTTACCCCTTTTCAGACGAGCAGCGATTTGTAGATAACGTTATCTTTAGACTAGTAGCGAATTTGTAAATACTGTATCGTTATACTCGAACCATATACCATAGTACCTCCTTGCATACCTACCGTGAGCATAATGTAGTCTAGTCTATGCTCGGAGTATCGCGCCCCATTCGCGATGAACATAAAGACGACCTTGCACCTGCCTATCTAGTCATTAAAGGGGTAGTTCAGTATTGGTATAGAGGGCGCTGCACAAAATAATTATTTTTTGAGATAATAAAAAACTGAGTGTAACATTTGAAAGAGCATAAATTTTAATGACAGTATAAACTTTATTTGATCAAAATCGGTTCAGAAACGGCTGAATATCAATAAATATATCCGATTGGAATAAATCTGGGCCACAGATTTTTATTCGAAGATTTTTAATAAAATTTAAGAAATGCTTACACTTTTCCAAACAAATTTCAAAAGGTTTTTAAAAAGTAGTTGATGGTCTCTCTATTTAATCATTATTTCGACAAAACGTCACATGCATAATTTTGTATGAAAATTGGTTGAAAACAATGCTTTTTAGAGAGCGCCATCTTGTGTTTTAATGGCTCTTTTTGAATGATAACAGGCTTTTTACTTAGTCGTTTGTAAATTTCTATATACTTTTCGAGCATGTTGGAGTTATAAAATTAATATTAGTTTGTACTTTGTAGTGTTATGGTGCAGGTTTTGGTACCTAAAGCTCAGCCTTACCAAAACTGTACTACCCCTTTAAGAATTGCGATTAATAGCAAAGTTGCGATTGAACGCAAATCACAAAATGTGCGCATTTGAACCAATTAGGTGTGCGCATTTATAGGCGCATAATTATGACTTGCGATTTATCACAACATCCCCCCCCCCCCCCGTAGCAGTTCTTACTTATGAACTTTAATGGGATATTTCAGTTTGGTGTAGAGATATATTTTTTGTGAGGTAACGAAAAACTAAGTCTAACATTTAAAAGTGCACACAGTTTTAAAGATATAGTCAACTTTGTTTGATCAAAATCGGTTCAGAAAAGGCTGAAATATTCATAAATATATATATTTAAAAATAAATGCTGGGGACCATCTTTTATTAAAAAATGTACAAAAAATCTTTTTAAATCTTACACATTTTTGAAAATATACCAATGTTTTAAAAATGTTTACGGGCCTGTATTAGTTTTTAATATAATTTATAATACTTACAAGTTTTAGTTAATACAATTTAGTTTGACCGAAACTGTACACCTGCATTTATATAAAGACAACCTCTGTTGCTTAAGGCTAATCTTGATAAAACTTTGACAAATTCCCCTAAAATCGTCTCCAAAATCAATAAACAGAACATGTAATTAGCAAGATGTGAACAGAATTTTGTTCGTTTTTGAATGTTTTATTTGTATTTACTACCATCATAACGGAGTGGAATTATTGACAAAAATGTAAAAGTTGCAATTGCATTTTGACAGGTGAATCCACGTTGCCAAACAAAAAAACACATGGCAATCAAATACTATCTGCTGTCAATATACCACAATACATCGTGAGAGTAGGTATATGCATTTATATACATTTTAATATCTCGGATATCATTATGTAATTGAATTTGATTGTTAAATTTAATTATTGAATTGAATTATGCATAAAGCAAACAAAAAGGTCGCATTATACACAACGGAAGGCTGTCATGGATCACATACATGCAGGATACATCGCGAGGGTATGTATACTCATTTCTATACATTTGAATATCTCGGATATCATTATGTAATTTAATTTAATTGTTAAATTGAATTATTGAATTGGATTATGCATACAGCAAACAAAAAGGTCGCATTATTTATACACAACGGAAGGCTGCCATGGATCACATACATGCAGGATACATCGCGAGGGTATATGTATACTCATTTCTAAACATTTGAATATCTCGGATATAATTAGGTAATTGAATTTGATTGTTAAATTGAATTATTGAATTGAATTATGCATAAAGCAAACAAAAAGGTCGCATTATACACAACGGAAGGCTGCCATGGACCCGCCATGGATCACATACATGCAGGATTGCAAAAATGAGACTGTAAGTAATTGGCGAAATCTTTTCTTTTTTTTTTTTTTACTGGGATTCGGGACTGGGATTTCCATGTAAATGTAATTCCTGTCCGTTAGCATGGTTAGAGCGAGGTGAGGGAAAACCCCGTTTCCCGTACAACAACGCATTTTATAGTATGTTCGTTGCCCGGCTGCGGTGCCCCTGCGGTGGTCCCTGGGACCCTGGTCGATAACTGATCGGTGCTTAGCGAGACATTGCACTACACTGGAGACCCTAGATACGATATAATTCAATCAGGATTGACGTTTTCCCCTCTTCACCGACTATAGGAACGCCACAAAACGTGTCAAATTGTATTATATACCCCGACGAGTATGATCTGACAATATGCGAGTGGTTAAGGCCAGGGTTATGCCGAGCTTTCCCAATTTGTTTCCAGGGCTCAATCAACTTGGTATATCAACTCGACATTGACATTCATTTGAGAGGAAGAGATGGCTAAACATTCCCATCCTGTGAGAATCCTTCCCCATTCGATGGCTGACCCCCTCCCCCCCCCCCCCCACACCCCAGCATGAACACCATTTTCACATCGGAACAGGTTGCTCCCATAGGGACCCCCCCCCCCCCCCCCCCCCACACGCACACTTCTTTTTTTTAAGTGATTTTTTTATTTCTCCAAATTATTAACATAACACTTACAATTGAATAACATTTTAAATAATACAAGTTTACAAATCTCAAGTGTACAAATCAAGTGTAATTCACAAAAATTAAACACAATGGAGATTTAACAAAAAATAAAAAAGAAGTAAGACACGCTACTTCTCTCACCCCACCCCCTACACACTCACCTCACCCCCCCCCCCCCCCACCCTCCCCCGGAAATCTGCTCACATTCCTTTAAAACATTTTAAAAAAAATAATAATAATGCTTACAAAATACATATTTAAATCAATACTTTTTAAATACTTTTTTTTTACAAGCTCACGGGAGAAACATCGCGTATAAAGAGATTCGTTCTTTTAATCTTATTCTAATTTTCACCGTTTCCCATTTTTGTAAATGTAATCCTAATTTTCCCATTTTAATTGCTATTCCCTTTTCCTGGGCCTTATAATCTAATAACAGTTTCTGTATTTTATCAATATTAGGTAGAACACCCTCTTTTCTAAATACAAATAAAGTATATTTTACCCATAAAAATTATGGTATTACACATTTTATTCTATGTGAATTACCTGACAATCCAACGAATATATCCCGCCAATTTAAGTCCTTTATTTCATCTAAGTCAAAACGTTGCAAAGCTTGCCATGTCAATTTTACATTTAAACAAAATAAAAAAATAAATGCGAATATGTTTCCCTTTCCCGTTTACAGAACGAACACAAGTTGTCTTCAACAAATCCAAATCTAAATAAATTATCTTTAGTGTAAATTGCCCCATGGAGTAACTTAAATTGAAACTCTCTTTGTTTCCCAATCATTAATGTTATTCTTGGTCTAAAAAAAACATTCATACATTTCTTTATCTATAAAATTGAAATCATTTTGTCCATCTCTTATCTGTAAATCATATGACTTTTGCAATTCTCTAATAAAATGATCATATATTTTCTTGATGGTACATCCTTAAAATAATTTTGTATCCAAAAGATATAAATTAATATTATAATTTATTAAGTCTACTTCACAAAATTGTATCAAACCTAAATCAATTTTCCAATCCCTCGGAATCGCATGATATATATCAATTATGTAAGTAAAATTGTCACCTCTCATATACCAAGGTTCAAAAAGTATGCAACGGGTTTAACATGTCCATTATCCATAACATGGTTCAACATAACAATCCCTCGTTCAAATAATTCTTTATCAAATACCATCTTATTTTTTTTTATACATATATTCCTATTATTAAAAATAATTGGGATTCATACAACCATTAAAATGCCTTAAATTATCAATCTCTTCCAAGCTTTCAACATTTCCAATAATAAGGTGGAATCTTCAACCTAAACTTCATCTTTTGCATTTCATAATCACATAAGAAAATTAGCCTTCCTCCTACTGAACTTAAGCAATAATCAAAAATAACTTCCATCTCAAATTTCTTTCTCCATATAATAATCTTTTCACCCACATTATCCGCTGCGTTCTAACAAATATTTCAAAATTAATAATTTTTACTCCACCATAATTATAATTTTGATACATAATTTTTCTTTTATTACGATCCTTCCCTCCCATATAAAATCAAACGATTATTTTCTCCACTTCTATATAAACCCATAGGGGAACAACAAGGAGAGATGAAACATAATTCAACTTTGTTAATGTATGATACGTTTTCAATAAATGTATTTTACCCATGATAGTCAAATCCCGTTGTTGCCACCAACCTAGAAGCTTTTTAATTTTACTTAATATTTCTTTATAGTTTAAATCGTCTTTTAATCTAAAATCGACCGAAAAAATTCACACCTAAAATATTTACTTCCTTAACAAATTGTCCAAATAAAGGCCCATCTGGTTTCCCAGTTTCCTCACCCATATACATACACCCATACACACACACACACACACACCACACACACACACACACACACACACACACACACACACCCACACACACACGCGCGCACCCACACACACACATACACACACACACAAACAAACACAAATGGGGCTATTTGGTGACAATTTTGTGGTTATTCCTTGACTTGGCGATACGAGACAAAATGTGGCAGAACTGTGTTTTTGTGTCACACAATGAAAGGCAGAACTGTGATATGACAACAATGGCTATAATGTGGCTGAATAATGAAAATTGTATTACATTTTGCTCTGCCTTCCCGTAAGTAACACACCCAGTACTATTACTATTATCGTCACGGCATAGCCCCGAGGGGGGGGGGGGGGGGGGGGGAACTCATGTATAATGTAAGACTGGTATGTGCTGCTTACAAGACCCCCGGTTTCACACCTGATTGCCGCCCTCAAGATACCCGATTTTCAAAAAGTGCCGCTCCATAGACCCCCGGAATGACTTGGCTAGGTAGTTGAGTAGCGCCAAGTCCATTATTCTTCTTCTAGTCAGCTCCTTGGACCACCGTTTGAGAGTTTCCGTACGTATTTGGTAGCTCCAAGTCCATGTATTTTGTAGTTTTAGTCTGCTCCTTAGACCCCTTAAAGGACATCAAGCGTGGGGATGCTACATAGCGGGTCGCCATTTTGAACTGGGTTAGTTTGCGCGCACCGCATGACACTGAGCTAACGTGCATTACGCACCGTGCGCAGCGCGTATGCAAGATGGCGCCGCGCATCTCATTTGACGAATCTGAACTACCTTTAACTCCCGTTTCAGGGTTTTTGTACTAGCTCCAAAGACCCTATATGTTGTGCTTCACAAAATTGCTACTAAATAGCCTCGTTACATTGCATTCAACCAAAATGCCAATACGTGGCTCTTACAGGAGGCTTTTCGGGTATAGGGTTAGGTCTTTTTTCTTCAAAAGGCTAGGGTGAAATAATACTGTGAAACAAATATAAGGGAGGGGGTGTGGTAGAGGAGTGGGTAATGGGACCTATTATTCAACACCCTTGGGAAAATAAGTTAATTCAATTTATACATGGGACAAAAACTGTCCCTAGACTAAAATATTAACCAATTGTCTACGGGAACCTTGTGTGCCCTCTTATCAACTCTATGGGGATGGCAAAATCAAGTTCATGAGCAGGCAGAGGGTTAGTCTTTCGTCAAGACTCTCGCGCTATATGAACAGTTACGTGTGCGGTGCGAGCGTCGTGAGCGAAGCGAACACATCGAGAGTCCCGCTCGCTGACCCCGTGACGTATAGCTCTGTCACAGCTAGCTAGCTCGCGATCGCATAGAGAATCTCCAAGGCATATAGAGCCTTGACTAAAGGCTAGCGGAGGGTCTGCTACCCAGAAACTCGGCTAACTCAATTGTAAGGTAGAGTGACAAACATATAAAAAAATTTGTTTAAAAGGTCACCTCAAAATCAGATGGAATATTGTCTAAAGTGGTTTCTTCATGGGCATCCCAGCTCCCCTCTTTAGTGGGCTGCTACAGCAACAACAACATCAACATTTAAATACTGAAGACATTATGAATAATGTGTTTTAAACAAATAATTTAATAATTGACAAGCAAAGCAAAATGTCCTCATCGTACAATCGCTATAATGATAAAAACCAAATGACATTCATTGACATAAACTGTTTACACAGTAAAATGTTATATGTCACGTTAGATTGTTTTTACAAAAAGGCAATACATATATTAAATAAAGTAACTAGCCACATTTATTGCGTTTTTTCATCACAGAAATATTCAATTTTACTTTAGTTCTCCCTTATACATGTATGCATGTTGCAAATTAACTGAGAGTAAACACAATCAATCATCTTAATTATTGTTGATATTGGATGCTCTCTGCGTGATTCATGATTATATTATGCATAGTCTTCTGCATTCTCTCATCACTCAGTGCACAAACAACATTTTACCAGATCGAGTGGGTGTGTGTACGGTGATACAAATTCACTTTCAAAACATATATACACTATAGATGATAAATAATCAATGGTTAAAACAATCTTCATTAATCGTGATATGGATCTCACTTTTCGAGTAATTCATCTTACCTAAACTAAAGAACCGATATACATGTAATTTGTAAAAAGGGGAACTCTTTAGAAATAATCCCCTCAAAAACAGTAAATAAGTACTGTTTATGTTTATAACCCTGTTTTTAAAAATAAATACACAATAAAAAGGATATTATGAAAACCTTGACAAAGAATTACCATAATTGTGACATACAAATGATACTGGAAGACAAGATTCCTAAACGGGTCTTGCTGAGCATCGTGGGATACTGGAAGACAAGACTCCTAAACCGAATCTTGCTGAGCATCGTGGGATACTGGAAGACAAGACTCCTAAACCGAATCTTGCTGAGCATCGTGGGATACTGGAGACAAGATTCCTAAACCGAATCTTGCTGAGCATCGTGGGATACTGGAAGACAAGACTCCTAAACCGAATCTTGCTGAGCATCGTGGGATACTGGAAGACAAGACTCCTAAACCGAATCTTGCTGAGCATCGTGGGATACTGGAAGACAAGATTCCTAAACCGAATCTTGCTGAGCATCGTGGGATACTGGAAGACAAGACTCCTAAACCGAATCTTGCTGAGCATCGTGGGATACTGGAAGACAAGACTCCTAAACGGGTCTTGCCGAGCATCGTGGGACTAGAGGTGCACAAGAAAACCCAGCGACTCAGCAACGGATGGTTTAACAAAAACCAAACATCGAGCGACATCCAACCAACGTAGACCAGTCGGCTGCATCAAATCCTTCATCGCAGAGCAACATCCAGCGCAGTGCAGAGCTAATAGGTCGTAGACTGAGACCAAACGAATCCACGAACTACGAAATCCGTGAATCCTGGCCGGAACCGGTGGCGCGTCCAACAAGTCGGCGATTTCGGCATCCTGACCAATTCCAAAAGGAGCCGATCGTTGGACTTCCCGCCGTCCTCTCAACGGAGGGTTCTACCGCGGTACGAGAACCGACAAAGGGTGTTCCGCTACAATAGCAAGACCCAGCAAGATGTAATAACTTATTGTGTATAAGAATCTAAAAACATAATTTTATCAACTGGTTCATTTTGTTCTCATTTACTAAATTGACTTGATAAGACAGAAAAAAAGAAAGTATTATTAAATAGAAAATGTTTGTATGCAGAATTCAGAGTCATGGTTTGATAACATAGTTCACATCCAACTGTAACTAAGAAATTATACAAAATGCAGTTCAAGGTAAACCTAACCTACAGTTTTACCCGATTTATGTTTGTATAGTGTCTAAATTAGTAATAATAATTATTATGATAATAATGTGTGCTTATAATTATAGTGCGTAATAGTCACTTTGACCCTCTATGCGCATTACAAAAAATACTAAATTAAATCAACAAAATACATCATACAATGTATACAACATACATCAAAATAATACAATTAAGGAAAGACAAACTACAATGCGGTCTATTAAAAAAATGTCTTTAAGGATTTCACAAAACAATCTGTACTTGTTATGTCTTTCAATTGTTGGGGAAGCCGATTCCATAACATAGGTGCTACTGTTGCAAATGCATGATCCTCATATGTAATGTATGTGTCTCTGTTTTGGGGACTATCAAGAGGTTCTTATTTAAGAAACAAAGATTTATAATTGATTTGTACGGTAACAATAATATATAGCCAAGTAAGTTGTTGAATCGTTTTATTTTTTAAAGATTTATTTTGTAAATGATTATTCTACTGGTTGCAAATAACTTTTAAAGATAATAATCATAACATTTCATCCTTCATTCTAGTGTCCAATAATAATAGGCGAAATGTATTCAATAATAATTACATGGGCATTTATATAGTGCAGTTAGCTACACTGAGATGTATAATTCACTTGTAAAGAGTTTTTATGAAGTAAACACAATAAAAAGTGGGGAAAATGAAGGAACATATATGGGATTGAAACAGGATCATTCATCAACATCTAGTACAGTCTCACTGGTCTTAGTGGCAACCTGTCTATAGCAGCCGACCTGTCTATTATTTAAGCGCTTAGAGGCTCTTTGCAATTTGCGCTATATAAATGTCTATTATTATTATTATTATTATAGCAGTCACCCTACATATAGTGGCCACAATAAGTGATCCCCAATGCTATGGAACCTGTTTATAGAGGTTACCTGTCTACAGTGTCCACTTTACTTGTTTCCCTTCATGGGTGGTCACTAAACACAGGTTTTACTGTATTTCTGTTTAAATAACTACCTTCTTTCCTATAATAACTACTTGATAATGGAACATCATACATGAGATTATTGTTCATTCTTATTTTTCTAATTTTGTAAGGAAAACAACTAATGACTAGTAAAATTAAACATTGCGACTTAATACATCTGGGCCCTGTAGCAGAAAGAGTTGCAATTGATTGTAAGTCAGATCATGTGACTAAATGCACAAATTTTCTGACTTGCAATTAATTGCAACTTTACAATTCATTGCATCTCTTTCTGCAACAGGGTCCTGAATGGATAAGGAATACCTCAAATGAGTATTATACATTTACTTTTTAATGAGATTATCTAGAATGATGCATAAATGTCTGAAAGGGCACAAGAACAATTACATTCAAGGTGATTTCTATCAATTCCTGCACAAATAACAGAATGCATATAAATATTCTAAGGCATGACTATACTACAGAAGTAGAACATATGAATATCAGAACATACCGTAATCATTATACCACAATAGAGTACCGAAGCTGTGACATTATAAAAATACATTTTTAGAATTTCTCAATTTGAACTTAATTTCCTGAAAAAGCATAACAAATAATGCCCAAGGTTAAAAATAGATTGAATATGTGACGTATTTGCAGAGATATGACCATCGGAATAAATAGACTACAATAGGAAATTATTGTTAAATAGCTGATCTGGTTCGTTCATTCTGATGGGCATATCTCAGCCAATTAATACTTCACATATTTGATTGATTATTTTTGATGCTCTTTCGGAAAATGAAGTTCAAATTTGGAAATTCTAAAAATAGGTTTTTGATGACGTCACACTTGACCACTCTATTCCTGCATACAGTTTAGCAACACTCTTGGAGTCCAACGAATGAATAAATAACACCACATGAGCAAAAATTGGGCTTACTGCACGTGCCAAACATATTACATTTTGGGTTTTGAAGCTAGTGGTTTGCATTCACAGATAATAGCATGAGGAACAAAAAGTAAAACATCTCTGAATTATCAAATGTGACCGGCTATAGCAAAACCCGGCACTTGTCGGTAAAAATCAAAATGTAGATTGTCATACCATTACAAAGGCCTCATCACAAGCTTTCATTTGATGCTTTGTTCTAACTAATTGGTCAATAATTAACGAAGGTATGATTGTTTCAATTTTACAATCATAGGTCAATAGTACACACATTGTGTGAACATAAAATGCCAATTTCTTCAAAACATGAATTTTCCAACAAGTGTCAGGTTTTGCTATAGCCGGTCACAAATAATAACAGTTTCACTTACAAGAAATCAATGATTCCAAACAGGGAAACTGTCCATAAATATATAATATGCATGATAATAATGAGCAAAGAAAATAGGAGTTTATCCGGGGGGAAGCCTTATTTTTTTGCTCATCTTCATTTATAGTATGTATTTATACCCGGTAAGTTTCCCTATGTTTGACAAATCTATACAAAATTCCGCATCAACATCGGTGATCCCTTGCATACCGTAGAACACCGTCGTCAAGCACCCCCTAAGCACCTATACGCATCTTGCTTTTAGGTGACGTTTCCTTGAGATTCACCTCCATTATTATCCTCATGAATATTCCTCACCATTATTTGCATTCTTGATTAACGTTTCCCTTTTGGAAAGAGAGCGGGCGCTCTTTAAAAGCAAGATGCGTATAGGTGCTTGGGGGTGCTTGACGATGGTGTTCTACGGTATTCCAAGTAATGAGCAAAGAAAAAAGAGTTTATCCGGGGGAAACCTAATTTTTTTTGCTCATCTTCATTAATAGTATGCATTTATACCCGGTAAGTTTCCCTATGTTTGAAAAAAACCTATACAAAATTCTGCATCAACCTCGGTGATCCCTCGCATATATTCAAAGAAGTACTCCTTCAAAGAGGAAGTACTAGGATCAAAGGCTTAGGTCCTCCCAGACAATTACTGGGTTTCTTTTGTAGACTATTGAATTCCGCTACATATGGCCTAGATGATTAAAGTTGATTTCTTATCTATCGAGTTTGTGTCAGGTTCTGACCATCACGCACCTAGCGCAATGCGTTCGCAAGATGGCACCGCATGTCTGATTTAAGAATCCAAACTACTTTTAAGAATGAACCAATGATGTAATTGCATTTGGACGGGTCATCACTTAGGTCAAGGGTCAGCTACTGGGAAGGTCTTTGGGCACGGCCGTCGTTATTCTGATCCCGTGCATCTCTTTCACTTCCTCCGATAGCGCCTGCAGTATAGAAGAAAAGGAAAATGATGAAATATTATATGATATCTGATGGGCATATAGAAACTTTTCGCTTAAAGAGATCTAGAGATTTGTGTGCTGGATTGAGTGCAGTATGTATCCGATGACCGGGGTAATAATAGTGATGCGCCGCGAGCGTCGAAAGACGGAACGTGCGCCATACAAGTAGCCACCATTATTATTATTATTAGTAGTAACATTGTCAAAATCCCCAAATCTTACTAAGATCTCTAGTGGTTCTCTCATACCTTTTGTATTTGTATTACCAATAGAAGCATAGAACATGTTTTTGTTTTTTCGAATTTCCCTTCCGTTAAAGAGACATTTACGATTGATTTATTTGGATTTTAATTATCCACTTGAAAGTTTTAACCGTGTACAAAGTCAGTGCAATGAGTAAGCGAATATCACTTTGCAATCCAGCACATTACTCAGCCATATAATATCCATTTAATAAATGAAATTGTCACACATTTACTTATTGGACGCATCACATCACAACAATACATATTTTATCAACCATTCGTCACTTTTTGCACATGTCAACAAAGTTACTAGATCCCTTTAAATAGAACCGACACCCCCAAAAATATATCTTTTGAAATGTGAAAGAGAATGGTTGTGGCTATTCATTCTATGACAATGATGATTAACAACATTGATTAAATAAATGTATGAGTCAATTAACTCACATACACACACACAAACACCCACACACAATGTCAAGTATAGCTCCTCTGTCATATGCCGCATCAACACAGACACAATAAAAAATAAAAAAACGCAGAGGCTTTCCTCACGCACCCAATCAAACAATCATGATTAACAATGAGGAAGTGGAGAAGTTCTATTTCATTTTATTTTAACCCACAAACAAACATCAACATTAAAGATCCTGTCCACCTTTTGCAAGCCAAATTTTTTAAGTTGAGAGATTATTGTCTTATAAGAAAGAAAATGTTATTTAAGAACTTGCCTGAAAACATTAGGGCTTGAAACCTCCTTTTTGCGAAGTTAAACTGATTGTAAGAACTCAAAATAATAAAAGATCAGACCGTCCTTTAATTCTGATTTACGACCCTTCGTTCGTGTATGGTTTCGCTTACGTTAGTTGTTAGCACTGTGCGGGCAAGCCAATGTCCGCAAGTTGCGGTTGTATCGCAACAACAGCGAAAGTGAAGATTAAACAAAATAACCAAGATTTATTAAACTTACAATCTTTTCTCTCTTTATTTTCTAGACTTTTTTTGTGGCAAACATAAAAGAAATTTTGTTTTTACAATAACTTTAACATTGTTGTAATATCATGCTAAATCAGATAAATAAATTTGTTGGCCGAAATGTAGTTCGATATGAAAAGATGATTTCTACATTACAGGGTTGTTCGATCTAAAATTATATGTGGGACTGTTATATTCATCCTCACCCATCAACTGGAAACTGTTCAGATGATTTGTAAATTGCTGATACTCCCTTTAAAGGGATAGTTGAGTTTTGGTATAGAGGGCGCTACAAAAAATAATTATTTTGTGAGTTAATGAAAATCTGAGTGTCAAATTTGAAAGAGCATACAATTTGAATGACAGAATAAACTTCATTTGATCAAAATCGGTTCAGAAATGGCTGAAATATCCATAAACATAACCATTTGTAATAATTGTGGGGCCCCACAATTATTTGATAAGTTTGAACCAGCCATTACAATTTTTTTTAAATGCTTCCTTTTTTCAAAAATTTACAAAAGAGGTTTTTAAATAGTTGTTGATTATCTCTCTATCTAATCACCATTTTAACAAAACATGACATGTACTATATTTTATTTAAAATGGTTGAAACCAATGAGTTTTTAAAAAGCGCCCTCTTGAGTTTTAAAGGCTCTTTTTGAATGATAAGAGGCTTTTTGTCATTTGTAATTTGTAATGTTTCATTCCCTTTGAGCATGATTGAGTTATAACTATTAGTTTGTAATGTAATGGTGCAGGTTTTGGTTACTAAAATTCAGTTTCAAGTTGACCAAAACTGTACTCTCTTTACCAAAACTCAACTATTCCTTTAATGTTCTAGTTTCTATACATGTATGAGAACTGCCAAAAAAGATTGACATTTTTCATGAGGGAAAGTCCCTAATTAATCCAGCACGTCCAACAAATTGACTCATTTGCCTCCGCATACAGAGACCGATCAGGAAACATATTTTATCACATGAATCATTGACACGAGAATAGCAAATAATCCATTCATAAAATGTTTCTGCTCCAGTAATTCAAAAGCAAAATATTTACCATGAACAATTAAAAAAGGGTTTGATTACGCAAAATATAACCTTTAATAGAAAAGGGAAAGATACGTGCATTTCCCCCAAATAATGAAATTTGTAGGACAAAAGTGTGTTTGGTCTTGTGGTGAGGAAACATTAAATTTCATTTACTGTTCTTGATCAAATTTAAAAGAAACTTACATGTGATTAGATTAGAGTAAACAAATAATATTCTTTCAAACATATCTAGGGAAACTGATCAGAAAAAACCCTATTTTATATGCTCTTTTTCCATTTATAAACATATTATTGTGCAAATTGTGTAATTCACTATAATTTTGTAATTTATTTACCAATTTTGTACAATTTATTACATTTTGTAATTTTCTTATCAACTTGGTTGGAAATGGCAAAAAAAAATTGAACTCAAACAAACCTAAGTGGAACTTTTTTAAAGGGAAGTTATCTAAATAAATTTGAATGAGTATTATTTTGGTACCGTAATTTGCATCTACCGTAGTCATAGTGGCAAAGAAAAACACAGGGAAGTGGTAGTATAAAATCAATCGTGCGCTTTTGGGGGGTAGTCTAGATACAATTATTTGTAACCAGTTGCATCCATGCAGCCACTAGCAGGGAGAGATTTAATAACAAAATGTATAATTATGATTAATAATGACAGTTATTGGGCTTAACTTTGATACATCACACGATGTATGAATTTAATCCCCTGCAGAGATATTCAGAGTTTTTTTTGTGGGGGGGGGGGGGGGGGGGGGGGGTTCGGGAAAAAATAATTGAGAGTCCTCAATTTCTTGCTTTTTACATGCCTATTGCCAAATATGATTGATTCCTTTGATTTACTGAACAAAGTAAACATCAAGCCTTAAATGGAGACTTAATTACATTGTTAATGATGTTTAAAATGTGATGGAGAAACACTATTAATTTATCCTTTTCTTCAACTGGCATCAACATTGTAACATTTGATAAAACCATTTACATGTATCAGCTTGAAAATATGAAAGGGCTTTTTACTTCTCACTTTGAACCAACTACTAACATTGGTTATTTTTTATGAGTCACATATATGTCTGTTGAATATGAGTGAGAGCTTCCAGGTGAATAAATCATGCCATAAATATGATAAATGGTTTCCGATTGTACATGCCACATACAGTTCATTCCTTTCAATCCTTTGAATAATTGAACCCGGATGACCGACTACAGCCAGGTAAAAAATGTTCTGAGCAAATTGAGCCTCATTGTAAGACTTAATTTCATTGTAATACTGCTCTAATCGAAAACGGATTGCTATTAATTAGTAATCAAGTTTGCAACGGAACCTAAGCACCTGCTTCCGAGAATGCACGGATCATGTTTGATCCTAAGTACGCCAAAAAAGTTTGATTGATGAGGAGTAGTTTTATATTTTCCCAAGATAAATCGTGGCAAAATAATGTAAGTAAGGAACGGATACAAATTATTATGGAAAAAGATCCTTCGCCGTCCTTGCCCCAACTCTTTGGAATAACCTTCCTTTTGAACTTCGCTCTCTAACCTCTGTCACTTTATTCGCTTCTAGATTAAAATCACACCTCTTCACTCATTAAGTGACTGTAATTTCTTTTTTGGTACCTTGTAATAGACCCATTCTTAGTAAATGCAATGTTAGGTTATTGTAGATTGCTTGGAATTTTCTTTATTTTTCGTTAGTTTATGCTTTATTATGATTGTAATGATTTAAGTTGAATTTTCATATTTTGTATAGCTTAATATAGTGTTATTTTTGTAGAGTGTATATTATAATCATTGAATTGTAAAGCGCATTAAGACCATGTATAATGCGCTATATAAACACTATTATTATTATTATTATCATACAATGTATGTCTTTTAGAAGCCAGACCCTGGGCAAACGAGAATCAATTTCCAGAAAATTTGTGAGTAACGCGAGGTCGCAAGCCCAGGGGAAAGAGGGAGAGTGTTTTGAAAAGTGATCTTGTTCAAAGAGGAAATGTAAAAAGGGGGAAACGGAAAAGGGGAAACACCTGATTTGGCGCATCAAGGACCAACTTCACATTCACCCTGGAGAAAAAGAGAAAAACAGCGCCGGGGTTTTCCCTTTCTGATCTAGTGGGATATACATGACACGAAACGGTTTGTTTGCCTGGTTTATAAGTACCTACATGAGTGAAGGCCTGTTGAGGCAGTGATGAAGGTGTTTTTGTTCTCATGAGCATAATATTTGCATGTTTGATAAGGTATTTTTGGCACAAGGCAATCTCTAATGTGGTTTAAAGATTTAAGGGACCTTATTTAATCGGTCTGTCTAGCAGTAGTAGGCGTAAACATGTATGCATGCGTGTAAGGATGTGACGCACGTGTCATTTATTTACCCGTCTGTGTTTTCGTTTATGTACGTGACGTTATGCGCTTGGGTGTGGAGGTACTAGATCGTATCTAGGCAACATACATATCGACTGCTGATAGAATTTTCCATAGAATTATGTTTTTTTTTACTAAAAGTGCCTGTGTTTGTTCATATGGCCGGATACAGAGCATTAATTTTTCTTTAATGTGTTTCCTTTAAAGGGATACCGTAAATACCGGCGTAATCGCCGCACCCGCGCTAAACGCCGCACCGCGACTTTGGGCATTGAAATTGAAAAAAAAAAAATGTGGGAGAAAAGTGTGCTAGGAAAACTGGCGACAAAAAAAGCATGAATAACGGCGGGAAACAAGAAAATCGGCTGGGAAAATGTGCCAAATTTTAGCATGAAATCGGTACTACAGAGAACCAGGTACTGTGATGTACGTACGTGCAAATGCAATGCATTCATAACGCACGTAGCTAGATCGATGACAGCTAGGCGAGCGCGGCGCTGGCAGTGTGCATTTGTTTCGTAACTTTGAAGTTAAAAACGTATCAGATTTCGCAAATATCAGCAAAAAAAGGTGAGAAACCATTCTAGGCCAGGGTAAACGTAGACAATTTGGCTATATAATGTGTTATCACACAATACAATACAGTGCAATACAACCAATAGTCCCACACCTGCTGAAATGTGTTGTTTTGAGGCCGGTCAAGAGTGACATTTTGACTGTCTCCGCGTACACACCGCACCCCGACTTTGCAGGTTTTTTTCGAGGAAAAAGTATGCGGCGATTACGCCGGTATTTACGGTAGATGAGTTTTGGTAAAGAGAGTACAGTTTTGGTAAAACTGAATTTTAGTAACCAAAACCTGCACCATGCATTACAAGCTGATAGTTATAACTCCACCATGCTCGAAATAAATACAAAATTACAAATGACTAAGTAAAAAGCCTGTTATAATTTGTTTTTAAAGAGCTGTTAAAACTGAAGAGGGTGCTCTCTAAATAAATTGGTTTCAACCATTTAAAATAAAATATTGTGCATGTGATGTTTTGTTGGCATAGTGATTAAATAGAGAGATAATCAACAACTATTTAAAAACCTCTTTTGTATATTTTTGAAAAGAGGTTCAAAATTATTGAATAATTGTGGGGCCCCACAATTATTACAAATGGTTATGTTTTTGGATATTTCAGCCATTTCTGAACCGATTTTGATCAAATAAAGTTTATTCTGTCATTAAAATTGTATTCTCTTCCAAATTTGACACTCAGTTTTTCATTATCTCACAACAAAATTATTTTGTGTAGCGCCCTCTATACCCCAAAAAAAGATACCGAGCATGGTGGCTTAGCGGTTAGAGTGTCCGCCTCATGCACGGGAGGGTCCCGGGTTCGAACCCAGACCGGGTCATACCAAAGACTTTAAAAATGGTAACTTCTGCCTTCTAGCCAGACGCTCGTCATTTATAGAATGGAGAAGGGAAAGTTAATCACACAAGGTTACCAGAGGACTGGCCCCCTTCTGTAGGCTTTCGCTACATTTAGTAGACGTGTGGCACGGGCGTAGACATGACATTGATACCCATTCAAGTGGGGGGGATGATCTATTCATCCATCCCCCCCAGTTGAATGGGTATTACGTAACTCGCTACGCCCGTGACGTGTGGCATAGGGCTAATGAATCAGAGATAGGCGCCGCCTTATGTGCCAAAATTGGCACGGGAAGGACTTTAACTTTTAACCTCTATACCAAAACTCAACTATCCCTTTAAGCTAAATGACTATATATTGGGAAACGTCCCACACAAAAATAATGAAATGTTCACTTTTATCACCGACCTTTTTAAAGTATGTATTTTTTTACAAATATGGGTCCTAATTTGGCCAGGAAATCGCCTTTTAATTGATATATATTTGCAATTTAGAAAAACATCTCTGGTAAAAGATCTATATCGCTGAAGGTTGTAATTTGAAATGTTTGTCCGCACATTATATGCAAAGCACACGCAAACCGCGTTACGCGTATCAGATCAGCTAGCTACAAGACTCAATCCGGGGAGGACGGGCGGAACGATGCATGGAACTTTTCTGATATTTCCACATGTTACAATGTAATGGTTCATAATTTACTGCATGAACCCTCTTCAAAGTGCCAGGGGTTTTAATGCTCTATGGCATTTGTGTGTTTTGTTTTGTTAACTCGCAAAATGCGAGCTTGGCGACTCAATTTCAACCATCTTGTTTTGGCCAATAGCATGGATTTCCATAATTTTCCCAATACTGGCCTCTATGGCTTTTAAGATTCACGAGAAAATATACCAGTTCAAAACTTATTAATAATTTAAAGAGGATTCAGCTTTGCTAAAATATTCATGGCAGTGTGGGGCGTTCCCCAATAGGCCCCAAGCAGTACTATACCAGGGCCCCATGTTTATTAAACACTGCTAGCTTAGTTCCATGCTAAGTCCATTTCAGATCATAGAGTTTAGTGAACAACAAGCAATTTTCCTGGTCCCCAACAAGGGTTTATGCTGGGTAAGCATTATTACCCACTAAGTTAACACCTAGTTCACAACTAAAAGATTGTGTGTTTAATTCTAAGCCACATCATCCAAAATAGATTTAACATGAAACTAAGTTAGCAATATTTTATGAAATATGGACCCAGTTCACTTCAAATTTAGGAAGTAAAGTGGTAATATACTACAAACTAATTATAGAGTGCTGAACTGCTATAAGCAAGGAGCCATAGATAATCTTTAGTTGCCAACTAATATTATTTAGTTACCTAAATAGGTAACAAATGCTCATCAGATAACTATACAGGTGATCAACGTGGTGTGGCTTACCTAGCCCCAGCATCTAAATCATACCTAGAATGGAGCTAGTGCAGTTTAATGACTATGGGTACTGAAGACGCGCCATTTAATTATTAAACCCAGTTCCTTGATAAATACAATTCAATACCTGGGCCCATATTCATAAAACCACACTAGCTCAGTTCCAATCCAAGTATATTTTGGTTGATGGTAAAGGCCGGTCACATATCACCGGATAGCGGTAAACGGATGCCCTACTGAGAGTAACATTTTCAATCTATTCGTTCTCCGTTTGTATGCGTTTCTTGTCAGGCGATGTACTCTGATATACCTGGGTAAATGTTTTTGTCCATGAAGCAATGGAGACGACGACTGGGTTGTCTGGGTATTAAGCATTTATTACTGGGAGCACCCTCAACCCCCACCCCCCCCTGCCTCCCCCACCCCCCCCCCCTCCCCCCCCCCCCCCCCCCCCCGTTGGCAAGCTGCTCATAGATCTCTAGATGCATACTTAGCCCTATCATCTATAGACTTCTAAAGAATGGATTTAAGCTAGTGTGGTTTTATTACTATAGGCACTGCAGTCTACCTTACATACATCTCAGTTGTTCTATATTACAGTTTTGGTCAAACCATAATTTTAGTAACCTAAACTTGTAAGTAAAAAATAGCAATTTATAATTAAATGATGCTTGAATGGCAGCAAAACATATAAACAGCAAAGGTTGCAGGGGCTGTTTTCATTTTTTTTTAAAGCAGCCATTAACACAAGAGCGCGCCCCTCCAGACACCTCAAGTTTCAAGTCAACCAAGTCTGTTTCAATTTTTAGAATGTGAATGTGATGTTTAGTTAATAATTATATTCAATAGAGATATCAACAACAATTTTAAAATGTGAAGGAATAAAATTATTGAATAAAATTTGGTTCCTTAACATTTATTCCAATCAGATATATTTTATGGATATTTCAGCTGTTTCTGAACTCATTTTGATTAAACAAAGTTGATCTACAGGTCTTTAAAATGATGTGCTCTTTCTACTCACAACAAAATTATTTCTTGAAGTGCCCTCTAAACCAAAACTGTACGATCCCTTTAATATGAAGGCAAATCCAAATGGTTCCTCTTAGAATTCATCTTATTGCACTGCAACCAAGTTATTACCAGGATGGAATTCCCCTCATTTAACAACCAACTTTCGATGCCCTGCAACATGATCTTTTTAAAAACATGATCGCGTATCACAAGTTGAGTCAGGGCATTCCCTATTACACTTTCCAGATTGTTTGCGAGACGAGACGAGACGGCAAACATGTACATATTTACAGAGAAGCCTGATAAGGTGAAATCCCCTACGGGCAGCTGGTTGCCATGGAAACTAACATTTCATATTACCACGACAGGCCTGAAAAGGCTGAAAGTCTCAAACTTTGTACTTAAAGTGATCCGTTAACCCTAACCAGGCCGGGTTATTTTGGCTATGCTCTGGGGGGGGGGGGGGTGGTGGAGTCCACCCCCCCCCCCCCAAGATCTCGGCCGTCGAACGCGCGGCCGCCACAAAATTTGGCACGCAGATAGCTTGCATCATAATCTACAAGATCGCGTTGTTATTTTTTTTTTTATCATAAATTTTTAATTAATTATGCAAATTTATGCAGAAATCACTTTTTTGTCTGTAAATCACTAAATATTGCTCAGAATATGCTAATTGTATGCATGAATATTCTTTATGACTTAATTGACAGGTTTTGAACATTAAAGATTGCGACAGCCAAAATTTTCTTTGTTTTGGGAATTTCTTATGTATATATTTCTTTGTTTTTGGAACTTTTGTTTTTTATTGTTTTTTTCAATGGAATAAATTATTGACCATTGTCCAACCATTTTTAGCCCAAAATTAAATGATTGCAGTGATTAGAATGAAAAATAATGAAGGTTTTGTCTATTCTAGGAAAAAAATCAATTTCCATAGGATTTGTTCACAAATCACAAAATTTAGCAATTTTCGGGCCGACGCTCACTTAAAAAAGGTCACGTGACTTTAGAACGGTATACCCGGTCGTCGCAAATTTGGTCTCAAAAGTTGCGCAAGACTTCAATGAAAAAACTTGCGAAGTCGCGCAGCAATATCTGCGCGCGTTGCAGAATTATCCGCGCGAACAGTTGAGGGGGGGTGGATTCCACCCCCTCCCCGGCCTGGTTAGGGTAATTAAAGCTTCATAAGATTTTCTTTTGTAAAAGTGATATTTAAAACTACAATTATATTATACATATACTGCATGGTTTGGAGTTGAATATATACCAGAATATACTGTTTCAAAACTTTCAATACTGAATGTTTGACTCGCTGGAAGCTGCACTGGATGTCCTTTGAATAAAAAGACATGTGCACAGAAACCTGCTTATCCATTACAAACAAAAATTGTGAATGCCCTATGCATAGTGCAGATTACACACTGGCTAGGTGCTACTGCAGGGAATAATTTTCCTGGTATCGCATCGCAATTTGCTATGCATTTTTGCATGACTGCTATACAAAATATCTTTTGTGTAGCAGTTTTCTTCCATAGAAGTGTACAGAATTTCATTTGAAATATTTATCCATCGGTTGAAATTGCTAATCAAATTTGAGGAGGAAAATTATTCCCTGTACTGCAATGCGCATAAACTTGCCTAGGTTAAAGAGGACCACCAGGCAAAGAACAACACATAAATATGAATTTTGGTACCGTTGTGTACGTGATATTAAATAGATGCTCAGAACTTTGCAAAGGGTGGTGTAATTAATTACCACCACTTACGGAACCAACATCATCTCAGGGTTCCGTATGCGCCGAACATCTGTAAGTGCGCCAATTCTATTCTATTATTGGAGACAATAGAATCCTGGAAGGTAGTCTTCGTATGCAGACCCATGAATGCATGCTTTAGTAAATTGGGATGCGCTTTCGGCTTCCAATCATATAATTTGTTTCTGGAAACATATTTTTAATGGACTACTAAAGATGTTACCTTTAGATTTAGTCCTGTACATAGATATCTCTAGGGCCTAGAAATTTTCATAAGTCCAATGGTTTTTTAACTATTCATGGTCTAAATGGTTTCTAGAAACAAGGCGATAGCCGTAAAGTGCCTCGCCCACTTGCACGAATTCATGCAACATTAGACCTCATTTGACCTTTGACCTACTTATGTGACCTTTGAACCCAGAATATCATGGAGGCAAATATAGGGCACCTACCAATCAAGTTTGGTTACAAACAGATGCAGGGTTGGAAAGTTATCAACTTTAATAGACTCTTGCAGGTAAAATTTCACATTGGACCTCATTTGACCTTTGACCTACTTATGTGACCTTTGACCCCATAATATCATGGAGGCCAATATAGGGCACCTACCAATCAAGTTTGGTTACAAACAGATGCAGGGTTGGAAAGAAATCAACCCGAAAAGACTCTTGCAGGTAAAATTTCACATTGGACCTCATTTGACCTTTGACCTACTTATGTGACCTTTGACCCCATAATATCATGGAGGCCAATATAGGGCACCTACCAATCAAGTTTGGTTACAAACAGATGCAGGGTTGGAAAGAAATCAACCCGAAAAGACTCTTGCAGGTAAAGATTCACATTGGACCTCATTTGACCTTTGCCCTACTTATGTAACCTTTGACCCCAGAATATTATGGAGGCCAATATAGGGCATCTACCAATCAAGTTTCGTTACAAACAGATGCAGGGTTGGAAAGAAATCAACCCGAAAAGACTCTTGCAGGTAAAGATTCACATTGGACCTCATTTGACCTTTGACCTACTTATGTAACCTTTGACCCCAGAATATTATGGAGGCCAATATAGGGCATCTACCAATCAAGTTTCGTTACAAACAGATGCAGGGTTCGAAAGTTATCAACCCTAATAGATTCTTGCAGGTAAAATTTCACATTGGACCTCATTTGACCTTTGACCTACTTATGTGACCTTTGACCCTATAATATCATGGAGGCCAATATAGGGCACCTACCAATCAAGTTTGGTTACAAACAGATGCAGGGTTGGAAAGTTATCAACCCTAATACTCTTGCAGGTAAAATTTCACATTGGACCTTATTTGACCTTTGACCTACTTATGTGACCTTTGACCCCATAATATCATGGAGGCCAATATAGGGCACCTACCAATCAAGTTTGGTTACAAACAGATGCAGGGTTGGAAAGAAATCAACCCGAAAAGACTCTTGCAGGTAAAGATTCACATTGGACCTCATTTGACCTTTGACCTACTTATGTGACCTTTGACCCCATAATATCATGGAGGCCAATATAGGGCATCTACCAATCAAGTTTGGTTACAAACAGATGCAGGGTTGGAAAGAAATCAACCCGAAAAGACTCTTGCAGGTAAAGATTCACATTGGACCTCATTTGACCTTTGACCTACTTATGTAACCTTTGACCCCAGAATATTATGGAGGCCAATATAGGGCATCTACCAATCAAGTTTCATTACAAACAGATGCAGGGTTCGAAAGTTATCAACCCTAATAAGACTCTTGCAGGTAAAATTTCACATTTGACCTTTGCCCCATAATATCATGGAGGCCAATATAGGGCATCTACCGATCAAGTTTGGTCACAAACAGATGCAGGGTTGGAAAGTTATTTAAATTTGTGTAAGGGTCGCGCGTCACGGACGGACGACGGACGGAGGAGGGCGGACGGAGGACAGACAGTCAGACAGACGGACGGACGGACGGACAGAGGACAGACGGACGCAATTTGGATCCCTTAGTCTCCCTCCACCTACGGTGGGCTCGACAAAAATCAGCATTGTTGCCACCTTGGCAAAATTGAGCATTTTTTTAATAAGCATTATAAAGATAATTAGCTAATTTGCATATTTCTGAAATAAGGTCAGAGGTCATTTGTTATGTAGGAATAGTGCAAATATAATGAAAACTATTATTTTTGCTCCATGTTGCCGAGGTGGCAAGAAGGCTGATTTTTCTCTAGAAACCATTTAGAAGATGAATAGCACCAAAAAAATTGGACTTATGAATGACTCCAGGTCTAATACACGACATATAGAACCATCTACTGGACTAATTTTTGTAAGAATATTATATTTTGGTGGTGGTACCCTTTAAAATGGCGATCTGCCGTGAAGCGTTTCAAACCGTGCCCTCTACATCCCAATGCAATGACATCTTAAAAGCCTTTTAAAAGCCTGTTAGAAGGCAGGAAGATAAGAAAGCCTCAGATTCCTGCAGCCCCCCCCCCCCCCCTCCCCAAGAGTTAATGAAAGAGGCAATATTCGGCAAAAAAAGCAACTCAAATTTGCGCAACACTATGTCATTTTCGAGAAAAACCATGTCATATTCAGGCAAAACTGTGACATTTGATTTGGCTAAAATCTTGTTATTGGCAAAAGCATCTCATTTTGGGGGTGCAGTTAAGTGGTACAGACCCTTTTTTTAAATTGCTTTTTTGGCAAAAAGGTGAAAAATTATTATTCAACAAAAAAGACAACTGCCCCCTCTCACCCGACCCCCACCCCCAGATTAAAGTGTGCCTGTAAGTCTATGAGGCTGGGGTATCTTGTATCGGGGCCATCTACAAAGTGTGTACGCAAATTACTGTCCGAAATTGTCCCCCCCCCCCCCCTCCCCCTGTACGCACTTTTTATGCACGTGGTTGAATACAGCATACGCGTCAGCATGAACCCCCCCCCCTCCCCCCTCTTGTGTGTACGTACTTTGTAGATGGCCCCATCATGCTATAAATTTGTCCCTCACCACTCGTTGCACTGCAGTAGCCTTGCATGAGTATGTTTTTAAGCCAAATGTTCGTTTTGGGAAAATTACCGAAAATAATTTTATTGGCCAAACTAATTGATTAGTATTGTAGAAATAGTATAACAAAGGGCTTGTGTGGAAAAATCTGAACCTTAGTACTATAGTTAAATTAAGAAATATCAGTTGAAATGTTTATTCATGCCGCTGACATTGGGCCTAAATTCACCACCAGTTTGGCCCTTTACGCCAGCGTAGCTATACGCTCATTCATGTCCGGAGCTCACGTGGTTGAAGATTTACCATCTATAGGCATTGCACACAGCCGCAAACATGCAGTCTAATTCTATCAGCAGAGTTCTGATAGTTGTAATTTCAAACATTTTATTTCTCAAATATTTTATTTCAACGCAGTTCGTGTCCACATTAACAGATAAGTAAGGATTTATTCTTTCACATGGTTGGTGAAAAAAACACATATTTTTTCGTTTTTTATGGTGGGGGGCGTTTCCCAGTACTATCATATGGCTTATAGAATAAGCCTGGGGGTACCTGTGCTTTCTTCCCATCATTTGAAAACATCCCTCTATTTCTATCAAAATTACATTTTCGATGGAAAGACGTCATCAATTTATTGCATTTTTTTAAATACATGAAATCCCTTGAATTCTATAAAAAATTACATTTTCGATCGAAAGACGTCATCGATGATTGAATTTCTTTCAAATAATTGAAATGTACAGTTGTAACATTGATCAGCATACTATTACTCTCTTTAAAAGGTCACTATTGTTGGTCTACCCACTCACAAGAAATACCTTTGAAGGGAAATGTTTTCATTCTGAATTTGCTCATCCATGTACAAGCGTAGAATTTGATATTATCTCAAGTACTTGAAGTACTTCCATCTATAAGGATTACAAAATAGGACTTGTTCTGATCAAAATTATCAATTGGAAATTGAAATTTGAAATACTACTTGAAATAATGCTACGTGATAACAAATATGATGATGATGGTGGTGGGGATGATACAACAAATTTAGCAAATTCCCTTTATTCAGTCAAATTATACATTTACTGCTGGTGCCAAGAGAGGGAGTTTGAGCTTTTCTAATTGCACAATCCTACATATCATTTACAGCCACTGAAACAAGGAAAGAATTTTTTAATTTAGGGGGCTACTTTTTCAATCTGATGGATATCACAAAATATTTCACATAATACCCTCTAGAGATGGTAATTTTAGGGGCTACCTACTGATTTCAGAGGGCTATTTTGAAAATTAGGGGGCAAAGTCGCCCTCAGCCCCCCTGTATTTCTTACCCTGCACTGAAACCACATTGCTATCAATCATAATTTCTGTTTATCATGCTAACAGTTCTTGGAAAACAGCTGCCAGGGCATATCTGTGACATTTGCTCCAAAACAGTTGGTGGTCATCCAAAATGTGGTCTAAATTTGATGGGCATGTACATTTAATAAGACAAATGGTGACAGTACAGATGTGGTCCATATATTATCTAGAAGGGTTTATCCTTGAGGAGGATTTTTCAATTATCACATTGATGTAGACGACTATTGCTGGATGGAATAGTTTGCTTTACGATTTGTGCATGTCACAGCTAGCGTAAAGGGTTATCTATAGCTCAGCTGGTAGAGCACCGGTCTAGCAATCCAGAGGTCTCAGGTTCCAATACTGGAGAAACCCCATTTTCTTTGAGCTTCGTCTTTTATTTATAATCTGTGCATGTGTCAGATTATTTCAACCGCCTGTAAACCAATGGCAATAGCACATCAATTGTCAGTTTCCTTGTTGTCTCATTTCATGGCGATATTTTGTTCAACAATAAACTTTCTTAAAGTAACTGTTTTGACATGCAAAAAGTGATGAGTGGTTGATACAAAGTTATCTGATATGTCCACTGGGTGTTGTGTGAAAATTTCAAGTTAAATGGATGTTATATGGCCGAGTAATGAGCAAAAATGCAAAGTGATATATTCACTATAACTCATTGCACTCACTTTGTACATGGTTTTCGTGGTCCAGTGGATAATTTAACATCTGAACACTTCAATCGTACATATCTTTTTAACAAAAGGGAAATTTGAAAAACCAAAACTTGTCCCATGCTTTTATTGTTAATACGAATACAACAAGTTATGAGGGAACCGCTAGAATTCCAATTGGATTTTGAGGATTTGGACAATGTAGTAAGTCCCTTTAAAGGGATCTAGTAACTTTGTTGAGATGTGCAAAAACTGATGAATGGTTGATGCAATGTATACTGTTGTTATCTCATATGTCCTCAGGGTATTGTGTGAAAATTTCAGGTCAAATGGACAATGTATGGCCAAGTAATGAGCGAAAATGCAAAGTGATATTGGGTGATATTCACCAACTCACTGCATTCACTTTGTACAGGGATGAAAATCTCGCCCGGAGATTTTCTTATCTAAATACTTCAATCATACATATCTTTGTAATGAAAGGGAAATTTGAAAAACCGAAAGCTGTCCCATGATTTTATTGTTAATACGAATACAACAAGGTATAAAGGAACCGCTAGAATTACAATTTTATTTTGAGGATTTGGACAATGTTACTAAGTCCCTTTAAAAGGGAATATCCACTACAAATCATCTGACATACTTTCCATTTGTAGATACATGAGGATAAATCTGACACCAATGTGAAAGTTTAGACAGAACAACAATGTAATATGATGTTTACAATCTGATGGATATCCAGAATGTTTTGACATAATACCCTATGGTAATTTTAAGGGCTACCTAATGATTTCAGGGGGCTATTTTGAAAATTAGGGGGCAAAATAGCCCTCAGCCCCAGTATATTTCCTACCCTGGATAACTTAGTAGGTAACAAATTATGCTTACCGAGACAACCATTAGTAAATAAGAACATTTGTGTTACGTACTTAGTACTAGTATCATTAAAAATCAACTCTGGTCTGAACAGGGCCACAAAAAAGGAGCTTTGGGCCGCCAAAACTGTTCAATATCTAATTTTACTTCCCAGACTGGGCAACCAGAATTAATTAACAGACTATTTAATGTTTTACTTTATTTGGGGCCACCCATCTCTTGTTTCGGGCAAGCAAAATTTTATGTGTCTCAATACTTGTATTACTTGTCTAACCAGGCCACCAGGAAAACAAGTTAATTTCTAGCAAAATCTAGTGGGGGTTAAAGAATATGGGTTCTGGTCTCCAGGGCCCATATTCATGAAACCCTGCTAGCTACGATTCATGCTATATCTACTTTTGATAACATAGCGCTTACACATAGATCTTACACATGACCCTAATAAATGAGGTTAACCTAGATACCTTATTAAATGGAAACCCAGATAACCCTAGTAGGGAATAGGATTTGCTTGTTGCTCACTAAACTGTACGATCTGAAATGGACATACCATGTAACTAAGCTATGCTCATGGTTTTATGAATACTATTACAGGGCCTGGTCACCAGGGCCCCGTTGCAGAAAGAGATACAATCGATTGTAAGTAGCAATTAATCGTAAGTCAGATCACGTGTTCTAGAAGCACAAATCAGATGGGTTGAAACGCGTAAATTTTCTGACTTACGATCAATCGTAACTTACAATTGATTGTATCTCTTTCTGCAACGGGGCCCAGGTCACCCAACTATTCCATCTCCTTGGCAGACCCTCATGTTTTAATACTTGACCAAAAGACAAAAATCTATACTATAGGCCTACCTTATTGACCAGCTTGTGCTGCTGAACTGTCCGCTTCCCGTGGAATTCACCGGACTCAACGTGCACCTGGTACATCGCTCCACACCCACCTGATTGTAAACAAATAGCAATGAATACTTAAAAAGTCACTTCACATTAGAGTGGGGTGTACATTTTGAGATATCTTCATTATTGGAACAAAATGTGAATTTAAGAGACAGAAACTGGGATTTTGTAAAAAAAAAAAATAATAATAATAAATTTCAATAAAGTTACAAAATAATCAGTTACTGGTTTGGGTAATAATACCCTCCAAATTAACAGCTTTCCTGCGATATATAACTTGTAATAGTAACTTATTAGACAAGGATCAACAATCCACAAATGACAAAGGCAACATTTTCTCAATTTTCTCAACTTTTCATTTGTTGACTTTGTACAGGTTTCATGGCAACAGGTCATCATCAAAACCTGCCAAATTCATCCTCGATAAGAGATGTGAATTTTAAATTAATTATGAAGATCACTACAATAGGGCGCAAAATAGACAAGTACAAAATGTGCCCTTTCTTTTAGCTTGACAACTGTCAACATAATTCACATTATTTTTAAATTAAATGATACAAATATGCTGAAATCTCCATAGACTTCACATCCATCCATCCATCCATCCATCAATCAATCAATCAATCCATTCATCCATCTATCCATCCATCCATTCATTCATCCATCTATATCATCATCCAGCCATCAATCCCTCCCTATCTATATATCCATCCATCCATCCATCCATCCATCCATCAATCAATCAATTCATCAATTCATCCATCCATCCATCCATCCATCTATCCATCTATCCATCTATTCATATATCCATCTATCCATCCATCCATCTATCCATCTATTCATCTATCCATCATCCAGCCATCAATCCCTCCCTATATAAATCATCTTTATTTATTCAAATCAATCGAATGTTACAAAGAAGGGTTGAAACCCAGGTCCATGGTAGAAGTTGAAAATCCATCCATCCATCCATCTATCCATCTATTCATCTATCCATCATCCAGCCATCAATCCCTCCCTATCTATATATCCATTCATATATATATTCATGCATCCATCCACCCCTTCATACATCCATCAATCTATCCATCAACCCCTCCCTATCTATAGATCCATCCAATCATCCATCCACCCATCCATTCATCCATCATCCAGCCATCAATCTATCTATTCATCAATCCCTCCCTATATATCTATCCATCCATCCATGCACCCATCCATCCATCCGTCCATCCAATGATCCATCCATCTATACCCATTCATCCCTTCATACATCCATCATCCATCCATTAATCTATCTATCAATCCCTCCCTATCTATCTATTTATCTATCTATTTATCCATCCATCCATCCATCCACCCACCAACACATCCATCTACCATCCATCCATCCATCCATCCATCCATCCATCCACCCACCCATCCATCAATCTATCCATCCATCCATCCACCATTTTAGATGTTCACTTTGAATGAAAACAATTCTAAAATAAATAATCATAACTCAAATGCAGTTCACAATTTGCAACTGAATACAAAATAAAAAAATTGATATTTGTTCATCTTGTTAAGTTATTAGGTACAAAAAGACAAACACATATGATTTTCTTACCTGAAATATCTTCCACCATGATATTTGTTGCCATGGGAAACTTTGTCTGAAGGACTTGTTTGATCTTGTCTTCTCCCTCCGTCACTGATATTGCACCTGATAATGCCCTTGGCCGCAGTGCTGCCAGCTAGAGAAATGTGCAAATGTGAAACACATTTATATACAAGAATTATCCAAAACAGGCGAACACAGCTTGATATTCAAAAAGTCATTAAGCTTTAAAAATAATAATACAGTGTCAGTCATGTCAATGCTAGATCTAATGTCATTAAATCTTAGAACTAATTTTTTGGTAAATGGTTAATGTGAACAATTGGCAAATATGGCATCAGATCTTTCATTTGTTTCAGTTTTACATAAAAAATGTATTCTACAGTTCTACTGCTGTAGTCCTGCAGCTGAAATAACCTCCATTGTATCTTGCTTGAGAGGTTATATCATTATATTATATCACGCTCACGTCTCACTGACTCACTCTCAGTCTCACCATTTTAATCACAAACAACAACAGTATTGTTTACATAAAAAAATGCTGATCGATCATTACAATTTTAAATGATGTAATGTTACCTGCTTTGGCTTTGTATTGAATAAATTTCTCTGAAGCCTTGTTTTATAATACACACACATGCTCACATCTGCATCACCCATCACATGTCACATTTCCATGTTCAAATATGAATTTGAAATTAAATTTGAACATACATTAGTCATTACTACAACAACAATCATGACAATGTAGATCGACAAATCACGTGCTTTCATTCATGGCCTCTTTGACATTATTATTGAAGTATTTTACAGAAGGCCGACAGTAAAATATTTCAGTAATAATGTCAAAGAGGCCATGAAAGCACTAGATTTGTCGATCTAATGACAATGATGAAGGCACGCCACTAGTCGACTAGACATGGTCATTGACATTGTCATTGACATAACACACAAAAGTGACATAACACCACACCACAAAAAGGCACAATAAAAAAGTTTACCATTCGGGCGCCACTTCTTGAAATAAACTGAAGCATGACTCGATTGCTCTTCCTCGCCTCGTACTTGCAAATCTAATATTAAGAAGAAGCACAATACTTAACATCAAATGACTAATTGCACTTAGTTGTAAATATTGAGTACGAGTGATCACGTTCAATTCAGCTCCACTACAAAGTATAATCACACCGGCCGCGCCATGTTGTTATGAGTGCAGATATTGCGCAATGAGGCCCAAGAGTGGTGAAGTGTGATGTCATCTATGACGTCATAAGCACCTATTTTTAGAATGTTCAAATTTGAACTTCATTTTCAGAAAGAACATAACAAATAATGTCTAAATACTGAAAATCAATTGAATATGTTAAGTATTGGCTGAGATATGCCCATCCAAATGATTTGTTTGTCCAATAGGCAATCAGTGTTATAGTGCACTGGTTCATAACTTTATGAACCAGTGCACTATAACACTGATTGCCCATTGAAGTAAAATGAATTTGGATGTGCATATCTCAGCCAATACTTAACAAATTCAATTGATTTTCGGTCTTTAGACATTATTGTTCATGTTCTTTATGAAAATCAAGTTCAAATTTGAAAATTCTAAAAACAGATCTTTATGACGTCATGGTGCACGCGGTTCGGAAAATAACACATTTGATGTACGGTAGCTTCTTTAGACCATCATCAGCGTTTTGAAACGTGGGTTAGGATATTAATTCTTACTAAAGTGAAACATCGATTAGTTTATAATAGATCAAAGCATTTGGCGATTTTGGCCTATCGAGTTATATACAATAATATTTGGAGCATGTTCCCCGTCTGTTATAAATATTCGACTCGATATGGGGTTTTCTAATATGCCCTTCGAAATGGAGTTATCATTGGAAGTGTGGAACAACTCTTGCATTGGAATTTTCGGTCTAGCTCCCCCCCCCCCCCCCCCCCCGGACCTCTTGTACTATATCTGAGTCTTCCCATGCACCTCTCTGATCTGACATCTGAGTGAGTGGTGTCTGTCATGGTGCTGAATGAAAGTAGTGGCAGACTGGTAGTATTGCATTTTATCGATTGTGCTATACAGAGTGAGTCAGACAAAATGTCCCATCTTTTAAAAGTTGTCTTGTTTGAAGTATGAACATTTTATCATGGGTTTTATGATATGTCTTGGTAAAGTTATCCTCCCAGCATATTTCGGTACCCTTTTCATTTGAATCTCTGCACGCATGACTGAACATCAGACAATCTTTAAAACTAAAAGACTGCCAAATCACACTTGCGCCAAGTGGCTGGGTGAGGAATAAAACAAATTGTGAAAGAATGTATAACTTTTACTGCTGGGACACCGAACATTGGGATAACGGCGGCATAACCCTTGCAAAACTTATGTTACACTCTAAGTTCTTGCATACTTAGTGACTAAAAATGATCTCTGTTGCGGGGTGAACTGAGGACAAACCATAATTCCAGTATATCTTGTCCTATACTCAAACAGGGCTCAACATAATTAATTGCTGCTAAATCAGACAAGCCTTTTGGTGACAAGAACAACAAAAACACAGATATACATTGTAAATTGCCATTGTTAACCAACAAAAGACATAAACGAGATTCATTTTTAGTGTTATTGTACCAACGTATTGAGATAGCACATTGGATGTGCACTTGATGATGATGGTGGTGGTGGTGGTGAATGTGTTAGGGGAAAGATTGTCAGGGAATTGCCGCTTAAATATTCAGCGATCTTGTTAAAAAATCAATGCTTAGTCAGAAAAGGGGAAATGTTAATACTGCTGCTTGCATTATGAACAGATTATGAAACAATTTTTACTGTGCGTGTGTGTGTGTGTTTCTGTCTGTCTGACTGTCTTTGTTCAAAACACTGTCTTTTCACCAACCAACCACTTGGCGCAAGTGAGATTTTGCAGTCTTTTAAAGATTGTCTTTTGTTCCGTCATGCGTGCAGAGATTTAAACTAAAAGGGTACCGAAATATGCTAGGAGGAGTTACTCTATATACCAAGACATATCATAAAACCTATGATTAATGTTTATACTTCAAACAAGACAACTTTTAAAAGATGGGACATTTTTTCTGACTCACTCTGTACTACCTCAGTTGCTTATAATGCCACAAACTCTGAGAATTTGTATGGAATTCAATTGAAAATGTTTTATTAAGAATAAGAATGATTTCGAAATTTAAATGACATTATGAAGTGCTTAGTTCCAAAAGGCGCTCAGTCCACTTGTTCAACATTGGAGAAATGACTGTTTCTTTGTTCTTTACATGTGGTGACATGCATATGTCGATATGAAAACGGAACGTTCCATATTTGGACTTTGATTGTGTAATTTGTCCTAAAATGTGGATTTATAGATAGCTATAAGTAGCTTATTAAGTAATCAATATATACTGATAATTTTAAGTGGATTGGAATCGTAAGCTCTTCACATACAACAAGTTAAAACTTTACAAACTATTTATAAGATAATGCAAATACGGATAACGGGGAGCAGGACATAATCATGCTTATATGTTACACTACAATAATTATCATCAACAGACTGGCAACTGAATAATGTGGAGGAAATTAACTGATATAATGATCCTGGTGATTATCAGTTGAGCTAGCGTAGAATAAATTAACCCAATATATGAACTGTTATATTGAAATATAATGCAAGAGATGTTTTACAAAGCACATGAAATAATATGACATACTGTACAAACAAAATCATGATTGATTGTTCATTTTCTATGAAAAGTATCATACAAACCAAACGAAATCTACCTTAGTGTAACAGGGTTAACTGAAACCAAATTGTTTGTTTTATAGTGAAAACAGTATAATTATAAAGCCATAATATTGATTCAATGGGCGTCGATCCTATTTTTCAGCGGGGGATGAATTAATAGATCACCCCCCCCCCCCCCCCGAGTGTAATGTCAGCAGTCGGCATAGATAAAAACGAAACAGGATAGAAAATAATGAGCTGGTGAAGTTGGTGAACAATAAAGAGGATATTATGATAACGCCTCGGAAAACAGTAGGAGATAGGAATTATAGTGGTATATGAGCCAACAAGTGAAAGATGAGTATTGCATGTCATGATATAATTTTGGAAACAAAATAATAAAACATAACAAACAAAAATGGATCCAAAGACGATAGGAAATAAGTCAAAAAGGTCCTCACCGGAATCTTTTTGTGGCAGGGGGATTTTCAGAGGAATTCAAAAAAAATGTAAACACCCCTTTTTATTCAATGTTCACTCATTATTTGTCTCTCCCCACTTCTTATTTTATGGGCGCCAAGAGAGGTGTGCGGGGCGACTGCCCCCTCTCTCATCTCCCCTCTATAGTTCCGGCGCTTTTATATCTATATCTTTTCCATGGCCCTGGGAAGCGGGGGTGCTGGGGGTGCTGCAGCACCCCCGGAAATTTTTGCAGGGGGTGCACAGCACCCCCTGCAAATTTTTGTTGTATGTTATAATGTATATCATTATGCTTCGTTTACGAAAATCTGTCACACAGCCGACAGCCACAAATGAGGCTTTTTTTTTTTTTTTTTTTTAGCACGGGAAAATGCACCTTGACAAAATCAGTGGCGGATCTACGGGGAGGGGGTTTAGGGGGTTGAACCCCCCCCCCCCCCCCCCCCTTGGGCTGCCAAGTGAAAATCAGTGAAAAAAGTGAACTTTTTTAAAAATCACTATACGGGGGTTCAAAATAGCACAAACAAAATTGCCGCTTTGTGGCTATCACTGAAAAAAGTTTTACAAAATCACTTACGGGGGTTCAAAATAGCAAAAAAAATCGCCGCTTCACGGCTATCACTCAAAAATGTTTTACAAAATCACTTATGGGCGTTCAAAATAGCACCAAAAATCGCTGCTTCGCGGCTATTAGTGAAAAAAGTGAAAAAAAAATCACTTACGGGGGTTCAAAATAGCAACAACAAAAAATCGCCGTTTCGCAGCTATCACTGAAAAAAGTGAAAAAAATCACTTACGGGGATTCCAAATAGCAAAAAAAAAATCGCCGCTTCGCGGCTCGTGGACATCGTCATTGGGTCAAACCCCCCTTAGCAAAAAGCTAGATCCGCCTCTGATAATGACTTAGAAAAAGAAAAAAAGAAGGAGAAGAAGAAGAAGAAGAAGAAGAAGAAGAAGAAGAAGAATTATATATATATATATATATTCCTTCCCAATCATTTATGATTATTCTTTGCAACTATATCCGTATATATGTATATATATCTCAGCACCCCCGGTGAAAAAATCGTTCCCAGGGCCCTGATCTTTTTATGTCTACCTATTTCTTTCTATTTCTTATTAGTTTTTATCTCAACCTTTCTTTCTGTTATTTTTAAAATTTTTATTCTGCCCACATGGCCTGGGTACCATAAAATGAACGAACAGAAGAGGGCGTTTTTCCCAAGGAATTTTTTTCTCGCTTCCTTCAACGATTTGTGGATGACGGTTGCGATTACAAGGAAATTTTCACGCAGATTATGACAGAAAATCATGAGATAATGGAGGAAGTAGAAGGGTAAATGCAATATTTTGATTATAAAAGATATTTGTAACATATAGCATTCGTTAATATATGTATTTTAGAGTTGATTTGAAGTTCAAACATGGCCAATAAATTGTGGAAAGCAAAGACTGAAAGAGTGCCAATGTAGGAATTCGGATACAGTGTTCGATATCGGATATGGTCAGTATGACGTCGACGACGTGGGCCATCGGAAGGACGAAGCCAAGTTCGCGGACCAAACTTGAATCGCTCCAATGTGAAAAAAAAATCAGAAATATATTGATTTCCAGAATGATTCATAATATTCTGTAGTATAATGAACATGTTTTCTTTCGGAGATTTTAAGACTACGATTTGGAAAAAAAATGTGTTTAATTTTTGAAGAAATTTTACAAATACACTTAGTCTACAGCAGATTTATTTTATTTTAATTCATGGAGCTGCAACAGTGCAAGTATACATTTGTATTTTATGCGCTCATGTTTGTTTTTTTCCGTAAAACTAAGTAAGAGAACAGTACCATTCTGATTTGTCTCCAGAGGCAGAGCTGAGGCAGTGAGGGCATTCAATTGTACTTGCTTATTCTCTGGTTAAATCACGTCATGGAATATATACCGTAGTGGCCAGGGAACTCGGCCAGTCACACACAGCACAGTGCGCCATTGACTTTGTACACGCACCGTGCGCTGTGGCCGAGTTCACCTGCACTGCGATAAATTGAACCTTCGTACATAAAATCGCGCCGTGCGGAAACCCGCTTTGCCGTTGAGCGATAATTTTCGATCGAGCGAAGGCACCGCGATATTGTGGTCCAATTGGTGTAAGTTTCTATCGAAATGAACTACTGAGCGTAGATCTACAAAAGCGAGAATCAAGATTCTAAAAATTGAAATCTCAAATTATCGTGAACAAAATAAAAAATAAAAAATTTCGGATTGTAAAGACTGACTTTCAAGCGATTTTCTAGATAACCAGGAGGAATACAGAACATACACATATTTTATGAGCAATATGCAGATATATCATTTATAAGTTTCGAATCACATGATCAGTGCATTCTCGGCAAATCTGATTTCAAAGTCAGCCCTGTCCTTTTTCTGGCCGGGTTCTCCCCCCGGCCGAGTTCCCTGGCCACTACGGTAGATCCAGTTTTACTTTTAGTTTTACTTTTAAATTTAAAGTATGTGCCAAAAGTTAGCAATGTAGATAGAGATGGAAGAGTAGAAAGTCACATAAATTTTGTGTTGCAAAATGAAATAACCACGTTTAATTGTACATATTATTTGGAATTAGAGTATTATATGTATGCCAATTGTAAATATAATGTCAATGATAGTGATTAAATAAAATTAATTAAATGTTCTTTCTTTTTCTCGTTAGCCTCTCAAGCAATTCAGCTTCGGATGAAGAAAATTCTCAAGGAGTAGCTGCTAGCAAGGGGGATGACAAGAAGCATCGATCACACAGCAGAAGCAGCAAGCACAAGAAGCACAAACACAAGAGCAAGCACAGCCACAAACACAAACACCACAAGGAGAAGGAGAAGGACAATGACAAGGATGGCCACCGACGACACAAGCACAAGCACAAGAAACACAAGAGCAGCAGGAGTGTGGAGGCTCCAGTTGCTGCAGCCAAAGAGCCAGAGCCAGAGCCAGAGTCTGAGTCAGAATCAGACATTGAGCTGGAGGACACCATCCCATTGCCAGCATTTGAGCAGCTACAGAAGATTAGTCATCCAAGACTTCCCCAGCGAGAGGAGGACAGAGGAGGAGTGGACACTGAGGATGATGAGATTGCGGAACTCGTGAAGCAGAAAGAACTGCTTCAGGCTCAGCTGTTGGCCACAGCAGAAGATGAACACTCAGGAATGAATCTAATTGCTCAGGGATATCAGTCAGATGATGATGATGGAGATGAAGAAGCGGAAGAATCCATTAGAAATTCTCTCTCAAAATGGGTTAAGAAAGACCAAGTGAAACCTTCGAGAACAGATGCGAAGAGTGATGAACGGTCGCATCGTAGGAAGCGGGAGCATGAAGATGAAAGTTCCCACAAGAAACGACATCGAAGCAAGTCGCCTACTAAAGACAAATCAGCAAGTGCAAAGACTGAGCCTACTCACAGTAGGACAAGTAAAGAAAGCCGATCTCATTCAAGCGAAAAGAAACATTCCAGAGAAAGTGAGAGCAGGAGAGAGTCGAGAAAGGTTTCACCAACACCAAGTGCCAGCAGATCTGAACCGAAGGATAGTAAGAAGTCATCGGTACATGAAAAGAGACATTTCAGGGAGACCAAGTCACCCAAGAAAGAAATTGAGAAGAAATCCTCACCTAGGAGAGAGCACAGATCCAATGACAGACAGCGGCGAAGAGACAAGAAACCATCTCAGGACAGGAGCAGGTCACCAAAACCACCCAGAAGCAGGTCACCAAAACCACCCAGAAGCAGGTCACCCAAAAAGGAGAGGTAAGACTTCACATTGGTTTTCCTGATTGTAGCTATTTTCCCGACATATTGTTAATTTGTCTAGTTTATACAGAAAACGTAGGTATTATGATTCCTTTTTAGATTCCTATTTGTAAGCGCTTCAAACATACATGTATATGGATTATATACAATGTATGTATGTTGTACAAACATTTTCCATTGACTATATTGTTATCTTAGAAATGAGCAGAAACAAAATATTCATATAGTCTCCTCTTGTGCTTTATCTTTGCTATTTTGGAATGCACATAGTCTCTTGGTTATGATCAAACATGTACTCTTGCTTTAATATGCACTTACTACATTCCCTTCTTTTTTACAGCAGAAGACCCAGCCCTCCCACCCGTCGCCCATCCCCTCCACGTCGGTCCCCGCCTATTTCCAGCCTTCGGCCAGACCGTCCAGATCGTCCAGATCGCCCAGATCGCCCACCACGCAGCAGGTCCCCTGCAGGAGCCCTTAGGAGGCCTGGAGTCCCAGAGCGCAGAGGAAGGAGCCCCCTTGGCCTTGAGAGAAGGCCCCGCAGTAGATCTCCTCTGGACAGGCTTGGCAGAGGAAGGAGGGGTTTGTCTCCACCCAGAAGGTTTGGAGAGCGGCCACGGGGCCCGCCTGGCAGGAGGAGACTACGCAGCCGGTCCAGGGAGAGGATGGGGAGGAGGGACAGGAGGAGGGGAAGGAGCAGGAGCAAGTCTCCCAAGGATAAGTTCAAGGGCACTCTGTCAGAGGGAATCACCTTCCCACATGAATCGTCTGATGATGAGTGAGTCACAGCAGCTTTGTACACACTTCAGTCAGTCATTCTAATTTGAATTAAAGAATGATACTACTTATATGTTTATAATTTGCATTCAGTAACAAAGGCATCTTGACTCTAATTTTTTAGTCTTGGGTAATGTAATAGATACATTACAATCTTTGATAGGCCAACATCGGGGTCCACATTTTATATTAGATACACTATCATCTTGGAAGTCGATCAGGCATGATCGATGCTCTTTGGTTCATCTAAATTAGTTTGATTTTGTCTCTTGTTAGTGTAATTAATGATATCTGTCAAGACTAAATCTACTTGGTGCAAGTACATTATGCCATTAACTATCCTTCTAAAAGAACTGTAAACATAAAGTTAGACATCTTGTGATCTTGCCATGTAATTATTGATGAACACAAAGACAGTATCAAACCAAGGCTAAATTTAACATTGATTTTCTGAAAAATCATTTTGTCGCTCTATTTCAGGATCGCAGATATAGATTTGGATGAGGAGGAAGATGAGGAGACTGTGATTGAGAGGAGGAGACGGGAACGCCAGCAGCTCATGCAGGTACATACAAGATTGTTAAAGGGACTAAGTAACATTGTCCCAATCCTCAAAATCCAATTGGAATTCTAGCGGTTCCCTCATACCTTGTTGTATTCGTATTAACAATAAAAGCATGGGACAGGTTTCATTTTTTCAAATTTCCCTTTCGTTAAAAAGATATTTACGATTGTTCAGATGTTAAATTATCCACTGGACCATCAAAACCGTGTACAAATGAGTTAGTGAATATCACTTTGCGTTTTTGCTCATTACTCGGCCATATAACATCCAATTAACTTGAAATGTTCACACATTACTTTCATATTTGCTCTATTTTATGAAAACTTATTTTCTACAAAAATCAGCATGTTATTGTAGGCAAATGCCGTAAAGATTGGTATGTTCATCCACCAAAGCATCAACATATGGGCAATTCCACGAAAAAGTGGACATGAACTCAAAAAAACAATTGGCTCTATTTCAAATCCTATTGATTTTTTCTGGATTATCTTTCCATACAACATGATCCTATGACTATATCTTTCAGTTCACATGATTTGTTTTATTCTCGGGTGTCTCCATATAGGAGAAACGGAAACCATACATGAAACTCCACACATGGGACTACCCTGGGCAAATTTCAGGAAAATCCTTATATTTTCCAAATTTTCTGGTATTTTTATTATTTAAGGCACCAAATTTGATGACTGATAATCAAAGTACCTTTTCAGATTAAAATTTCAGTCTTTTGAGTGCTCTAAAGTATATTTTTTAATTAATCAAATCCTCCGGACAAACTGTAATGTCCGTGACGCTGAAAAATGTAATGTACGTGACGTAACGTTTTGTTGTCTGGATCACATATACCTGGCCCGTTTCGCAAAATCCAACTTGGATTCAATTCATCATTGCCTTGTCTATAATTGAATACCTAAATCACCTTTGTGAGGTCTCACAACTCACAGATTTTTGCAAAGATGTATATGGATGCAAAAAGTCATGTCCAAAAAATGTAATGTCCGTGACGGCGCACATTTTGCAGAATTACTCAGTAACGAATTGGATAAATGTTCTGAAACTTTTTTTGCATACTTAACCAGGCTATTGCATTGTAATCAAAATAAAAGTTAGACATTAGGTAGAGATATGAATTAGTAGTGGCATTGGAAAGTCACGAAAATACCGTCTGTTTGTAATGTCCGTGACGCTGGAGTTGCCCATATGTAATATTATTGGCATATAAAACGAGAAAGATAAGTCTACAACGCTGCATTTTTTCAGAGCAAATTCCAATAATTTTTTTTCCCCCGGGATCCGAGACGGATTTGTTTTATAATGCCAGGTTCGGTTGAATTATAAGGACTTGTCTTTTGCTTCTCATACTCCACTTCATATGTTTTAATAAAGGATGAGCATTTCCCGCACTCTTATATGTCTTATCTTATTTGTCTTTTATTTTGCACGTGTTCTGTTATATTTCGCGTCCAGAAATATGAAGTTAGCAAGGAAGGGAGTGCTCAGTCCAGTCCAGCCCAGGAGCCACCCTCTGAACCTCAGTCTCCAGGGACCAGGGAAGAAGTCGAAAGCAAGGACTCTAATGATGAGGAGGAGGAGGAGGAGGAGAAGGAGGATGATGATGATGATGAGATAGATGATAGTAACGAGTCAGAGGAAAGCGAGGAAGAGGATGTCCAGGCCAAGAAGGAAAGCGATGACGATAGCAGCTCAGAGGACTCTGAAGACAGCAGTGACGAAAGCAAAGCCAGCAGTGAGAGTGAAGAGGAGGATGAGGATGATGAGGAGGTGGAGGAAGATGAGGAGGAGATTGCCAGGAAGCGGGAGGAGCGGCTAGCGAAGATGAGGAAAGAAGACGAGGAGGAGGAGGAGAGATCCAGGAAGGAGGAGGAGAGTAAGAGGAGAATGCGAGAAGCTTTTGCGCCGAGTGATAGCGAGGAGGAGGACGAGGAAACAAAGTCATCCAATGGAAAGCTGAAGGAAGACGAAAAGGATGATAAAAATGACAATGCCAAGCAGAAATCAGATAAAGGTGAATAAGCTAGACATAATCTGGGGAAAACGTAACTTACTAGGAATCTCAAATAGAAAACAGATACTCTCTGATTTTCTTCCCCCTTAAGAATTTAACCTAAATGTAGAAAATTGAATTTAAAAATTGATTGTAAGTAATTTTGTTAATTATGTTAACCCGTTGCTTACGGGAACTGGGTGGGTTATGTACAAAGTCCATGGAGATTTCAGAATCTTGACGAGAACGGGTTAACCAACACATCCATTTGTTATGTATTAGATTCATTTCACTTTTAAAGGGACCTAGTAACATTGTCCAAAACCATTCTAGCGGTTCCCTCATACCTTGTTGTATTCATATTAACAATAAAATCATGGGACAAGTTTCGGTTTTTCAAATTTCCCTTTTTCAAATTTCCCTTTCGTTACAAAGATATGTACGATCAAAGTATTCAGATAAGAAAAACTCTTGTGGAGTTTTGAAACCGTGTACAAAGTGAGTGTAGTGAGTTAGTGAATATCACTTTGCATTGTCGCTCATTACTTGGCCATGCAATGTCCATTTGACTTGAAATTTTCACACAATACCCTGTGGACATAAGAGATAACAACAATATACATTGCATCAACCATTCATCACTTTTTGAACATGTCAACAAAGTTACTAAATCCCTTTAATTGTTCATTTACAGTAAGATATCCTGGGGGACATCGTAATGATAAGTTAAAGACTTCCTAGTACAAAGAATAGAAACTCTCTGCTTAATTATGATCCCTAAAAGATATCCCAGAGTACATGAGAGTAACTTGAAAGGTTAGAAACACATCCACATTCATTTTAGGGAACAATAAAGCTGTACATTTTTTCTAAGAATAGCATTTGTAATTCTTGCTTAACAAAATTCAAAGTATCCTTATTGTCTTTTTTTGGTATTTATATAATTTGTCTTTATTTTTTTATTTTACAGATCAATCCATGCCAAAGAATGGTCTTGATATGTTCAGTGAAGTGGACATGTCCAAGATGGTAAGTCGTTTGTCATGTACTCAAAACAAAATGGGTTATTTGTCCTTTTTTTGTTTGAGAAAGAAAGCTTTTCATGCTTATATGGACTAAATTGAATCAGTTATTCACTATATATATTTTTGTACCATAGTCTAATTTTTTACTCTGAAACCATACATTTCTACAAAAAGAAGTTACAGAACCAAACAAAAGACAAGCAAATGCAATAATTATTTGTATTAGCCCAATATTGCCAATCATTTTGGTTAGAACCTGCAAACTACCATCCACCAGGGAAGGGATTGGTCAGGGCCCGGGTCATTAATCATTCAAAACAATTAGAACTTCATTTTGGCTAAAAGGCCATTGTTTCATTTAGTACAATTTTGTAAATCAAACAAATCCAAACATTTCCTATGATCGTTCAATCCATTATTTGACATCATTTTGCAATTACTTTACAAGTAATCACATATTGGTACATTTCTTGTAACCAAATGACCCCTGTTTCTTTATATTCCACTGTTAACAGAGTCCATCCACCAGGGAAGGGATCGGTCAAGGCCTGGGCCCAGAGAACCCGAGCTTGACCGACAACTGGGATGACGCGGAAGGATACTATCGTAAGTACAGCGTTTCTACAAACTACCTATGCAACCAGCATTATTTGCCCCTGGGCTCATATTCATGAAACCCTGCTAGCTTAGTTTCAAGCTAAGTCTATTTTTTATTATAGGAGTCGCCAGATATTGTTATCTGGGTGAGCCTTCTGTTACCTGCCAACAATGCAGGAATTCATTTTTAATTTTAGGGGGCTACTTTTCCCATCTGATGGATATCCAGAAATTCATCACGTAATACCCTATATAGTAATTTTAGGGGCAACCTACTGATTTCAGGGGGCTATTTTGAAAATAAGGGGGCAAAATCGCCCTTGGCCCCCATAAATTTCCTGCCCTGCCTGCCAGGTTAACCCTAGTTGGCAACTACAAATACCTCTTGTTACTTGTACTTTAATAACCCTAGCATCCCAAACTGACTTTGTATAAAGCTAAGTGATCTGGGTATTCATTTATATGTGGCCTGGCCCTGGCCACTGCAGTGAGACAATTACTCGTCTTTGATAATTTGTCACTTCAACATTCAATTAAAATATATGGGTACACAGGCCAGGGTGTGTTGAGCAACAATGTGAGAGCGGGAGACACAGCCAGGGGACGTAGTATATAGTTTGTCCTAAAATGTACATCGTACATTTGTCTACTGACAGGTGCAAGAATTGGAGAGACCCTAGACAAGCGTTACAACGTGTATGGGTACACGGGCCAGGGAGTGTTCAGCAACCTTGTAAGGGCGCGAGACACAGCCGGGCGACAGAAGTAGTTAAGATATAGTTTGTCCTAAAATGAGTATCGTACATTTGTCTACTGACAGGTGCAAGAATTGGAGAGACCCTAGACAAGCGTTACAACGTGTATGGGTACACGGGCCAGGGAGTGTTCAGCAACGTTGTGAGGGCGCGAGACACGGCCAGGGGACAGATGGATGTTGCAATCAAGATCATCAGAAACAATGAGCTCATGTGAGTATTTAATTCTTGCTATAAATATATATCTGTCAAAACTACTGTGACTGGACATTTTGTTCTGAGATTGTGCTTCTTTCGGACCTACTAGCTTCTGACGTTCTTGTTAACCCCATAGTTGAACAAAAGCATTTGATAAAGATTGGAGCAAATGATTAGACCAATCATAGTTACTGGTACATCCACATTGAAAGTTTTTGGTACAGAACAAAATGATGATTGTCCCCAACTCAAAAGATTTTTTTCAAAAATAGAAATAATGTGCAATACAAAGTCTGATTATTGTTAGCATATTTGTGTATCTAGAATTCAACATTTATGTGTGAATATTTATGTATGTATGTATTTGTGCTATTTTAGTTGAAACAAAAGGTTTCTTTTACAAAATTGATAAGCAGGGAATGATTTTGCTTCAATAATGGTCTTTTAATTTTTAGTAACTATTTATTTCATACTTTGATAAAGACTTATTTTTTTTGGTTGCCTTATCCACTTGAAGTAACCATAAATGTATGCAATATTACCTTTATAAACCGTGTGAATCTAACATGGTTGAGTTATTTAATTAATCTATAATATGTGTTTTATAATGGTTTTTATTATGAGAAAATTAAATGAACTTATGAATCTATTTTAATTCTATATTGATTACTGCCAGGCAAAAGACTGGAATGAAGGAGCTCGAATACCTGAAGAGACTCAACGACCAGGACCGGGAAGACAAGTTCCACTGTCTACGGCTCTTCAGACACTTCAACTACAGGCAGCATCTATGTCTCGTCTTTGAACCACTCAGGTAAATAGACTGAAATACCCCCAAGGGAGTAGAAAGTACACATTGTGTTTGTATGATGATCACGTTAATAATATTTTAAAAGTGTGTATGGATAGAGCAGATAAGTTTCACTGTCTACGTCTCTTTAGAAACTTCAACTGCAGGCAACATCTATGTCTCGTCTATGAACCACTCAAGTAAGTAAGGGTTGAATACCCCCAAGGAAGTGGAAAATGCAAATTGTGTTTGTATAAAGACCTGAATGATGATATAAGAAAATGTGTATGGATATGGCAGATAAGTTCCATTGTCTACGTCTCTTTAGAAACTTCAACTACAGGCAGCATCTTTGTCTAGTCTTTGAACCACTTAGGTAATTAGACTGAGATGCTCCCAAGGTAGTAGAAAGTGCACATTGTGTGCAATATTACTGTTTCTCCGTGAGGTATTGAAGCAGTACGGTAAATATGTTGGTCTGCACATCAAAGCTGTCTGATCATTCACCCAGCAATTCTTCTTTGCTCTCAAGCTGTGTTCTACTCAAAGGGATAGTTGAGTTTTGGTAAAGAGAGTACTGTTTTGGTCAAACTGAATTTTAGTAACAAAAACCTGCACTATTACATTGCAAACTAATAGTTATAACTCCACCATGCCCGAAAGGAATACTAAAATACAAATAACTAAAGCCAGTTATCATTGTTGAAATAATGTTTAGATAGAGATATAATCAACAACTATTTAAAAACCTCTTTTGTATATTTTTGAAAAGAGGAAGCATTTAAACAAACTTTTTAACAGCTCGTTCAAAATTATCGAATAATTGTGGGGCCCCACAATTATTACAAATGGTTATGTTTATGGATATTTCAGCCATTTCTGAACCGATTTTGATGTATTGTATGTTCTTTCGAATGTGACACTCAGTTTCTCGCAAAAGAGGAAGCATTTAAACAAACTTTTTAACAGCTCGTTCAAAATTATCGAATAATTGTGGGGCCCCACAATTATTACAAATGGTTATGTTTATGGATATTTCAGCCATTTCTGAACCGATTTTGATGTATTGTATGTTCTTTCGAATGTGACACTCAGTTTCTCGCAAAAGAGGAAGCATTTAAACAAACTTTTTAACAGCTCGTTCAAAATTATCGAATAATTGTGGGGCCCCACAATTATTACAAATGGTTATGTTTATGGATATTTCAGCCATTTCTGAACCGATTTTGATGTATTGTATGTTCTTTCGAATGTGACACTCAGTTTCTCGCAAAAAAAAAAATTTAGTGTAGCCCCCTATATACCAAAACTCAACTATCCCTTTAATTCTTAATTTGAGATATTGCAGAAATATGAGAAGGGCTATATATGATTCTTTATTTATTGTTTGGTGTAGTATGAATCTCCGTGAGGTGTTGAAGCGGTACGGTAAAGATGTCGGTCTCCACATCAAAGCTGTCAGATCCTACACCCAGCAACTCTTTCTCGCTCTCAAGCTGCTCAAACGATGCAATATTCTGCACGCAGACATCAAGCCCGATAACATTCTGGTGAGAAATTTTGGTTTGTCATTTATTTGTTCATACATAATTTATGTATATTTTCTTTAGTGTTGGTATTTGTGTTTCAAAAATGTGTTTATGTGTTAATCATTCAAAGCAATTTGTACTTCCTTTCAGGTCAAGCACAATGGTTCCATTTTATACCCTCATGTTGTTTGTGTTTTCATTTGAAGAAAAAAAAATTGAACATGGCCTATGTTCTTTTAATTTTGCGATTATACTGGATAAGTAATCACATATTGGTGCATTTTTTTTTGTGACCAAATATCCCCTGTATCCTTATTGAATTTTACCTTGTGACCAATGAATCCACTATTTGTCATTCTGATTACAAATAGTTTCTTTTCTTCAGGATGCATTTATTATAAGTATTTCCTTGTTATTCTCTGAGTTGTGCAAGAAGATTTCTACTTTTGTGATACAGTTGTCGTAGATATTAACCCTATCTTAACTGGGGGGGGGTCAAATTGACCCCCCCCTCGACTTTTTGCGCAATAATTCCGCAACGCGTTTTTTCATTGAAGTCTTGCGCAACTTTTGAGACCAAATTTGCGACGACCGGGTATACCGTTCTAAAGTCACGTGACCTTTTGTAAGTGAGCGTCGGCCCAAAAATCGCTAAATTTTGTGATTTGTCTACAAATCCTATTGAAATTGATTTTTTTCCTAGAAAAGACAAAATCTTCATTATTTTTCATTCTAAGCACTGCAATTATGTAATTTTGGGCCAAAAATGGTTGGATAATGGTCAATAATTATTTCCATTGGAAAAAACAATAAAAAAACAAAGAAATACATAAGAAATTCCAAAAACAAAGAAACACATTAAAACAAATTTTTTTGTTGAAAACCTGTTAATTAAGTCATAGAGAATATTCATGTACAAAATCAGCATATTCTGAGCAATATTTAGTGATTTACAGACAAAAAGAGGATTTTTGCATAAAATTAGCGTTTTTCGCTAATTAATATGCGTATAATTTGCATATTTAACATTGGATCAATTAAACGAAAACATGAACGCGTCGCTAACACTTCAATGTACCTCCATGCAAAATTGTGCGTGAATCGGACGAGCGGTCTCCGAGATGTTAGGGGGGGGTCGAATTGACCCCCCCCCAGTAAAAACCTGGTCTCAAATAGCCCAGTTAAAGGACAATGAAATCCAGACAAATTGTGTATGCACTATAAGACACTAAATATAATGAATAGTCTCTGAAAATTTGAGCACAATCGGTCAAGAAATAAGAAAACTATGGCTCTTTGAAAAGAGCCATGTATTTCTTTGAGTGACTCAAATTGGCAACGCACTCTGGCAAAGTTGTGGACAACTCCCCATACATTTTGTACACAAAATTTCAGTTTTGTTCAATTTTCTCAAAATGTACGTTTACCCTTCGTTCGAGTTCAACATATGTTTTGTAGAATGCTTTTATACATAACATATCATGAGTTGGGGAAATGGAAAAATGCGACTATGAAGAAAACTGTAAAAATGGGAACATTTGTGTACAAAACATATGGGGAGTTGTCCACACACTTATCAGAGTGCGTTGCCAATTTGAGTTCCCCATAGGAATAAATGGACATCTTCAAAGAGCCGTAGTTTTATTGTTTCTTACCCGATTATGCTCTAACTTTCAGAGATTGTTCTTCTTAATCTCTTCAAGACTATGAAAGCAACATTTTGCTTGGGTTTCATTGCCCTTTAAGATAGGGTTAAAGGGATCTAGTAACATTGTCCAAATCCACAAAATTTAACAAAAAATCTAGTGGTTGTGTTTTTTTTATACCTTGTTGTATTCATACTACCAATAGAAGCATGGTACAGGTTTTGTTTTTTTGCAAAAAAGCAAAAAAGATATTTACGATTGAAGTGTTCAGATTTGTTACTATCCACTAGATAGTCATAACCGTGTACAAAGTTAGTGCAATGAGTTAGGGAATATCACTTACCATTTTTGCTCATTACTTGGCCATATAACATCCATTTAACATGAAATCACAAAACTACACATTTTACCAACCATTCATCTCTTTTTGCACAGTATGTCAACAAAAGTTACAAGATCCCTTTAACTTACTTTGAAACAGAAAATGTGTAATATCTAAAAGGCAAAAACTTTGCTCCATTTCCCTTTTATAACATATTTTATGTGTTTTATCAAATTATGGTGTACAGGTTAATGAAATCAAGTTATAAGGGGAGGGCCAATGTCGAAAAAAGTGACTTTAGGTTGCCAGATCTCCACAACAAGTTTAAACCGATTCTAATTGCAAGTATGTTTAATAAGGCAACATAATTCAGAGGTCTACCTCAACATTTTTGTTGCGAACACCTCCAAATCCAAGATGGCGTCCAAAAAGGCAGCCGTTTTGTATTGCTATAGATAATTGGCGAGATTTCCCAAACGACACCTTATATCAAGATTATTCTGCAATCATATTACAGACAATTAGATTTCCTATAACTTGATACCAAACACCGTGAGGTTCAGGATATGTATCACGGTCATTTTTAGCCCCAAACTCAAATTTTATGAATTTTTTCCCCAAAATATGAAATTATTGATTTACATAATTACATATAAATCAATAATTGTATTAGCAGTCAATCTAATACTTTTCAAAAAACTGTCCAATGATATCGACAATACACCCTGAAAATTTCAAGTGTATACCGTATCTGAACAACAAGTTATAATACTTTGAAATCAGCATTAGCTATCCACAAAATGGGTAGTTTTGCATGATTTCTCATGCTATACAGGGTGTCTCAAAAATGTGTAATCTTATGAGAGGATTTGTATACCAAATGATTGCGTCACTCTCGGGACACCTTCAGTTCCAGTTATGAACAAATACAAAAAGAAACACAATTTCTTGTAATATGATGAATATTTCACCATCGTATAGTCCGCGTAGATGTTGTGTCTGTCCTGTATTATTTTGTTTAACTGCATTTATCATAAATCAAACGCTAAAATTGAACTTAATTCCACTCCACATGAAGCATTCCAGTCAGCTGCATACTGACGCGCATGCCATGCATATTGCGAATTCGAATCATACTGGGTGTCCATGATGTGTTTAAAACAGTATCAAGATCATGCTTATTATCTTTAATAAGTGTCTTACTGAAGGACTGAAGTACACAATATTCGGGACATACTGTAATATGTGCAGAGCGTATCTAGCTTGGAACACCATCTTGATCGCGAGGAACGCACCCTTCATGCCCCTCATATCTTATTACATGTACCTGGAGACCATAAAGGTCTATACAATTTGTCTGACTCAGTATTAAAACAAAACAATCTCAGTTGCTAAACTAATATGCACAACACCGAAAAGCCTCAGCAAGCCGAATGTTTATTTTTTTGCACTACACTGTACTCGTGTAACCATGGTAACAACAGCCGATTATGGACAAAGATATACCAAATCAACAAATATTTACTTTAAAAACTTAAAAATAGCAGCTATAGGGTGTTATTTTACATGTGATTTGTTTTCCTCCATGTTCACGCGAAAATTAGTGTGCATAATGCGGCTTGTAGTAGCCAAATATATGATTTATTATATTTCTATTGTTGTTGTTACTACGGTTACAAATGTACATGGTGGTACAAAAAGTTACCCTAAGATAAACCTAATAGCCTATTCAAAGTGTTTTCCGAACCCTGAAAAAGTCTAGCCAACTGTGGTGTTCCGAATAATAATCATGTTAAAAACATAATTATCAAGATATGGTCGATCCAACTGTAAATGACGAGCGCCTCCCATTCGAATATTGCACTATGCACTTTGCATGATGGATTTATTATTGCAGTGAAATTACCGATACACTATTTTCGTGTACGATTGCAAACCGATGGCGGCATATTTATGACATAAAAGAAGAAAACTGAAGGTTTTGCTAAAAAATTGTATCAACAATATGTCATTATTTAGGAGAAATTCTTGAATAAAGTCCGTAAACAAGAATTACATTTATTGGGGCACCCTGTATAGTTTTCGAAATCGTACAAATTGGCTGTATTTGTCGATATCAAATGCTGAGTTCCAAGAACTATAACTTTTTGTTCAGATAAAATATACACTTGAAATTTTTAGAGAGTATTGTTAATATAATTGGACAGTTTTTCGAAAAGTATTAATTCAACTGCTAATGCAATTATTGATATATGCCGAATTATGTAAATCAATAATTTAATATTTTTTGGAAAAAATGCTTAAAATTTGAGTTTGGGGCTAAAAATGACCGTGTTACATATTCTGAAACCCATTGTGTTTGGTATCAGATTATAGGAAATTTGATTGTCTTTAATATGACTGCAAAATCATGCCTATTCCAGGTGATGTTTGTGAAATATTGCCAATAATCTATAGCAAGTCAAAATGACTACTTTTTTGGACGCCATCTTGGATTTGAAGGTGTTCGCAACAAAATGTTTGAGGTAGACCTCCGAATTAATTTGTCTCACTAAAAATACTTGCAAATAGAATTGGTTTAAACTTGTTGTGGAGATCTGGCAACCTAAGTCCTTAAGGAAGCCACTTTTTCGATGTTGGCCCTCCCCTTATTACTTATTATCAGTCTTGGAGGTCTCGAGGCCGACTTTGCCAGGCCTCGGCCTCGGCCTTGGCCTCGTAATGCCGTGACTCGGACTCGTCCTCGGCCTCGTAGCATGCGGCCTCGGCCTCGATGACTCGAGGCCGGTTCGAGGCCGGAAGATTTCATAGAATCTGGTGAATTTAAGATTCAACATCTATTCACTATTTTGAAGTATTTTCCAATAATATTTCATTAAAAAAAAATAAAAATGTAAATCATACGATTGATAGTTAAGTTCATGCGCAGCTACGACCTACGTAGGTACCGTACCCATCGATAATCTCTCGATGTAATATAGTACGGTACAGTCAAAGATCCTACATACAGCGCTGCAGCGCTCTGATATACAGCGTGCGCACCCTAGAATTTGAAGATCTTGGTTGTTCAAGATTTTAAACAGCGTTGTTAGAGGGACCGGCTTAAACAGCGTTTTTGGTTGTTTAAAAAGTTGTTTAATTTGTTTTGCTGTGTATGCACAAGGCAAAGTAAGTTACGCAATGGCATGTGATCGATAAGATCACGATTATTTGGTAATACTGAAGTATCTCGAAAATACTTTTGCATTTTCATGAAATTCTCAGTCTTGGAGGTCTTGAGGCCGGCCTCGTAATGCCGTGACTCAGACTCGTCCTCGGCCTCGACCATGGTGACTCGGACTCGGACTCGGCCTCGGACCATGGTGACTCGACTACAACACTGCTTATTATGAAACAGAAAACTTACAACCCTTAAAGGGCAAACGTGTCACTCTATTTCCCCTCGTATAACATTTTATTATGTTCCTTATTAAGTTCTGATTTAAGGTTTATGAATCCAATTTATTTACTTTGAAACAGAAAACTTCTAACCTTTAAAAGGCAAACATTTTATTCAATTTCTCTCTCATTACACATGTTATGCATCTTATTAAATCCTGTTTTACATGTTGATGAATCAAAGATATTTACTTTGAAATGGAAAACTTTTAACCTTTAAAAGGCAAACATCTTATTCAATTTCACTCTCGCTACACATTTTATGCATCTTATTAAATCCTTTTTTTCAGGTTGATGAATAAAAGGTATTTACTTTGAAATGGAAAACTTTTAACCTTTAAAAGGCAAACATCTTATTCAATTTCACTCTCGCTACACATTTTATGCATCTTATTAAATCCTTTTTTTCAGGTTGATGAATAAAAGGTATTTACTTTGAAATGGAAAACTTTTAACCTTTAAAAGGCAAAAATGTTATTAAATATCCCTCTCATTGAACATTTTATGGGTCTTATTAAATCCTGTTTTACAGTTTAATGAATTCAAGTTATTCACTTTGAAACAGAAACTTCTATCCCTTATATGGCAAAAATGTTATTCAATTTCCCTCTCGTAACACAAATGTATGGGTCTCACATTAAATCCTGGTTTGCAGGTTAATGAATCCAAGTCGATCCTGAAGCTGTGTGATTTTGGCTCTGCATCCCACGTAGCCGATTGTGACATCACTCCATACCTTGTCAGCAGATTCTACCGTGCACCGGAAATCAGTAAGCGCACTTCTAGTTTTCATATTTTGTTCAATCCCTTCCTCATTAATCTCTCTACCCCCCACTATTGTAATGGTTTTGCCATGCATCTGCATTTTCTTTTCCATTTGTTCATCTATCGGTACCATAAATGGGTGATTTATGGTAATGCACTTATCACCTGGTTGCAGATGAAAATTAATTTTTAGCGAATATCCACGGCCATTATTATTGATGATGGAGAAAATGTATGCCTGCAGGGAAATTAATTCTTCATGTAATGCATGTTGAGAGTTTATACAGGACATGATTGATTAATCCATTTTCATGAAAATAATTGGGTTCTATGGATAATGCATGCTATACAAAAATCAAACATTTAACTAGTTTAAAGTATAATTAAATCTAGCTGCTCAATATCAATTTATTGTGGGGCGAACAGGACTCTTTTTGAATACATATCAATGAAGATGAAACAGCATTTGAGAGTTCAGGCCCCATTTGACTTACATTATACCAAAATCAGACGGCCTCAAACTGGTTCAAAGTATGATTAAATCTTCCTTCACTTTTTCTATTCATTATGGGGGGAACTCTGTTTGAATTACTAATAACAAAGGTGAAACAGCATTTAAAAGCTTAAGCCCTCTGCAGACAGAGCCGACTCGACCCGATTCGACTGGTTTTCATTGGGATCGGCTCAGTTTTCAGTGCCTCGCGACACACATTTTGCCAGTCGAGAGACAGTCGGATGCCAGTTGGGGCCGATTCAACACAATGAATCGGCTCCGATCGACCGGGCCCAACTCTAGCCTGATTGAAACTAGTCGGAGCGGGTCGAGTCGGCTCTGTCTGCAGAGGGCTTTAGACTTTCATTATACCAAAATCAAACGGCCTTGAACTGGTTCAAAGTATGATTAAATCTACTTATCTTCCTTCACTTTTTCTATTCATTGTGGGGGGAACTCTTTTTTGAATAACTAATAGAAAAGGTGAAACAGCATTCAAAAGCTCAGACTTTTCATCATACCAAAATCAAATGGCCTCGAACTGGTTCAAAGTATGATTAACCCTAATCCCACTGGGTTATTTTGGTCACTTGAGTCCACTGGGGGGGGGGGGGGGGGCCTTTTTGGCCCCCCCCTCAAATCTCGGCAATGAATGGACCGGTCGACTCGAAAATTGGCACACACGTAAAACAAGTCAAGTAGAATAAGAATTTGAAAAAAAAAAAAAATTGGACAATTATTATTTTTTTTTTAATTAATTACAATTTTGAATATGAAAATTGTTGACGATTTTGGGAAAAAATTGGGATTTTCATCTAAAATCAAAAGAAATTACAGGATTTCTTCAGGTTTTCTGTAAAAATACCTTCAAATTATGTTATTCATCATATCCATGTTTTTTATGGTGATAAAATATATCACTAATTTGCATAAATATGCAAATTAGTATTCCCGGATTTATCCACATTGTTTTCATTCTTATGTATTTTATTGTTTTTTTGTCGTTGTTTTTTTTTTTTTTTGGAAGAATTTATCTCTGAAGAGTATGACTTCAACTAATAACAAAGAAATAATCCAAATTATAATTAAAAGCAACAATTATAACAGATCTGGAGTTTACAACATCGGATATAGGAATTACATAGAAACCTGTACAAAAGTTACATTTTTTTGTGACAGACGAGCAATTATCGACCTCTAAAATCAGTTCTACAGGTCCGATCGGAGTGAATTATATATCAAAACATGCGGGAGACTTGAGAGAAAATAGTCATGAAGTTTGAACGCGAAATTCCAAGCGGTCTAGATGCACGACGAAAAAACGACAGGGGGGGGCCTAAAAGGCCCCCCCCCCCCCCCAGTGGGATTAGGGTTAAATCTACCTTCCCTTTTTCTATTCATTGTGGGGGGAACTCTTTTTTGAATAACTAATAACAAAGGTGAAACAGCATTAAAAAAACGGCCTCGAACTGGTTCAAAGTATAATTAAATCTACCTGCTTGTTATCAATTCATTGTGCGGTGAACTCTGTTTGAAACCATGTCACAGCAGGTGAAATAACAATGAAGGGGAAATGCAGAAAAGCACAGGGATTTTCCCTTCCTCAGTATATAATGTAGATGAGGAAGTGTAACAAACAATGCAAATGATGAAGTTTAGCATCCGGAGGGGCCTTCCCGCTGGTGAGATGATGTCTGCGTCATGAAATATGAGGTATTAAGAATAGTAGGAAAGAAAAGTGAATTTAATTGGACAGATAAGGTTGTGGTTATGGTATGGCTAGTTTAGGTGTGGCATATTTGTAAAAGTATCTTTGTCTGACTTGTTCAAACTCGCTTTCAAGTCTAGTGGTTCCTTCTTGCCTCGCTGTATTTCTCATAATACTAATACAAGTATGAAACCAGTCTTGTTACTGTCAAATTTCAACTCTGTTATTGATATATTTATTGTATCATTTGAAGAAAAACGATTAGTGAGAAGTATTACAACTGTGTGTATTACCTACAGCAATGAGCCATCAAATATCACTTTGTATGTTTTGCTCATTACTTGGGCATATGACATTCATTTAATATGAAACTTTTGCTCATCACTCAGTGGACATATCTGACTACAGTTACAGACATATGTATTTTATCAACCCTTTGTCTTTGTTTTATTTGCATGTGGCGACTAGTTACTAGATAAAGAGGATTTGGCCTTGTAAATAACCTAGATAAGAGACTCATGCTGTCATCGTTGTTTAGCTAAAGGTTTTAGAAGATAATTGAGATTGCCCATCAATCATCCTGTGGCAACAAGCAGAACAGGATGTGGGGTCGTAATTAAAGAAAGGGAATTTCCCTCACGTTTGTTCATCTTGTTATGTAAGGTAATATATGGTTTCCAAGAGATGTTTCTATTAGAGCTAATTTTTTTTTCTTAACTTCATCTCGTCCCTTTTATTTCTTTTCTTTTTCCCCAGTAAGAAAGCACCACCAGGTTTTGTTCAACTTAAATGAACATGTAATAAATGATGCAGAGTACTGAATGACTCCTCAACTTCTATCATTTTTTGTTTGCATCACCCATGTCATTCCATAAAATATATGGTCATCCATCACTAAATAATCACTTCTTGTGTTTCTTCCTGTTAATAAATGATATACAAAACAACAAAATTTCCCATTCAGCTGTTCTTAACCATATCTTTAAACATATCAACAAATTATCTAATCTTTCTTTTTTCTTTTTATCTCCATCCAATGAACTCCTATTCCCCTTCTAAAAAAAAAAAATCTTCCCACCCCATTCAACATGTCTCCCATACATGCTCCAATTTACTCCTACCATGACATTCCTTACCACCCTACCCCTACCTTTCCTCTCTGTTCTTCATACTCTGCCTATCCACCCCACCTTACCCCACCCCTACTTTGTCCTACTTATCTTCCTACTGTGCCTGTCTACCCCACCCATATCTTCTCCTACTGTTCTTCCTACTCTGTCTCCCCACCCCACCCCACCCCACCCCTACTCTCCTTTCTGTTCTTCCTACTCTGTCTCCCCACCCCACCCCACCCCACCCCACCCCACCCCACCCCACCCCACCCCACCCCACCCCACCCCACCCCACCCCACCCCACCCCACCCCACCCCACCCCACCCTTACTCTCCTTTCTGTTCTTCCTACTCGGCCTCCTCACCTCACCCCTACTTTTTCCTACTAATCTTCCTACAATGCCCCTCCCCTCCCCTCCCCTCCCCTCCCCATCCCAACTCCTCCCTCCCAACCATGCATGCAGTCATCGGTATGACGTACGATTCGGCCATCGACATGTGGAGCACGGCGTGCACCCTGTACGAGCTGGCCGCGGGCAAGATCATGTTCCCCGGCAAGACCAACAACCACATGCTGAAGCTCTTCATGGACCTCAAGGGGAAGATGCCGCACAAGATCATCCGCAAGGGCACCCTGAGGGACAAGCACTTCGACCCCAACTGCAACTTCAAGTTCATAGAGGTCGACAAGGTCACAGAGAGGGTATGTCTATCTTTTTTTCCTTGTCAGATATTAAAGCTCATACGCATCAAACAATTATTGGTTGTAAGTTGTACAGATTTCTTCTGTTAACAAATCGTGAAAATATTTGTTTGCCTCTCATAGCAAAACAAAATAAGAAAGAAAATCTAATTGAGAAAAATGTCTAGAAAAATATTTTAAGTGTTTGACAAGAAGTGAAGTGATGGTGATATTAATGAACAGGCCAGGGCTGAAGATTGAGCTGTCTGGGTCCATATTCATTAAACCAAACTAGCGTAGATCCATTCTAAGTATATTTTAGATGATAGGTCAAAGAAGGCAACACAAAGATTTCTTAGTCACTATGTTTTTGGGGGGGTAAGCATCAATTACCTACTAACTTGACCCTATTTGTCAACTATAAGGGTATCTTATTGCATACCCTATAATCTAAAATAGACTTAGGACAGGACTAAGCTAATGTGGTCCAGGTTTTCAGAACTAAATAAGTCAACCAAGAACCTCAACCATATGAAAGGAACATTTCTCAGACACTATCAAAATGTTTTCTCTGTGCTTTTAGGAAAAAGTGACGGTGATGACGGTGATCAGCCCATCTCGTGACCTGACAACAGAGCTGATGGGATACCAGCGGATGCCAGAAGACCAGCAACGGAAGGTCCTCCAGATCAAAGACGTCATCGACCGCTGTCTCATGCTGGACCCCTCCAAGAGGATGTCCATCAATGAAGTCCTCAGGCATCCCTTCATCCAGGAAAAGATATGATGTCGAGTCCTGGAAAGAAGCTACAGACTTTTATATTTTGTCTTCTATAGTAGTACTGTCCACCTACTGGTGTATTACGTACTAGTTTCCTATTCCTTCTTTTACCTCTCAGGATGCCATGTCTATGATTGAAGTTTTCATGCATTCTTTCATCCAGGAAAGAGTATATGATGTGAAATCATAGGCAGTCGGGGGAAAAATGTGATGCACAACCAAGAGGATGTCCGTCAATGAAGTCCTCTGGGAGAGATATGATGTTGAGTCCTGGAGAAAGCATGAAGCTGCAGATTTCTTTATATATGTCCTCTGTCATCCTCTCTTTTGAAGGAGGCTGTCCTCTCCATGTGTGAAGTTCAAATATATTCTTTTTATCCAGGACAGAATATATATGTGAAATAATAGGCAGTCAGAAAATAATGTAATGTGCATTTGTGGTAATGTCTCTAACCAAGGGGAATTTTAAAGAAATTACCCTTTATGAAGTCCTGCATATTTCCTTCGATCGGAAAAAAAAATCCTGGCATGAAATCCTGGATGTTCTCTTGTTCCCGAAAAATATTAATATAGATACATTATTATTAGAAACCCATATGTGTTGGTCCACAAACATTCCTTTATCTTGAGAAAATTATAAACTACACTATTATCTCACAATCACTGTTTGCTAATGTATTGACATTTTTGAACTGCTTTATTATTGAAGTCATGGGACATTTTAACAAGAAATCTGACCTCCAACCTCTTCCTGCTGATGATGCAGTAGACATCATCCTGTTATTTACTCCTCTAATTATGTGGTGCAGTTTGACAAAGGATTGCATTTTAATCTCATAATTCCAATAGCAAGTATGTTTGGTTGTTGTTTCCACGCTTTAGCTAAGATCGATATATTGTGAGCTCCCCAAAAAGTGAATGGTGGAAGAAAGTATATTTTGTCAGAATTGAAACAATATACACGATTCTATTCCAAAGGGAATTGAGTGGGAATGTGTTATGGAATCAAAATCTCTCCTAGTATAGTGCATGCCCCTGAACATTTGTATTTATATTTTTACAGTAGACTCTTGTTATAAAGAACACCTTATACATGCATATTTTTGTCCTTTTTACAACAAATTTATTTATGTGGCCCCAAAATACACATTTCTTTTCTTTCATTGATTTGCCATCCTGAATAAATCAAATTTTGTCATGAAAAGTCATTTCTTTGCCAATTTCTGGAGCGTAATTAAACTCTGATAATATTGTCATCCTTTTACTTCTATAAAATGAACCAAATTTGTTTGTAACAAAATTATTCAACTTTATGCAAAGGCGTTTGATATAACGAGAGTCTACTGTTCTACATTGGAATCTGATGCATTTAATTTCTTTGTGTGATCTCTCCTTCCAGAACGATCCGGCCCCTCACAAAGCATCGGGTTGAAACAACGGGTGTCGGCAGAAGTAAAAATGACTATGTGTGAGCACACAAGTAGTTTGTGTAATATTTGGTTCATTTCATTCATGAATATCCCATTTGCTTATTGAAATATGGTTTGTAAACCTGCTAGGAACTCTAACACAGTATCCATATTGCATGAGTGATCTCAAAACAAATCTGAAATTTCACTTGTTAAAGTATTGTATGTGTTTTAGTTTAGTATTGATTCATTTTCTAACCAGTTATTTAGTTGTCAATATCAAAAAAAAAAGAAGAAAATTAACTTCAAAACAAAAATCAAAGCAAAGTTATTAGAGGATAAAAATAGACTACATCACCAAATTGAATTAAGTGTTAATATTCTGTTTAAAGCAGTTATGAATGTGCACATTTTTGTTCATTTTTTATTTGACATTTCTTTTTGTTGTTTGTTTGCTTGTTTGTTATATTTTGTTTATCTTTAAGAAATTGTAGTATCTTTTTTCTGGTTTAAAATAATCTGCAGATCGATTTTCTTCACATTAGAAAAATAGTTTAAAAAGAAGGCATGTGGATACTTGGCTTATTGAAAAATAATCTTTCTGAACATGGGAAGCCCTTACTATTATATTTTATTTGTTGCGTTTTCTATGATTTTGTTTCATATTCGGTCTTGTCAGTCTTCTGCTATAAAGTAGTTCAAATGAATGGAACATGAAGTCAATTGTAAGTTTACTTCTTTGCGGCTGTTGCTTAACATTGCCAACACCCCCAAAAAGACAAAAAGAAAAATAACTTTCTATTACCATAAGCACTTCCTTTACCTATTGAAAGGTAATTTTGATAGGTGTATGATTTCTTAAATGAAAACAAATATTGTACTATTTTGTGAAGTGCGCACACAAAAATTAATCATAGATTAAAAGAGGGTTTGCATTCAATTTTTCAGACGAGGTTTGTGGCAAAAATATTTGCTTATGCTTCTAACAATTTGGCAAATTCCCAGTAGACTGAAAATGAAACAATCTCTATTTCACTTTTCACATTTGATGATATTTCTTGACCCATTTCTCTACCCGACTTGTTTTCCCTCACAAATAGCGGTGGCTGGCTGGCAAGCTCTCTCTCTCGTCAATCTGCATTAAATAATAACGTTTGCTGTCGCAGAACAGTGCAGGGTAATGTACAATCGATAAGATCCAAACGTGATTGAGTGGTAGTCATTTTTTATCTTCAACAAAAGTTTTTGGTTATTATACTCGATTATCTTAGAAAAGAAGATGAAGGGAATGTAACAATGTATTCATACATTTGATGAAGCCAAAACATGTAACACACATTTACTTCTAGTAAAAAAAATGAAGAGTTACATCGCAAAATGCATTAAACACCAGATTTGACGATTTCAAAGTGAGTCCACCGTTGTATGACACAAAATTATGCCTTTGAAATTATAATTTGCTTATTACATTTCATATTATATTTTGGAATTACACATTTTATCATTTATATTGAAAGTTCTTCAGCAACTTCAATCACAAATATTCCACATTGACAAAAATGGAGATATTTTTATTGCGTTTTGCAGTTAAAACTCTTCAAATACCATCAGGCCATATTATAGTCCTGAAGTGAATGTGTGTGTCAGTTTCTGGCTGGGTTAAGATCACTTTAAGTGTCACAAGTGTCTTTGTATAGATGTGTCTGTTATTTAATTATGATCTTTAATGATAAATTTATTCACCAAATGTTCTGAAATTGCGTTCAGTATGTTTACCTGTATTTACAGAGAGAGATTTAGAAACGGTTATCAAACATGGGCGCAGATATGTTATTTTATGTTAATCATGCTCAAAATTATTTCGATTACATTGTTCGTGATGTGTGTTTCGATTATGGTCAAGTAAAACTCTTTGGAGGAAAACATTATAAAATGAGGTGGAATTTTGAATTTTTTAATGAACTGATAGGGAATCAAGTGAAACTGGAAACATGATGTGTGATGTACACAGCTTCATTTGAATGGTCCTGCATTAGCTTCATTAAATGGTTTGTCGGTTCATACGAGTATATTGAATTTATTTTGCCTTTTCTGAGCGGATCAGTTGGTTGTAGGTGATTAAAATCTGTATTAGTATTGGTAATAGGAAATATTTTTGCTTTTTAATTTCAATATTTTTATGCTAAAAAAAGAAAGTATTCTAATTGTACAATTTACTATGGATCTAAATTGATCCATTTTTAAAGGTATATTCATTTTTTCTCCTTACAATTGGATTTGTAAGCTCATGGTGAGATGTCAATAAATAGAGCAATGTACAATTCTCTTGAAATTCCTGTGAGATTGTGTCCTATTTTCTGCAATTATTTGCCCTAGATGTATACAGTCAGTCTCACATTTGCAATAAAATCACTGCAATTACTGTGATAAGTTAATTGCTGGAAAATGAAGCCCATTATTGCATGCAAGGTTATAGTAGCACTTAAATGCAACTCGTCGAAGAGCATCAACATTTTAAAACTGGTTGATGAATTAAAAAAACAATATGCAGGTATTTACAGCTAAATACCTGAAGTATTTCACAGATAATAGTAATGATTTTATTGCATGTGAGACAAGCTAGAGGCTTCTGGAGTGTTGTTTCATTACTTAAACTTTCTCCGTTTTTCTTCCCTACATTTTTCCCTCCGTTGGTTTGACTCATTCGTTTTGGCAATGGCTGCCGATGTGGGAGGAGAGTTGCGACATAAAAGAGTTGATCAACTTAGTGGAATCCATACATCCGGCTTTGATTCGCATTCATGCAGCGTCCGTAATCTGCAAGTATCCCCTTGATAAGAAGTCCCGTTTAATAATCCATCCACGTTAGAGAACATACAAAAATGAAACAATGAGTGGACACAAATTATCAATATCCAGTTGAAAAAAATAAAGTCCGTGGGGACCCACAATTCTGTGGTTGAGCTCGTTTTATCAAACAGATAATACACGTTCTTAAAGGGTACCACCACCCAAAAATAATATTCTTATAAATGAAAGGTAACATCTTAAGAAGTCCATTCCATCAACAAGTTCACAAAAATATGTTTCCAGAAAAAGAAAAAAAATTGGAAAATGTATCACCATTCTAAAGCATGCGTTCATGGGTCTGCATGTAGGAAGACTACTTTGTCCAGAGCGAACGAATTGTCCGGAATTCTATTGTCTCCAAACGTACGCGTGAATAGCATTGGCGCACTCGCAAATGTTTGGCCCATACGGAACCACGAAATAATAGTGGTTCCGTAAGTGGTGGTAATTAATTATTTTGTTTATGAATTACACAACCCTTTGCAAAATGTTGGGTATCTATTTGATATCACAAAAGGGTACCAAGACATATAATTATGTGTTGTTCTTTGCCTGGTGGTCCCCTTTATTTATCGTGTGTCAGTGTAAATGCAACTCACTCTAGGTTTTGTCAAATGTATGCATTGCGCTCGGCTTAGGCATCGTAAATTTGCGCATACATCTGACAAAACCTCTAGTGCGTTGCAGTAACACAACGCTCTCTAAAACGTGTATTATCTGTATATCAATTAACATTCTTAGAAAAAAACTTAGAAAAAATTTATGGATGCAATCCAGTTTGAGATTATGCAGTTAATTTATTCATAGTTTCAGGAGCCTCGGTAAAAGTCCCTATTCATACTGGATTATTTGATGAAAATCATAAATATATTATAATGGTATTTCATTAAATGTTAGACTTGGATGTAGTGGGCCATTCTGAATTAGTGCAGGAACTTCTTTTAGTCGGGTCACAAGGACAGAATGTCATTTGAGTCGAAACAACGAGAAAGACAAGTTATTAAAACAAAATGTATGACATGTACCACTCACTACCAGTACAATGAAGGAAGAAATGTGCGTGTGGGTGTGCATGTATGTATGCATGCTTGATTGTTCTGTGAGTGTAATGAACGCATATGGGTCAGATTTTTGAAAAGTGCACTTTTAGCCATTTCCAGACCTTGAGCGCTTCTATCATTTGCTGTGTCTCACCATTAACTCTGATATACCTGTTTTGGGTCTCATATTAAAGAGAATTATTAAGGCTTTCAGAAAATGTATAGTTTTATATCATTTCAAACATTTGGTTTCATGCCACAGGACCTCAAATGTGAAAAAATAGCATAAATTGGCATTTTCCACAAAATTATGATTTTTTTAACCTGATAAAAAAAAATATTAATCAACTTTAAAGGCATTAATGTCTATATTTTCTATCTTACATGTCTTGAGCATGTATCACATAAGAATTGGCGGTAGAGCGGCATTGATATGATTTCATGGTACATTTCAATAGGAAAGGTCATAATAAGTGAACGTCCGTGAGCATACATTAAAATCCATGCAACCAGAATTCTACTTAGTTGTCAAAACAAAAACTATTGCCAAAACTAAGGGTTGAACCCACTGAACACATTCTACAAAAATTGTTGGCTAACTACTCCTGCTCGCGGAGTAACATTTTTTTGTATGAAATTATACTGGATTTCGTCACGGACGTTCTGTCGTCTTGTATCATCACTGCTCAGCGAAGTGCATCCTAGTCATCAATTGCTGGGGTCAGTCTGATGAACTCACAGTAGGGCCACAGTATTTTGCCTATTTGAAAACTATCTATCAAATACAATGTTTGGTTTGGGTCGAAACTGATCTTCGTGAACATCCGTGATGAAAACGAACGTCCGGCAAGAGTAGCCCCAATTACGAATCTGAGGCTGCTTATCTGCACGTAGACACCGGTACAGCAATTTTAATTGGCAAGCAGCTAACCAAAAACTTATATCAGGCATTTTCGAAGCCTTTTGACAACTATTTATGATACGGACGTTCGCTCGGACGTTCGTTCACGGACGTTCGATCATGAAAATTGTTCTAATAATGTTACCATGTAAAACGCTCACATCAAGTTGATACCGTTTGATGTTGTTAGTACATTGTTATGTCTCTCATATCCCATATGGATATATTTCCTGCAAGTCATTTAACTGTAACAAACTTATGAAATGTTGTGCTCACGGACGTTCGTTCGTCATTTATGGCCCCAAAAATCTTAGTAAAAGTTCAAGTACTGGCACAATTTTTTGACAGCAGGTGCCCCTTGTGTGTGTCTTTCGACCCAGGTCACTGCCAACCACACATGAATATGTTGATTTTTAGTCACCATCACAGAGGTTCGTTTTACATTTGATCACCTTGCTTAGCTGTTTTGTAATACCCCTAGATATTATATTTACTTCTACCCGTGCAGCGTTGACATTATACTATAGGAAGGCAAACCCCAAGATTATGATTGTGCACAGTCGCAGGCCTACAAGCGAAAGAAAGCTGTTCAAAACATAATGGTAATAAGGGGGTATATGGCGCAATAACAACATTTCAACCGAAGGTCTGAGTGGAAACTGTTGCCCCACCCTCTGCAAAACTTGAGACTGTCGGCTCATCCTCTGCTGCAGGCTTTGAGACTGTTTTCTCATCTGCCTGTCGGATTTAAGTCCAACTAAATGGCTGTATGACGCCAGTTGTTTGAAAAGAAGAGGTACATCACAAAGGTCGAGAGGATAGCTACATGTACTTGCTTTACAATATTGACTGTATTACGAAAAAGCAACGAATACATGCATACCCCTCTCCCCCCCCCCCCCCCCCCCTCAAAAAAGAAAATAAATAAATAAAATAATAATAATGATAATAATGATAATACGATAATAAATACATAATTATATCATAATTTATGCCTGATGTGCAAAGCTGCAATATCCAGCACGTAAGTATGCAGATCTAGAGACAAACGCATTTATTATTATGATGACGTATGAATGGGTTTTCAAAGCATCTCTGCTTCAATCTGTTAATAGTGCTAAATTATGTGGTATCGTTTGAAATTATATCTAGCAAGGGATTAGATTTGTTGGACTTCTTCCATTTAATAGAGATTGTAAGATTTATGCATTATTTTGATGACTTCATCGTAATAATATATAATATTGGCTGTTTTGTTCTTTCTTGATATATCAAAAATATTGTTTTTGCTCATTATAATATTATACAACTAAATTTCAGCTCGCGCAATATTTATAATAAACCATTCAAGGTCAACATTGTTCTTAATTCTAATTGAAACATTAAAACCGATTTGAGGTTAACAATTAGGAAACGAGATGTGGGTCAGGAAACATCGGAATTAACTATCAACGTGATTATTTGAAAGATTTAACTTTGACATATTAATGTCATAAAACAATTTATAATCTCTGCAAATTAGATTTAAACAGTTAGGCTTTAAAATGATTGTTTTTATTATAATAATTATGCGATTGGTTTTACATTAAATTAAAATATTCTTTCTAAATATAATAATAAAATGTGATAATAAACACATATAATATGTTTAGCGTATATATTTAGCGCAATGGTTTCTATGTCTAATATTTCTTTATACAAAACATATACATGTATGATCTAAAATGCAATCTATATGTATTTATTTAAGAAATAAGTTATACGAGTATATTATTTACTTTGCTCATGGCTTTTGTTACCCTCAGTTTGTTTTATGTTTTGTGAAAATGCATATTAGCAATTCAGCCATATAGCTGGAATAGATAAATATATGTATTTTCAATTAATAAACCATATACGAATTGAATCGAAATATACGTACAACATACACAAACCAAAATAACAGTTTATATATTATGGGTCTCCCAAAGTCAAAATACATCTTAAATATATATGGCAAGGTTTGAAACGTGTGATAGGCATATATGTTTGCACTTACGTTATGTTGGCACTTACATTTATTTCTGTAATTAATTGACTCGAGATGGGACACTTGGGTACCACTATAGGCAATTCGAGAACGTCCGTGAAATTAATACGAACGTCCGTGACATTAAGACTCATGTGAGAAACCGTATTCTGGTAACTGGAAAATTGCCTTTATTTTGATTATACATGTTATTTATGTTTGCAGAAATGTTGTAAAATCATTTATTTACAGAAGTATAGTGGCATTTCTGTTATAGAGTGCCCAACCGGGGAAAGCCGGTGTAAAATTAGGGGTTACGATTTCCACAGGTCCACTAAGAGTGATAGTTAAGTAGCAGACATGTCATTATAATTAATTCAGATAGCTAAAATCATCAACTGATAAATTCATATGTTTTATATTGGTCTGGAGGAGATTCAAATAAATGTTGTCATCAATTTCTGTAAGACTGTTCAGGCAGAGAACGTCCGTGAAATTTATGCGAACGTCCGTGAAATTGTAATTAAAAACAATATAGTAAGAAAGAGGGACCAGGCGACTTGGAAATGCTACTTTTATATCTGACTAGGATGTATACATGGTCTCTAGCTTAAATATAATAGGAATAGATAAAGTATTATCATCATATTGTTCTATAAGCATTAAATCAATTTAAACCAATAATAGGGACTCGTTATAACGACCAGGTCCATGTAAAAACCAAACCATTTTTAAAGGTTTATTGCAATGTTCAAGTTTGTTTCTATAATGACCCTGTTTTAAAGCCATTTACGAAGAATAGAAACTCTTTTTGATGACATCAGATCATTCTGCCAACATTCTTGTTTCTGGCGAACGTCCGTGAGCGATATGGGAACGTCCGTGATGAAAACTATACTCTCTTTGGTCATGTAATTATGTAATATATGATCTAGACAGCAGTTGATCCTATTAACATGCACATTAAAATATGTGATACGGGAATACGAGCGTATATAGGTGCGTTCCTAAAAAATGCGGCTAAAGAAAAGCAAAGGTTCCGAATAATACATTATTTAAAAAGAAATATAACAATTCAGTCAAAGTTTGGACGTTTGTATTTTCTATTTGGCAAATAAAACACAATCCACGTTTGGCATACAGAGAGAAGAAAGTCTTAGAAGTAAATTGTCCGAATATAAGCTGTATATGACAGATAATAAATGAGATATATGGGTACTAAATCTATATATACATAATCCCTCACGGACGTTCGCCTTTTGGAGATGGGTTACTTCAACAGTGAATAAAAACGGAACCACAGGGAGTTTCCCAGTATAATGGGGTATGCCTGAAAGCTAGGATTGCATGCTTTCACATTAGATAGATGTCTTTAAATACAAAAAATAAATTGAATTTTACCCTGTTTGGGCCGAAAAGTGCACTTTTCAAAATTCTGACCCATATATGTCTGTCCTGTCAGCTGCGAGCATATGTGTGTGAGTGTGTGTGCATGCAATATTGTGTATAATATGTTGGCCGCAGTTCCTTTTATACCCTCCACTGAAATTTAAAACAAAATATGAAGAAGTTTATTTTTGCAATTCAATAGTGAAGATTGTGATTCATCCAGGAGAATGCTTATGAAGTTCAAAATTGAATCTTAGAATAGTAACCAGTAATCTTCTCTACCCAAGCCAGTTTAGATGAAGAAGCAACCTAGATAGGTTGTGAAACTGTTCTACTGTACAAATAGTAAGTCCATGCAGTTGCTTAGATTCAATTTTCAACTTCATAAGTTTATTATTGGTTTCTGAAATTTAGTTTTGTATGTATAGATTGAGGAAAGCTTTCAATTTCTTGAGAGAAAAAAATGAAGAAGAGTTGTTGCATATATATGATGCACAAATGATAGGGTTTTGTTAGTGGTCTTGAATTCTAGCGGAGGGTACAAAAAGAATTATTCCCTCTACGAGTGTGTGGGACAGTATGATTTTACCCGTGGTGTGTTTGCAATGTTTTGCAACTGGTATAAAAATTCCTTAGAACATACATTTGTCATACAGTCAAACCTGTCTATAGAGATCATTCAAGGGAGACAGAAAATGTAGTGTTTATATAAAGCAGGTGTCTTTTATAGATGGGTTAATTTACATGTAAAAAGCTTCACAGTGAGCAGAGCTGCCAAGCCTCCCCGATTCTGCAGAAGGCTGCATGAAAAAGCACGGATCTTTCCACATCCTGACAAACAAATTTGAAGAACTCTCTGATTATTAAGGAAAACTTCTTTTTCATTGTGGTGCAAGCATTGTATAACTATATCCCAGATTCCTGTTTGAAACCCTAATCACTATACAGGTGGTCTTTATACACTAGATGTCACTAGAGTAGTAATGGTTGCAAAAGCATTAAACTGAAAAGAATAATTGAGCTTTAGTACCACCAATATAACTTCAATACAGTCAAACCTGCTCTAGCGACCCCCTGTATATAAAGGTCACCTACCTATTAAAAATTTACTTTTCATGCCCCCGTTTCCCATTCTCAGACAATGGGCAAAAAGTCATACTACAATCTACTTTCAAGTGAATCAAGAATGGTGGTCTTTATAATAATAATAGTGGATACGTATATACCGCACGTTCCGTCTTTCAGAGCGCTTCGGGAAAAAAGAAAACAGATAAACAAACGGACAAACATAAAAAAAAAATTTAATTTTATAAAGCAGGTGGTCTTTATAGATGGGATTTATCTACAGCAGATTTAATTCATAAAGTACATTTATAAAACAACACACAAACAGAATTTTGTTTTTTAATAGAACAGTCTTTATTTCAATGGAAGAGCATTATGCAACATTTTAAAATTAATTGTTGAAAGACAAAGGGTGAATTCTGTCACCTCTAAGAGTTGTGCAACCCAACTAGAACCCCACAGAAGTACAGCACTCTTGTGTATGTAATCATACAATATTTCAAGCTATTTTTTAGTAACCTTGAAATTAAACTCGTTCAAAATCACTGCATATTTTTGTGTAAATGTACTCTTTCGTATCGGTTATCATACAATTTTTAAATTAATTTTATTACTATATCTTTGAAATTAACTTGTTTAAAATTACTGCATGCGTATGCTTGGACAAAAAATGGGTGTTGTGCTCAATCAGTACTGTAATTACAGTGTAAAACAATAAATAAAATGGAAACTAATGAATAGCATAAATTGATTTAAAATTAAAAATTAAAGGAAATTTGTCTAGTCCATAATTTGTATAACTCTTCAATAACATTGCGATCTCTGATGGCCAAGAAAAAAAATAATAACATGCTATTTAATGAATATTGTACCACAGAGTCCGACTGCAAAGCCCCAGTTCCTTTAAAAAAAGTATCACTGTGTACATTAATTAAAAAAATAAGGCAGATTTTGTTATTTTGTATTTTACACTACTTTTGTTTTTCATTTCAGGAAATAAAGGTGTTAGCCAAATTAACAGATTCAAAACAAAAAACTAAACACGAATTACAAGCGACTATGAGTTGAACATGATCAAACAAATTTCAGATAATTTACATCTCATTGTGATACCATTTCAGATATTCAATCAAGTATACAATTATATGATCTTTAATTGTGAACAAAATAAATGCTCTAATTAATTGAGCCACTATTGCACCTCAAAGAAGAAACAAGAAACAAGGAAGAAAATTAATCAAAGTTCAAGCCAACCATGGTACTCTGACACAAACTCACACCTGCACCTATCCCTGTTCTAGTTCAAATGCTCTGTGAACTACGGTTGAATGTGTGCCCTGCTACGTTCTTTAATTTGATTTGTATGTTATTCTAGCATATTGACATAGATGCTAATTACCATGATAAATGTGGCTGGTCCATATAATTGGGCTCCTGAGCCCAGGTAAAAGTAATACTGGTAATATTGTTGCAGTTGTTTTACCAAAAGGTGTGACAAATTATCCATAAAGGTTAAATTATTGTGCATGGTCGAAAAATTTGATTTTTGGAAACAAATTAAACTGTTTGCAAACAAATCTAATGTTTTGCAGTATGGTCATTCATTGTTTTTTCTTTTAAATATGAAAACACTTATATAATTCTTTGGAAGCTATTAATAGCACCAAAACATTCACCATGGTTCCACCTTTAAAGCAACATTTCAGTGTATTAAATACTAAGAATACCGACTATGTGATGCCTAGTTGATATTGAAAAAAATATAACGAAGCAGAGACATCAAATGTCTCATATTACAGGTATTTTCCTTTGAATAAACACTTCCAAAGTGACTGTGCAGCAAAGCAGCAATAGTTGATTTATTTTCACTAATTAAAATGTGTGCATATAGCGAAGCACACACATATATAAAGAGTACACTATTACAAGCATCCATGATTGTTTTACTTCTTCTTTGCCCGCCTTGCGCTCTTCTGCCGAGCTTTGCGTGTCCTGTAATGAGCCGACCTGACTCTGAGAATTTTAGGGTTCATGCTGGCAGCCGTGGTAGAGACTGGGTCGCTGGTCAGAGAGACACGTCTCTGAGACTGGAAACTCTTCCCCGATATCATGGCATCTCTGCCTCGTATATGCCTCCTCGACCCGGCTGTCGCAGGCCTCCTTCGATTACCAGCATCTCCACCACCATCCTCACCACCATCACCACCATCCTCATCTTCACTCTTCTCTTCGTACTTCGTTGCCGACAAGCGCAGGTTCTCAAGCCTGTCGGACACCTGTTCCGCACCGGCTGATGAAGCGCATTTCATCTTCCTGGACTTGGCACTCTGAACTCTTGAGCTGCTGTAGGTGGCAAACCCAGAGCGTGGCCTCCCCAGGATGACGTTGTTGGTGTTGATGACATTGTTAGGCGTCCTGCTCCTCCTACAAGTGGTGCACGACTTTGGCCTCCTCTTCTTCTTCTCCTGCCTCGCATACCGTACGTGCATGTGGTAGCCAAACTCTGTGCAGGCTCCATTGCAGTACGGCTGTCTGCAGTGGACACAGAGGCCATGGGTTGCGGCATCCCTGTTTGGACAGTCTCCTGCGCACACCAGCTGAAGGCAATGGTTGCAACAGTTCTTGGTCTGCTTTGGCTTTGCCAGAGCACTGTGGGCTCTTTCCGTTGGAATCGCTGCATCTGCGTTCCACCCCTTCCTTGCCTGTAGAGACGACCCAGCCCTCTTCCTGGGACTACCCTGACCACCCTCCAACTCTGCCGTCTCATACTGCAGCATCTCCATCTCAATCATCCTCTCCATGAGGATCGCATCATCCTTGTCTGGGGCCGTCCTGATGATTGTCCTCCAGTCCTTGTCCAGCATGCTGAGCTCCAGCAAGTCCATGTGGCAGTAGGGTTCGCTTAGGGCATCGGGGAACGGGTCCTGCTTCTTCTTCTTGCTGGCGCTTGAGCCTCTGTAGGGAAACATGCAGTCGATGTTCCCTGTCAGGATCTCTGGTGGCAGATCCATTCGCATCAGCTTCTTCTCCATCTTCTCCCGGTGTTTCCTCATCCGCTCCATCCGCTCATTGATCTCCTCCTCATCCTCGGAGGAGTCCATCTCCATGGAAGCTGCAATGGAACGATCCTCGCCATCCACGTTCTCATCCGTGACCAGCGTGATTGCAAGATCTTCAGAGTCAGATGAGTCAGATTCTGACTGGCCGAGTTTATAACCATTTTTGACGATGTTGAATGGTCCTAGATTCTCCTCACCATCCGTGGACGTCCTGTCTCCCCCGCCGTCAACATCCGATGGAGTCTGCAGATGATTCATGATCCTCGGTGAAAGCTGGTCGTAGTGACCCGAGTCTGAGCTGGATAACCTTCCTTTGCTGGTTTGAGGTCGAGTAGGTGGGCGGAGCTTGTTCCTCCTGGATGTTGCCAGATGAGATCGGGGCCTCCTGAAAATATCAAAATAATAACAAATTACTCATCAGTATACAACTAACGAATGGGCTTCTTGTGATGGTCAATCTATTACTGAGGTAGGCTCGAAATTACTATTAACCAAAGCGTAGCTGAGGGTAATAGTAATTTTGAGCCCACCAAGGTAATAGATTGCCTATCACAATCAAGCACATTAGTTAGTTGGTTTATATCACTCATCAATATTGCGGATTGCGTTCATCTTACGCAAAATAAGTGAAAATCTCTTCAATATTTCATAAAACCGCTTGTAAATGTTACAATAAAAATCAATCGACATTGATGAAGCCAGTATGAGTACTGCACAAATTTGTTAGCGTGTGCATTTTGCTACAACACATGATCTATGGGACGAGCGCGTAACACAAAATTTAGTGTTAGTTTTTACTGACAAGCCCCATCACGTGATTGTGCGTGATGTCCAAAACTATTGTGTGTCAAATTCAATGGTAAAATGATCGTATGAGGGATACATACTACATTTTATCGATGGTTAATGAAAACATCATGCATCCCAGCATAGCCAGATAACAGTACATATATTTGATAATATTTCAATTTCAATTTCAATTTCAATTTTATTTCACATCTTTAAAAACACAGAATATACAAATTTCAGCAAATTACATGTATAAAAAAAAAAAAAAAAAAGTTATACATGTGGTGTGGACAGTATTACAGTGGATGTGGGGGATCTGCAAAGGATATAGATATCCTGTCGAGGCAGATCCCTTTGTTAACTGTAATAACTAGTACAATTTAACGAACAAATGATTTTAATATCTTTGTCATAGCCACCCCCCCCCCCCCACCGACCGCCCACTCACCCCGCCCGCCCACCCTCTGCCATTATTGTGGATGAAAATTAAGGCACATTTTTACTGTAGTGTTATATATTCATGAAACTATATACAAAAATAAAAAGTACACAATAAATAAGTACATCGATTATACAAGATATATACATGCACCTAATCGTAACACATAATTAAATATTTTTTTAGTGAGGATTTGAATACATTTAATGAGGAGCATTGCGTAATACTATTCGGCAGGTAATTCCATACATCTGGACCTCTATGTTTAATGGATTTCTGTGCAAGCAATGTCTTTGGGTTAGACAAATGATATTTACATGAATTACGAGTTTGATAATTGTGTATTTGATCATTGCGAATAAATAGGGTCTTTAAGTGCATAGGGATGAGATTTATTTTCAATTTATACATAAATATGGCTGTTTGAGATACGTTAATGTCTGTTATTTTTAAACATTTAAATTTTTAAAGATAGGATTTGAGCAGAATCTGAGCATATTCGAATTGCCCTTTTTTGTAATATAAAAATTGAATCAATATTTCGTTTACAAGTTGTACCCCACATTATATTACAATATGATAGTTTTGACAATATCAACGAATTATACAGAAGTAATAGTGTTTTTCTACACAAATCATATCGTAACTTATTCAAAATCCCAATTGATCTCGAGATAGATAGTATTAAATGTTTACAATGATTATCCCAATTTAAAAGTTCATCAACATAGACTCCAAGAAAATTAACAAACATTTTCCGCTCAAGTTCTTTATTACATAACGTTATTCTACATTGTCTATCATTGATATTCGTGGCTGGGGTTCTAAAAATAACATAGTTAGTTTTGTTCAAATTTAATGATAGCTTATTATCATTTAGCCAACTTGCAATTTTAGGTAATTCAATATTGATAGTACTAATCAAAACATCAAAATTATTGTGCGAGAAAAGTAAGTTAGTATCGTCCGCAAACAAAATATAAGATGCAACATTAGATGCATAAATCAAATCATTAATATAAACTAAGAAGAAGAGGGGCCCAAGGATTGATCCTTGTGGTACACCACATGTTAAGTTTAGTACCTGGGATTTAACTGAATCAAACTGAACATATTGTTTTCTATTGTTGAGATAATCCTTAATCCATGCCAATGGAGTGCCCCGTATACCATACCGCTCGAGTTTGTATAAGAGTATTTTGTGGTCTAAGGTGTCGAATGCTTTCGACAAATCCATGAAGATTCCAATAACATATTCTTTATTAGCGAGTGACTGGGTTATTCTATTATACAAGTCTAAGACTGCTAAATCCGTGGAGTAGTGTTTGCGAAAACCATATTGGTTGGGGCAAAGGACATCATATTTCACAAAAAAATCATACATTTGATTAAAAATAATTCTTTCTAGTATTTTAGATATGTTTCTCCTTCGCCAACTTGATGATGACGTTGTCGGTGTCCTCCTCACCCTCCTCTTCGATGCCATGGAACCGGAGACAGTTTCTCCTACTGTATTGCTCTTGTTCTTCCTTCGCTTCTTGACAGGCTCTGATTTCCTTTTTGAGCGAGGAAATCTCATGCTCCAGAGTGGTGATGTTTTCGGTTTTCTTTTCAATGTCAAATTCGAGAGCCTTGTAGACGTCGTTCGATATCTTATATTAGTATATCATATTTCTATACAGGGACATGAGCGAATCATTTAAACTGCATGTCTGACAAGAGTACATAGAATACTTCGAAATCACGCAGTACATTAATTGATGGTTGATTTCAAAAGTCAATGGGAAAAACTTTGTATTTAGTGACATGACAAGAAATAATTAACTCACTCTTGTGGAGACTCCTTGTATGGGGTGCACTGGACTGCAAGCTCGGACTGGAACTTGTCCATATCACCCGACCTCTCCTTGTGGTTCTGGATACTAGCATGGCTGGAAGGAAGGCTAGCTGCCAGCTGACTGCGACGCACTCCCTGTAAGAATGTGAATACGATAGTAAAAATAGCCATATACTACACTGATAAGATTTAAACATACTCCTTGACCCGTATATAACTCGTCCAATTATTGTCCATATCACCCACCCTCTCCTTTTGGTTCTAAACACTAGCATGGCTGGATGGAAGACTAGCTGCTAACTGACTGTGATGCACTCCCTGCAAAAAAAGTACACCAATAATATTATAATAATAGCTACAATCTTCACTGATAAATTAAAATTTACAATTTGTGTAACTTCTATGGTAACCGCTATAAAGAATGTTGATTGGCGGTTGACATAGAATGTACAATAACCGGACATTTACAAAAATTAGTCATATCAGACTTGATACAAAAATTTAGGGCAATTACTTTTCTTGTACTAAAATAAGGTTTGTATTGAACTGTTATTACATACATCTAAAAGGCTGGAATTAAATATAATGCACATTTTACCAAAATAAAATTGTCCTAACTGGTAATAATAATGTTGCCTTTTACCCGACTGGGTCAACACAATTTCAGCCTGATTATCACCCCATCTACTAGGATATGTGCAAATGTCAAATTAAACAAATTGTGAAACTTGGTAGAGCTAAAAGTAAAAGGGGCAATCTCGCCTGCATCCTTGTCACTGCATTTGAAATGGAAAACATGATTTTTTAGGAACAGTTGGATATAAATGAGTGTAAAAAGTCCACCCCAAAATTAAATTCTTGCGTACGTCCGTGGGGATGTTTAAAATAGAGTTCAAATCAGTTGCAAAGTTGCGATTAATCACAAGTCAGGAAATAATGCGCACTGGAACCTGATTCGCATACATTTTCTGACTTGGGATTAATCACAACTTTGCAATTGATTACTTGATGCATATTAACCCTATCTTAACTGGGCTATTTGAGACCAGGTTTTTACTGGGGGGGGGGGGGGGGGGGGTCAATTTGACCCCCCCCCCCTAACATCTCGGAGACCGCTCGTCTGATTCACGCGAAATTTTGCATGGAGGTACATTGAAGTGTTAGTGACGCGTTCATGTTTTCGTTTAATCGATCCAATGTTAAATATGCAAATTATACGCATATTAATTAGCAAAAAATGCTAATTTTATGCAAAAATCCTCTTTTTGTCTGTAAATCACTAAATATTGCTCAGAATATGCTGATTTTGTACATGAATATTCTCTAATGACTTAATTACCAGGTTTTCAAAAAAATGTTTTTAATGTGTTTCTTTGTTTTTGGAATTTCTTATGTATTTCTTTGTTTTTTCGACTTATGTTTTTTATTGTTTTTTCCAATGGAAATAATTATTGACCATTATCCAACCATTTTTAGCCCAAAATTACATAATTGCAGTGATTAGAATGAAAAATAATGAAGATTTTGTCTTTTCTAGGAAAAAAATAAATTTCCATAGGATTTGTACACAAATCACAAAATTTAGCGATTTTTGGGCCGACGCTCACTTACAAAAGGTCACGTGACTTTAGAACGGTATACCCGGTCGTCGCAAATTTGGTCTCAAAAGTTGCGCAAGACTTCAATGAAAAAAATCATGAAGTCACGCGGCAATATCTGCGCGCGTTGCGGAATTATTGCGCAAAAAGTCGAGAGGGGGGTCAAATTGACCCCCCCCCAGTTAAGATAGGGTTAAGCCCTCGATCCACACACAGAGCCGACTTGACCCAATCTGACTGGTTTTCAGTCAGGCTAGAGTCGGTTTTGCTCAGTCGTGGCCGATTCAACATGTTGAATCGGCCTCGAATGATCTCCGACTGGCTCTTGAACTGGGAGTCCTAAGGCAACGTATACTGAGCTGAACCGACTGAAAACCATTTGGATCGGGTCGAGTCGGCACTGTGTTGCGGAGGGCTTTAGAAGCTCCAGCCATACTCACTTGAAAGCCAGGACTGGTGTAGTGACCATTCAACTGCAGGCTGGTCTCTTGAACTTGCTGTGTCAACTTTCGGAAGGTATCCTGTCATTAAAAAGTACACGAACATCACAGTTGAAGTAAGACACTATTTCTGCAGCGTTATACCGTGGAACATCACAGTTTAAAATATGAATAACCAGTGAACAAAGTATATTATCACCTGACTTAGTAAATACAGTACATGAGCTGACATGTAATATTTTTGGATATTACATGGCACTGTTACATGGCAATTCAGATCTAAAAAAAAAATATTCCAACTTTATGAGCAACAGTGTATATATCGAAATCACAGATATGAATATGTACTTACCTGGGTTATTTTGTATAAAGACAAGTCATCTGATGGAAAAATGGAGAGAAAGAAATACAAAGAATGGAAATAAATTTTACACTTAGGGTTGTGGTGTTGTAGCAAAATCTTGATACGATACATAACAAATGAAAATGTATTGGATATAGTATGCTAAATTAGTTAGCACAAAATATGATTGGTGTTAGTTTTTTTTTTTTAGGGGTATGGGGGTAAGATGACTTTGCAATTTGCAAGTGATGCACTCTTTGCCATACAATATGTATTTGTTATAAATTCTCATGATACAACAAACTAAAATAGATTTGGGGAGAGAAAACTATCCTAATGAACCCTTTTTTTAGAAGTACAATCTAACTTCATATTCGTTATACATTTTATTACATCTTTAAAATTGTTCCATAGTAAATCTTAGAATATATAAATGTAGAAAAAGTCAATAAAATAAACTCGAAAACACGCTAGAATTCCTTGGTTAAGTCTTTATTCAATTACTTTCGACCGGTTTCTTTCTCTTCAAAAAAGTAAAAGTTCATTTTACTTTTTTGAAGAGAAAGAAACCGGTCGAAAGTAATTGAATAAAGACTTAACCAAGGAATTCTAGCGTGTTTTCGAGTTTATTTTATTGACTTTTTTAATATTTATTTCATCGACGAGGACTTTTTAAGTTAAATTTATTTATATAAATGTAGATATAGTTGTATCTTTGTATAAATGTACAAACTGACCTTTCTCCACAGTTTTGGGTTCAAAGTCCTCCTGAAAAGATGACCAGCTTTTCCACTGAAGAGTGCCCTGTATGGGAGAACACAATCATATATATAATATAAACATGTATTTCCATGGTAATATAAGATTAATGTATATAGATTTTTAATTTTTTTATTTTGATTTATTTGATTTTTGAATGTAATCTCTTAATCAAAATATTTATTAATGCATTTAAAAAAAAAGTAGGAACAAAGTTGTAGACTTACCCATATCAATGACAAAATAACATTTTAGACATCTTTACTAAACAATACAAAATACAATAAGGTATAATGTAGGGGTGGGGTAGGGAGCTACACCCCCCCCCCCCCCCCCCCCCACCAGAAATTTTGAAAAAAGGCAATAAACCATTAAAAACTACCTTAAAAAGGCTTAAATTCAGCAAAACTATATAATTTTGGGGCAAAATCATATATCCTAGCAAACTGAATGTCATATTCGGGCAAAACTCCTGCCCTTTTCAAATTTCAGGCAAAATAATGAAAATCATTTAGCTAAAATAAGAGACGGTCCCCTTTTCTTTCTTTTTTTTTTTTTTTTTTTTTTGAGTGGGGTCTTTCGGGTAGAACTGTAGAAGATTTTTCAGTATCATTGGTTCGCCAATTGGGACATTCTGATGTGTAGGTATATGTTACCTTGTCTAAGCCAAGATGGAGGGGTAGATCCGTGCTCCTGATGACACCGTTGCTCCTCTCCCCCTCCCATCCCTCTCTCGCCGGCCTCCCATTGATGGTTAGCATCTGGTTACCATGGGAACCATCCCTGCCATCTCTCCCCGCCCCACCCTTGGGGTGAGGGGGGTGAGCCCGGTGCCTTACTGGTCCATGGGATGATGAGGGTCTTTGGTTGTTGATGAAGTTCGGCCTGGTGTGGTTCCACTTTGGTTTAGGCGATGTGGATCTTAGTTGATGAGACCTGCATAATTTATATCAAACAAAAAGGCCAGAAATTTGTGTTGGTGGGTTATGACATTGACAAGATCAGAGTGGAACATAAACTGAGCATGTGTATGAGCAATTGTATGTGGGTTGTTTATTTCATTAAATGCTACAATTAAGATGTCAGAGAAATAACAAAATGTATTCTTATTTAACAATTAATGTAGTGCCTTGGATGTGTCACAACCTTATTTCTTTTTATTTGATGCATATTATCCCATAATTATGAAAATGATATTGTCCCCTAGCTGTTATATGTGAGTATATGTCACTGGTGTAAAAAAGAAACATCAGGGGTTATTAATATATATAATACCAAGAATCTTTGCTATACATATTTTATTGAAATGAATACATCATCAAAATTATAGTTACAATACAGTTTATAACTTAGACTGTATAAAGAAAGAATTAAAGAAAAAAGTGGAGCACTGTATACTAATTGGAATAAAATATTATTATCATCATACTGTATGTAACATCATCATCATCGTACTAGATTATTCATATTACCCAATGAATCCTTTCCTCGGTGTGTTCTGGGGATCGGGAGCGGGCCAACTCTGGCTGTAAACTGCCGTGATAAGAACTGTATTCCGAACATCCATCTGTTGGGACATCGACGCCCCTGCGCCCCGTTAATATGTTGGTATCAGAGGCGTGACAAGGGCACAACTTTACACCCCTCTGGGCCTCTGCGCCACCGTACTGAAGTCCGTAGCAACAATACCGCATTCCAGCTCGAAGAACATACTTTTCAGAATATTTATGATGATACATATATGTTGTTAGCACCCCTCCAAATATAAAGATCTTGTTTATCTCCAGAGTTTGACAAGCTATTAAAATTGCACTTCAGGGCATATCATAAACGCGTGAAACTCGCATAATAAAAGGCTTTCCTACTTCGCTCGCCATATCGATCGCTACACCGTGTACGATGATGAAAAGGAAACTTGGAAAGCCGCACAATGAGAGCTTTTGAGAGGGTTATAATTGCGGGCACCTGCTGCGCCGTCACTACAGTTACTAGACGCCGAAAGTTAATTGTTGCCAATTTGGACTCGACTCGCAATGTCAAAATTCCTCTTAAAAATAGAATGCCTTACACTAGAAACTAATTGTTGCCCAATTAATCATGTAAATTATTATACAAACGATTGGCTACAATTGTGACTTTATTTATGTTAAAAGGATACTCTAATCATTAAATGTATGTGTCTGCTTTTAGATTGGCAATACTTCAGCAGACTATATTTTCACGTACTGTAAAAGTGGACCACCACTGCTGAACTGTGTATACTTTGCACTCGCCTCGAACAATTATGTCCACGAATGGGGGGAATTCAAAGAACCGGTATCGTTCTATTGTCCTATTGTTCAGTGACAATCTTGTGAATTGTGGGGCAATTGTCAGGGGACAAATAAAAAGTAGGGTATATTCGATCTATAGAGATATACATAATCGTATTAAGTTTGAATGGACCTCGGCGGGGAGGCATACAAGGCTTTCTTGAAAGATTACAAAGGCATGGACGGTGGCTTGTTTCTGGGGACTATCCATTATAGCACACTACGAAGTCTGATCAATGACAATTAACTGAATCAACAACAGTAATCTCCTCCACCAAGGAAAATATATTTCCTTTTTTTTCCTCCTTATATAAAATATAAAATATAATTATAAAGGGTTACTTAAGTTACTAGAGGCAGGCAATAAATGATAAACTTTTTTCTTAATTGCTGTTCACATTTATAATATAGCAGATAGAGGTTTATAGACAAATAGTTTGTTTTATCGAGTGTGGGGAGCAGATCCCACCAAATTATGAATTAGAATTATAAATTATGAATAGAATACTGGTATCCCCCACAATCATGCAAAAACAAACAAGCTCAAGCATACACACATACAGTCTTTTGAATAGGGAGGTAACTCATGGCCAATTGTACACAACTTTACAAAAATTGTATCAAGTTAATGCAAATTATTTAAAAATTATACAACTACATTTTAAAGATGGGAGTTGCACTCTAATCTAGCTGCTGAAGAGATTAGATATGACAACGTATCAAACTGCCAAGTTTGGACCTACATATGTATTTTGATAATAAGTGGAATTACAATATTGGTCCAAACTTGGAAGTTTGATACGTTGTCATATCTAATCTCTTCAGCAGCTAGATTAGAGTGCAACTCGCGAGGAAACGGACAAAAAATAATAAATGAAATTGAACACAGAATATAGGGTCCCAGGGATGAACACCAGCACAAGGGCCTTTTCTAGCTCAGTTGGTAGAGCACTGGTCTAGCAATCCAGAGGTCTCTGGTTCGAATCCTGGAGAAACCAAATTTTCTTTGCTCATTTTCAGTTATAGAATGATTCTATGCTAAGTGTTATCTTGTATATGCAATAAATGGTAAAAAAAGATAAAGGAATATAATAAATAAAGGATTAAATAAATAATTACACACAATTCATAACCGGAATGAATGACAGGTTGATATTCTGAAATAGGAAATTACTTTATTACATACATAAAATGTCAATAATTCTGGAATAGTAGAGACGACAGGTAAAGGGGAGAAATAAACGAGAAAGTGTGCATAGTAAAACATCTAGTAACATCATACTCCAACAGAAGACGGAATAAGTACACCAATCACAGAAGTTGATTCATCTGAATGTAATGAAACAAGATAAATCACACCCGGGCTACCACAATACCACATATCGAAGCAGATACAGTAAATGTTGCTTAAAACATTATCAGAAGATGGTATTCAGTTTCAATTCACAAGAGAGATATATATAAATCAAAGCAGGATTTTCAATGGTTAAGTAATCACAGTTAGTGTTGTGAACTTGAGAAGTCTTGCACAAAACCATTTGAACCCCTCATTTAAAGTGCAACCTACATGGAAATGTATTTTCTGAAATAACACAAATAATATCTCAAAGTGCAACCATACGAATGCATGAAAAGTCAGTCAAATCAAATATGTGAACGGTACATTAAAATTGGGTGAATTTTTAAGGAGCATTTTCTCATAATCTCAAATACAGAGATTAGTATGTCATAGTATAGATACCAGTAGGTACCTTCACGCTTCATACCGAGCCTTGAAAGACATGCACCAATAAATGTGTCAACAAAGTGATTAAATATGGTTGAAGTACAGTAATAATTTAATTCCCTTGTAAATAAGGACATTTTATATAGGTGCCTTTATCGTTTCTTATTTAACCAATAATCAGGGTTTTGAAACGTGTTTAATGCCAATCTTTATCAGGTCAGAAGGATTACCGTAGCCGAAAACACGTTCCAAAACAATTATTACGGGTCGAACAATTGTTGATAAATGCACCAAAAGATACATCACTTATAGACTGTAGAGGGGATGAGGATGAAAATATCCTTCATCTGCAAAATAAAAATGCACAATTTACCTAATCAATAATCACCCAAACCACCACTATATTTCTACTATTGTCTAAAGCAAGGGTACAGATTTTCTCTTCTTAGGCTACACTCAAGCTGGGTTGACACTTGCACGAATTTCGTTCCCGCACTGGCACGCAATGCGTCGTGGCAATGCGTGCCATTTCATTGCTACGCAGCGGAGCGTGAAGCCGTTTTTGCAACCTGTTCGCGCACTGTTCATGCATAAGTTACGCACAGTTTATGCAATGCGTGGCCCAAAATGGGCCGCATTGGCACACATTGACACGAAATGGCACTACTAGTTTACGCATAGGTTCAGACTTTTTCGCGCATTGTTCACGTCTACCGTACCGCATTGTCCCGCAGTGTCACGCACGACACGCACAGTTTACGCTGTCTTTCCGCATGGCGTGTAGTGGATTCCCATGGCACGCATTGACACGCACTGTCCGCAGTGTTTGCGCCCAGTTCGCGCAGTGTTTACGCATGGTTCACGCGAGTGCACGCACATGATGCAAAAATTAATGCGTGCCAAAATTTTGAACATTTCAAAATTCTCTCTACGACATGGCACGCACCCCCGCACTGCCCCGCACAATTTACACACTCTTCACGCCCCGTTCACGAAGACTTTACTCATTGGCACGACGCAGTGCGTGCCAGTGCGGGAACGAAATTCGTGCAAGTGTCAACCCAGCTTTAGTTGGTGCTCTAAGTGCTCTACATGCCATCGTATCTATACAGTCCGTTCTACTTTCTTTTCATAAGAGGAAAACTTGTGAGTCTCACCGAAAGATGAATCCTAAAACATAAACAAATACAATTCTCTTTTCTAATGAAAAATTCTGCTGAATGTACACAAACTTCTTTAATTGTAGCTTTTGGTCCACATGAAAATGACAAATAATGCTGAACAATCTATAAACTGTGCATATTCTGTTCTAAAATTACCTTTTAACACTACATCATTTGATATTTACTATGTGACAGAAATAAGATCATGTGCTGACTATTGCTTTATTTATGTTCTTAAATAAAATATGCATTTCAAAATCATTATTTATTCATTAAAACCATAATTGTACTAATTAAAACTATTTGTGTCAAACGTAAAATAAGCATTGAGCGTGTTGACTAGTTGTATTAAATCAACATATTACCATGACAATGTGGCAGGTTTGCTTCATAAATGATAGATCACAGGGATGCGATAGATTTGGCATATTAAAATTAAATTTCACATCAAACTGAAAAATACAATTAACTTTAAAAGAATAAAAACAAGATTATGTAAAAGAATCAAAATACAGTCTAAGATTTCAATCATATTAATTCAAAACAAATCTGATATAATAGTGAGCGTTCTTTTTTTGAATGTATTCCATAACCACATTATTAGGAATCCTAGCAAATACATCAACAATTCGAGAATTCATTCACCTTTTCTCCCAGCAAATTATATAACTAAAAACATTACATGTATACTACTCATACAAATCATAAACAGAACTGGATATGAAAATAAACATGACACAAAGACAGCCTATTGGTTCTCTAGTACTTCTTTTTTTCTCTTCTTCTTCTTGTTTATAAGATTACATAACATAAGTTACATACTCCCATATCAAAACCTGCTACATAGTTTGACTTTTTTTTTTTTTTTTACATCATGTTACATGAGTAATTTTTTTTTCAAAGTGAGAAACGAAGGAAACCACCATTAATTACTTCACAATGATTGATTCAATGCAAAATGTAGAGAGTCTAGAGCCCTCCGCACACAGAGCCGACTCGACCCGATCCGACTGGTTTTCAGTCAGGCTAGAGTCGGTTTTGGTCAGTCGTAGCCGATTCAACATATTGAATAGGCCTCAATTGATCTCCGACTGGCTCTTGATTGGCAAAACAGGAGTCCTGAGGCAACATATACTGAGCTGAACTGACTGAAAACCAGTCGGATCGGGTTGAGTCGGCTATGTGTGTGAGGGCTAACCTTACACAATAGCATCATTTTATGTACAATTACCTCAGAAGAAAGAAAGCTAACACACCTTAGGTATTTCAGTCAAATATAGTGCACATGTCTACGCTTTTACATAAAAAACGCCATCATCATCGGAAACACGTCCTAAATTTGGGATATTCTACATTTACATTCGTAGTACTTTACACACGAAAGAGTGACAACTACTATTAAGAATTGAAGGCATATGTACATTTATACTACAGTACATAAACATTTTCTGCCATATCTTTTCCCGCCCCAGACAACCCAACATGATGACATCACTGTATGTATGTACATGTTTTGACCCGCTCCTTTCGAGATTCTTAAATCCACGTAGACTTTGTACATCCATGGATTAACATGTTCCCTTCAAGATTCTGAAATCCACATAGACTTTGTACATAGCCCAGCCAGGTTCCCATAATCAACAAGCAGTGCTTGTATTCAGAAGGGCTATCCACACCCCGTCCGTTACTCCAAAGATTGGTTGGGAGGGGGCAGGGTGGGGGGCCTGGGGTCAAGCAGGTCTGGAACACTATCCCATCACCCAAACAAAAATATGGTTCTTTATACAGTTAGTTATACAGTTAGTTTTCTTTTTCTTCAGAACTACAGGTAAAAATACCTTGATTAATAAAACATACAACAAGTTACATACACACACAAAAAAAAAATAATAATTTGAAAGAATCCGGTAAATTCTGGTGGGTTTACTAGTAACTGAAGGCTCCCATTTGTTCAAACAAAATAAACAAAATACCTATTACATACAGGTAATATCTACTTGGTAAATGATGTTATAAACTAAAGCGCATGTAATGAGTTATTTAACCATAAGCCAGCTTCCATTAAGGCGATGAAATTACAGATTTATCAGTCCGTACTAAAACAGTTTTTTTTTTTAATCGCATATCCACGAAGCAAGGTGATCACACGTACCATTTAAAAATAGATCTATGAAAATTCTAAATAATTTCTTGAATCTCCTCATATTCTCGAAACAGAAATACATGATAACACTTATTCTTAAATAATGTACTTAATTACAACTAATCCTACTTGCATACAAGGACGGGTGGAGGAGGAGGAGGAGGAGGGTGCATATGACAAATACCATTGATTGACAATCTTATTATGGGTATTAATAATAGCATTAGAGTAGCACTTTCTTTAACAGAGATACAAATATGTCAGCTGATTGAATTGAAGAGTGTCAATACACAAAGGAAATAAAACATTTGTCTTATACTACACGCACCAAAGATACATAACAAGAACCGAGAAATAATGTGGCATTTGCGTAAATTTTGTTTATCCTGGGAGGTTAAAATGACATTAAAGATCCCCCTAGCAAAAATATGTAATCTATGAAAATAAACATCAAACATTTGACAACTTATCTTGCAATTACAGAAAAGAAAAATTCATACAAAAAGAAACAACCAACCAACAGTGACATTTGTGCAAATTTTGGCATACTCACAAAACTGCAAGTAAAATAACAGCACATTTGAGCAATCAATGTAAATCACTTCATGAATTGCCTTAAAAAAGTATTTTCAGAACTCAAAGATAATGACGATGTAATATCCCTGTATAATGATCCAGAACAATAGAAGAAACAATATTCACATTGCAAGACTAGAACAAACTCACCAAGGGCCCATTACATAAAAGTATGCGTTGCAATCAATCGCAACTTTGCTATCAAACATAAATTTGTAATCAAATGCAACTGTCCATTGCATAAAAAAGAATTAAATGCAAAGGTGAGCTCGATTTTAAGCTCAACTTGCGCCTGAAATCAAAACCACAAAGATGTGTTTGATTTTTTTGGGAAATTACGTTCAATCACAACTCTTCGTGTAACGGGCCCTAGAACATACATGTAATTCTACAAAAAGTATCACAATAATTGTTTATTTCTGTATAAAAAGTAGCTAGATCTATGTATATCACTTGAATTTAATATATATATTTATATATATATCTACCAAAAAAAACACTAATATAATACTACAATGAAATAGTTGTTGTCTATGGAAACTGATTGAGCTAGAAATGGGGCCAAAATCAATGTGCAATTTATGTCATTGAGTCAAGAAATATGTACAGCTTCAATCTGGCCCCAGTATCTCTATATGTGAGAATAAATGTACAGCGTGAGACCACAAAAACACATAACATTCTAAATTCTATTCAATTTGTTTGATAAAAATATGCAACCTCATTTTCTTCTTTCAAAAATAGAAGCATAATACAATTGACCACATATTAAGAACATGGTTAATTAGGCAGTTCAAAAGGTATTCAATCTACTGAAAGTATCACTCGTAAATAGAGCTATGCAACCCATACCAAACACTTTTTACATGTACGCCATAAATAATAATTCCTTCTAAAAAAAAAAAAATCACAAATTAAGACCGCATTTATTTCATGAATGAGTAATTTACACTAGCTACAAAAAGTTGCAATTGACAGAAAATTTATTTTTTCTTGTTTATTATAGATTATGAAAAAATATGTATGAATGCATGTACAAATACATGTACTTACAAACATACACACACACACACACACACACACAAACAAACACACACGCACACACACACAAACAAAAACAGAATGTAAGAAAAGATACATTTAATTGTCTTCCTTCCAATATAACACTTATGAAGTTAATTTGGGATTATCAGATGACTTTTCTTAAGTCCATACTTTCTTGTCAAGCTACAAATGGAAATGCATCAAATGCCATAACATACCCCTGTGCTACAGACTTCACAAACTGAAAGAGCCGGTGAAGATTTCTCATACCATTTCAATACTAAATTAAGTAAATATATAACTAGAGATGCTTATATATATATATATATGCATGTAAATACAGACTAAGATGGGTGGCAAATACAGAGGAATACACCCATTATGAAGAAGCATCTATAATGTTTATAACATAAATCATTCTTAAAGAGATAGTTGTGTTGGTCAAACTGAATTTTAGTATTCAAATTCAAAAAATTTATCATAAAAAACTACTAGTTATAATCCAATTCAGCTCCAATGGAAGGAAACATATAAATGCCTAAGTTACAGGGCTGTTTTCATTATAAAAACCACCCGTTAACACAAGAGGGCGCCCTCCAAACACCTGAAAGTTTCCACCATTAATAGTCTAATTTTTAAATGAGATTTCCTCCTTTTCTTAGTTAAGAGATCTAAGTAGAAAATAAGGGATGTCTTTGTGTACAAGTTACACTCAGACAATCACCATGACGATGACAGTGTTAATTTTTATGAGATTTCCTCCTTTTCTTAGATTAGAGATTGAAGTGGAAAAAATAAGAGATGTCTTTGTATAAGTTAGTCTACGAATACACAATCACCACCATGATAACAGTGTTAAGTTTTCACTCTTTCCTTAGTTCAGAGATATTATGTTGATAGTTTTAAGCGGAAAAATAAGTTATGTCTTTGTAAAAGTTACATTCAGACAATAAAACAATCACCATGATGATGACAGTTTTAATTTTTATAAGAATTCCTTCTCTTCTTAATTCAGTGATTTTAGTGGAAAAATACGGAAAGTCTTTGTATAAGTTACTCTACGACAACATGACAATCACCGTGACGATGACAGTTGACGTCGCTACAGTCGGGAGGCGCTGAGCTGATCCACCATTATCGACTCTTGACTTCGTGCCGGACACGCTTCGTAACTCGTCCGCAGCACAGACCAACGAAAAAGAGTATCCCGATGAAAGAAACAAAGACGAGAAGGAAGTAATGACGGTTAGGAGAGGTCCTGATCTGAGTGTAAACATCAAAGATCCCTTCAACAGGTGCAACCTAAAGAGAAAAGGAAGATGGAACAATTAAATAACTAGAGTTATTTGCCCGTGTACAATTAAAAACTTTGCCTTCGCCTTCTAATACGGTGATGTATGATGGCATGACGTAAAATCTAATAAAGTGATCTAAAAAATGATAGGAGGTGCTGATCCGAGCATTAACATCCATGGGGTGTTTACTGAAAAATGTATTATCGTTCGTATTATCTTTGGTCATAAGTCCATAAACAATTACAAAGCTAATATTGCCATAATCTTAAAGGCGTCTTTTCTTTCCCAGACCACGCCTGCGTTAACCAATCAAAATCATTATTACAAATTTTAATTCTCCTCCTCACCCAATCAAAATGGGTTTAATATATTCATGCGTGGCATGTTTTATAAACGTGCACATCTTAATAGCTATGCGCATATAAGTAAATTTGTGAATTTTCAATAACGTTCAAGAAATAAATGTTTTTATAAATATTTTTTGATTTTTTCCTCTACATGTTTTTATCTCTGGTACGATTTTCAAAGGACTTCTCTCGTTTTCTCTCACTATCATCACACACATGAATAACTATTTGTGTTAACATTCAAATACGTTTGTTTTCCCTATTAACATTTTTACGCCAGAGATATCATTTAAACAAAAAAAGGGAGATAGTTTCTGTTTTCAAACCGCTGAATTATTTCATACCAATCAAATAAAAAGCCTAAAGCGATGGTTAGTTTTCATATCCATTTTTATTTAGAAAAGAGAGCTCTTATTTGCTAAACATATGCGACTGGCTAGCAAAACCCTGCATTTGTCGGTAAAAATAAAAATGTAGATTTTCATACCATTAGAAAGCTTTCATTTGATGCTTTGTTCTAACTAATTGGTCAATAGTTGGTGAAGATATGATTGTTTCAATTTTACAATCATAGGTCTTAAACATGTTTACCGACAAGTGCCGGGTTTTGCTATAGCCGGTCACATACATGTATGTTCAAAGAAGATACAACAAAAGAAAAGATAGCTATTATGCTGTCTTAGCATATTTGATTGAAAATAAGCAAAGAAAAATAGACTTTGCCCGGAATCAAACCAGAAACCTCTGGATTGCTAGACCGGTGCTCAACCATCGAGCCACAAAGACCCTTGAATGGGGGATGTTCCCATGAAAACCTTGTCATTGCTCGAGTAGTCAGAAGCTATATGAACCAGGCACTAACCCAAGGACAATTAAATCAAATATTCTAAAGAAAATTCATGGTCTTAGGATATTTAACGAAAGTTATAATATAAAAGAAAAGCGAGTTTTCAGAATACATATTTTTTACAAAATATGACATCTTTGCATGCGTAAATATGCTTATCATCTGCGCCAGCTATTAGGAAATTAACACACTTTTGAATATAATACAAAAGTTAGGAGAGATTTCAGAATACAAATTTTGTCATAAGCATAATGCAGTTTTTGAGAAAGCCAGTTTTCAGAATATGCCCCCTGTGCCTCATTTCATGAAAGGGTCTTATGTTAAGACCGTCTTTACGGTCACCTGACTGCGACTGATCTACGGGCATAAGTATGGCGTTTGTTCCGATCACAAAGGACAGTTAAGACGGTCTTAACCCTAATAGGGTGGGGGGTGGGGGCGTGGAATCCAACCCCTGCAAGCTATCTGTGTGCCAAATTTTGTGGCGGCCGCACGCTCGTCGGCCGAGATCTCGGGGGGGTGGGGGTGGAATCCGCCCCCCTATAGCATAGCATAGCCAAAATAACCCGGCCTGATTAGGGTTAACATAAGACCCTTTCATAAAACGGGCCCCAGGATTTCTTCAAACCGATGCTATCTACAGAGGAAAAAAGAAGAAGGGATGATTACATAACTGAAGCAATTCATAAACAGATCTCTTACTGGCAGCCACCGTGAACTATGCAATGAATGTGGTCAATTAAATGGGGCCCAAATCTTTCTTGTTGGACAGGCGTCTGCAGTACACCCCTATCAAGAAGAAGACCCAGATGAACGAGACACAGATGTGCCGAAAGTAATTCTGCTGAGGGGAGGTCTTGACCCGTGTGTAAACATCCAGGATCCCTTCAACAGGTGCAATCTATAGGGAGAATATTAATAGCAATAATGCAGTGCTCGAAATTAGCATAGGAGCGCTGGCCCGGGGCCACTAAAAAATTAGCTTTGGGCCACCAAATTTCATTGATCCAAAATTCTGTTGGCCCGTTTGGGCAATCAAATGTAACAGAATTTGTTATGTTTTTCTTTGTTTGGGGACACCAGATTTGGATTTCGGGCAACTAAAAGTTGAAAAATCTTGTTTTTACAAAAAGGTTAATTTCTAGCATTGAATAATGCATTACTATTATTATCCTTGGTCATCAGTTTCAACTCAAAACACACACACAATTATCTTGTGCACCATCTCAACTCTCCTGGGAGCATACCAGCCCGAGCTACTCAGGGCGATACAGGCTAATTAACACCTGATCAAGCACCCATTTATACTCCTGGGAAGACAGCAGCAATGTAGATAAAATGTCTTGCTGAAGGACACAAACGCATCGGTTGGGTTTCAAACTCGGCTCACGTGATAGGAAGTCAAGGGCTTGTCCATAGTGCAGGACACCTCCAGAAGAAGGGATAATTATTGAACCTATACAACAAATAATAAAGTCATCTAAAAAAAACAAAAGAAAAAAGATGTGATTAAAATGACACGGGCATCCATCCTTTGAAAGGTGTCAACATAATCACGTTATCACCCGAAACCAACAAGAAAGATTGAGACCCCATTCATTGGGTGATTTCAAGTATGGTGTTTGGGGTTGGTGTTAAACACTAACACCGGCCTTAGGCACCATATTTGTGATGACTTCGTGTTAGGATGGTATTTAGTGGCATTGGGGGATTTCAAATATGGCGCCTAAGGCCGGTGTTAGTGTTACTAACACCAACCCCAAACACCATACTTGAAATCACCCATTGCATAGTTGACCAAGGCGGCTTTGAGCCTCTAGTAAAGAACAGTTTTCTCTTCTGGAACGTACCTTAGCGGCATACTCCCACATCTCTTTGCGTTCGCTCAGCATCCTGTTGCAGTCTGGCTGTAACCGCACTATCTTCTGGTCTAACGCCTCCAACAAACACGACATCTCTGGAAGAAATACAAAAAAACAAAGCAAATATTTTAAATTCCAGTTTCAATAAATTTCACATAAAAAAACTAGATGGATCTTCGACTGCACGCAGTCGAAAATTATGCCTCCGCTATCACGCGATTTCAATATCAAGCCCAAATTAATGTGCACTGAATTAATTTTTTTAAATTTTGCATATATTTTGAGTCCTGTGACCTTGACCATATGACCCCAAACTTTGATGGCTACATTAGCTCCCTAAGAAACATTCAGGTACCAAGTTTGATTGAAATCTGACATTCAGTGATTGAAATGTTGCCATTACAAGCCATTTTTGCATATATTGAGTCCTGTGACCTTGACCTTTGACCTCATGAACCCCAAAATATAATCTGATCATTGCTACCCCGATGTGTACACTCATACCAAATTTGAAATTGATCCGTCAACCGGTTCTTGAGATATCACGAGAACGAGGCAATTTTGCACATATATTGAGTCCTGTGACCTTGACCTTTGACCTCATGAACCCAAAATCTAACCAGATCATTGCCACCCCAATATGTACACTCATACCAAGTTTAAAATTGATCTGTTAACCGGTTCTTGAGATATCGCGAGAACAAGGAATTTTTGCACATATATTGAGTCCTGTGACCTTGACCTTTGAACTCATGAACACCAAAATCTAATCAGATCATTGTCACACCAATATGTACATTCAAGCCAAGTTTGAAGTTGATCCGTCAACCGGTTATTGAGATATCACGAGAACGAGGCATTTTTGCATATATATTGAGTCCTGTGACCTTGACCTTTGACCTCATGACCCCTAAAATCTAATCAGATCATTGTCACCCCAATATGTACCCTCATACCAAGTTTGAAATTGATCAGTCAACCGGTTCTTGAGATATCGCGAGAACGAAAACGGGACGTACGTACGGACGTACGTACGTACGTACGTACGTACGGACGGACGGACGGACGGACGGACGGACGTACGGACGGACGGACAACCCGAAAACATAATGCCTCCGGCCACTTCGTTGGCGGAGGCATAAAAAACAATAACAATAGAACAATCAAATACAAACTATATACAGACTATTTAAGTAAGAATACTAAACTCAAAAGGAATGATAAAATGAACCAAACCATACAACAATATAAAAAGTTCAAGGTTGTAAACTTACGTTGTCCTTGCCCTTGTGGTATCCCTGCACAGTAGTGCTTGATGTCCAGAGCACAGGCCTTGTATAGCAAGGGGTCCACATGCACATCAGCTAGGCCCTCTCGGAACAGACCAATCACTTGCTGTAAAGCACAACGATTGAGAAACATATAATGATTATACTGTTTTGTAATAAAAATTAATATAATAATTCCAATTTATATAGCACCTGATATGATTGATCATCATCTCAAAGCGCTTTACGATGTTATTAGTATTGTTCTACCACCTCGGAACAGACCAATCACTTGCTGTAAAGCAAAACAATTCAGAAACATATGATTATACTGTTTTGAATCTTGAATCTTACACGTTCATACATTTTATCCCCAGTCCCACATGCAAATATCTGTCTGAGTTAATACTCCCTCACCTGTTGACACGCCCTATCCTTTATCTTGCCAATCTTAGACTTGAGCCCCTCCTCTACATGGCCAGAGCTCGGATTTTGCATCTCCTCCTCACACGCCTGATTGATGAAGTTTCTATTTTGATTTATTTTTTCACAAATTTTATACCCAGTCCCACATGCAAATATCTGTGTCGAGTTCACACTCCCTTACCTGTTGACACGCTCTATCCGTTATCTTGCCAATCTTAACCTTGAGGCATTCCTCCACATGGCCTGAGCCAGGGTTCTGCATCTCCTCTGCGCACTCCCGATCGATGAACTCCCGACAGTGCTTCACCAGCATGCGGTCCAGTCGGTAGTCCTCAGCACCTTCCTTGATCACCTGTCATTAGAAGAAAAAAATTAACACTGCTTATTAGGCCACTAAGTAAACAGGTGGCAACAACTAGTGCTGTACTTGAATAAAGAATGTCCACTAATATACAAATGAAGGAAATGCTTCCAAGAGTAAATTGTCATTGAACAAAAATCACCAGTAACATTGGTATAATCACAATTTGTTTATGGGAAAAAAGAAGAAGGAACAATGAATATAAGTTAAGCTATAACAAGTTCATGAAATCAAAATTTATAATCATTTGTTAAATTATGACCTGTGACCTTAGACGCCACAACTCCTAACTTTAAGATATACATATGTACCAAAATTGATGATAGTCCCTCAAAAGGTTCTGGAAATGTCATAGTAATGAGCTTTTTCTTAATAAATGACGAGCCTTGTGACCTTTGAAGTCAAGAGCCCAAAATACTGCAGGGACAGGGCCAGCATAAGTTAAAACCGTTTGCTCTTTTTGTTTAGTGGGCAATTTTTTGCTTGAATTATCCATACTCGGAATAAATGCATTGCATGATATTAATGTTAGCTGCTTGCTTGATTTCAAATACATTTTTAAAGATTATTATCAAATATTATTATAAAATTGTCCTTTGAAGCACTGTGTAAATTATATGTGCTTCAATATGTGACTGGAATCTATGAAAAATGCATGTTTTTTACAAAATGTAACAATATTAATTTGATTACGTATACTCACTCCACGAATGTGCTTTGAACAAGTTGCAGTCAACCTCTGTAATGAGAAATGATAACAATGTATGAGAATATGAACGTAACTAAGTAAAAATTAGCAGAGAAAAACAGGCTTTGTTGGGAATCAAACCTGAGACCTCCGTATTGCTAGACCTTTATTACACCATCGAGCCACAAAGATCATTAAATGGGGGACAAATCAAGTCACAGCTTTATAAAGTTTTTTGTTTGAGAACATAATCAATATAATATAATTGATAGTCAATTCAATCTATGTATCCATATAATGTTGATGTATAGCGCATTGAGATTTCTTTCAGTAATATTATAATTACACAAGAACTAACCCAGGCATTATAATCATAAGCCCATTTAGTATCCACTCCAAGTATGCTCGGGCTGGGGTCTTTGAAGAAGGCATGTTTACCCGTTCCCCAATGAGTTTATGAAATCCCCATAGACTTTGTACACAACCCACTCGGTTACCGTGGTCAAGGGGTTAAAGGGTACCACCACCCAAAAATAATATTCTTATTAAAGAAAGGTAACATCTTTAGTATTCCATTCCATCAACAAGTTCACAAAAATATGTTTCCAGAAAAAGAAAAAAAAATTGGAAACGCATCACCATTCTAAAGCATGCGTTCATGCGGTCTGAATATCGCAGACTGCTATGTGTGCGGTGAATTGCAACGTGTGCAAAGCGAACGAATCGCCCGGGAATCTATTGTTTACAAACGTGCGAGTGAATAGCAATGGCGCACTCGCAAATGGTTGGCCCGTATGGAACCAGGAAATAGCAGTGGTTCCGTAAGTGGTGGGAATTAATTGCTTTGTTTATGAATTACACAACCCTTTGCAAAATGTTGGGTATCTATTTGATATCACAAAACGGTACCAAAACATATAATAATGTGTTGTTCTTTGCCTGGTGGTCCCCTTTAAGCCTGCTGCACACTACACAATCAAAATCCAATCGATTGAATAACTGTGTATCTGATCTAAAGCTAGACGTGCATATTTCAAGATGGTAATATGATTCAGATCCTTATTCATTCATGGGATCAGATCGGATTGTGTAGTGCGCAGAGGGTTTGATACAGAGGTTTCTGCCTAATTGGGTTGGAATTATCCCTTTAACAGGTGTACCCAATTAAGGGGAGACCAATGCCTTTAGAAACTTGACATGTTTGGCCATACCCAAGAGGCAATGTACAACGTCTGAAAGTGACAAGAACTATGCACTTTATCAGTAACAATAAGTGAAAATGCCAGCATTTGCCTCCCCTTTAAATATCAAATGTTCGGTTTGCAGTTGCACCATGTAAGAAGGGAGGACTGGAGAGTCCTGAGAAGGACTGTTGGTATTCTTTCTTGGATAGTCCTAAAACAGGACTGTGGTAGTCCTGGGAAGGACAGTTGGTATTCTTTACTGAGCTTGTAGTTCTAATAAGAACTGCTGTGCTGGTATAGTTATTGTAAGGAGAGGTTGGGTGGTAGGAGGGGCTTGACATGTCAAACAGATTGACTGGCCATCATCAGGAGATTAAATATTATCACATTGAGAGGAGACAACTGTGAACAAAATCCAAGGGCCCGGATTCACAAAGGGGGTTTGTGTAAACCATGGTTTAAACGATGGTCTACATCTATGGAGTGCTGCTCATAGACAAGTAAAACAATTTCTAATTTCTAATGATATGACTGTTAGTGCTTACTAACCAGCAAATTTCACCATCTAAAACAAAAAAGACAAACATTTTGTTGGTGCCTTTAGTAAATGTGTAGCATCCACATTGTTAACAAGTAAGGAGTTTTACATTCTTTCTCCATCAGTTTACAAATGGCACTCCATAGATTTAGACCAAGGTTTACAAAAAAACCTCCTTTGTGAATTCCACCCATGAAGTCTTGAATGGGTCAACTTACAGATTCCTTCTTCTGGAACTCCTCTCTGAGACACTGGATGACCTTGCCCTCCATGTCGGGGGCTTCCTGGGCGTCCTGGTTTCCAGCGGTGTCTGGTTTGGTCAGATCAGGGCAGAACTTGGGGATGTCCAACTTACAAGCCTTCTGGAGCAGAGGGTTGAGCTTGATGTTGGAGTTACGCTCTATTTGACGCTTGGTCAGCACAATCTTACACCTGGAAAGGAAAATAAACAAAATGTTTTTTATTATGTTGGTTTGTATCCACTAGATTTCAGTTCCAGTGGTCTCTGGTCGGTCAGACCAGATAAAAACTTGGGGATGTCCATCTTACAAGCCTTCTTGAGCAGAGGGTTCAGCTTGCTGTTTGAGTTGCGCTCTATCTGTCGCTTGGTCAATATAATCTTACACCTGTATCAAATAAAGATAATGTGTTATAATGTTGGTTTGTGTTCACTGGATTTTGGTTCCAGCAGTGTCTGGTTCGGTCAGACCAGATCAAACTTGGGGATGTCCATCTTACAAGCCTTCTGCATTAGAGGGTTGAGCTTGATGTTGGGGTTGCGCTCTATCTGACGCTTGGTCAGCACAATCTTACACCTAGGGAAACAAATAAACAAAATGTGTTTTATTAAGTTGGTTTGTATTCCCTGGATTTCAGTTCCAGTGGTCTCTGGGTCGGTCAGGGCAAAGCAAAACTTGGAGATAGAAAAAATAGAATACTATATAAATCTAGTGGCATAAATTTGCTCAAAAATGCAATTATGACTGATTATTTACTCGCTCTGGCCTGCCCCAGTGAAGCAATCAATAAGCTATTAGTGGAAATAGAAATGAAACTATCCATTCAACTGGACTTACTATTTTTGGAGTCGAGCAGTTTAGCTGAAGAATCAACCTGGAAATGTTGTGAAACTGTAAAACTCCCAAAATAGTAAGTCCAGCTGAATAGATTTAGTTTTGTTTCTACGAACTCTTCCTGGAAGAATCAAAATCTGTATCATCGTATTAATAGAAAGAGAAATAATCAGGCTTCCCAAGATACCTGTCATGATTAATATAAACTAATTATCAAAGAAATATAATTGATCAAAGTCATGTTGTGCTACCTTTCTTTTTTGGGGGGAAGAATATAAGTTATCTCTCTTTTGGGGTTAGGGTAACTATGAGAAGTTGAGGAAGAAGGGGGAAAAAATATAAATTTATTTTTCGGGGGCAATTTGTAAAAACTTATATGCAAGAAAATAGAACTCTAAAATTTGTTTTGATTTTATGATTTTTGTTGTTGTTGGGGGGGGGGGGGGGGGGGGGCTCTTTTTGGCATTTCGGGTTTAAATTGCCCTGAGACCCCCGTGTATTTTGTTTCACTGAAGGGGAGTGGCATGATCAAGGCAGGGATGGAAACATGGATCTATACCTTGGTTCTGTATCTGGGTCATCCTTGTGCTCCTTCAAACAGTCAATCAGCTTGTCAGCGGCAACGTCCTTACACTTAGCCTGCAGACAATTAACAAAATACAAAGATAAGAATTTGGGACATTGAATGGTAAATGATCTTTTGAACGTAACAACATCACACAGAACAATATGTCTAGTTGGTATTTTACATCATAGGATATACAGGTGACCAGAATGCAATAAGCAAACATCTAAATGAATTATATGTACCTAGTAAATTAAAGGCCATTTAAAGCTAAATGGTGGCATTTTCATTTACTTGTACTGATAAGAGCGTATATATACAATTTGTAATGCCCATCACTTCCTGTTGGGTATCACACATAATTGAAATAACCAATGCTTTTGAGACCAGTAATGCCGGTAATTACTGCCCGTTGAAGGCTGCCTTTTGGTGAAACAGTCCACGGTCAAAACAAATTTGCATACAGACTCAACAAATGCAGGTTCACGTAACCTCTGTGGTCGCTAGGTATCACTAAAAAATAATGCCTCCGGCCACTTCGTTGGCGGAGGCATACAAATTCTGGGGAGCGTACATTGGTCTTCGTACATGCGTGCATGAGAGCGTAGTCGATGTCAGGCATGATGGCCAAATTCATAAACATATCTGCTTTATAGCAAACTGCTTCATAAACAAACTGCTTTATAGGGAGTTTAAATTCTGTGGTCGACGTCTGGCTTGGAAGCCAAATTCATTGACAAATAGACTGCTGTCTAGAAAGTCAAAATGTGTGGTTTAAAAAAAAACACATGGTCGCTAGAGCAGTTTTTATCACGGATACCTTGATAGTCTTGATAGTTGATGTCATGCTTGGAGGCCATGTTCGCCATATTCATTTACATATAAAATGCTTTCTAATAACTGCTTTCTAGGGAGTTCAAATTTGTAACCGGCTATAGCAAAACCCTGCACTTGTCGGTAGTTCATGTTTTGAAGATATGGGCATTTTAAGTTCACATGATATGTGTGACAGATTTATGTTTGTAAAATTGAAACACACATGTATTTGCCAAATATTGTCTGATTTTTTTAGAAGAAGGCATCAAATGAAAGCTAGTGATGAGGCCTCTCTAATGGTATGAAAATCTACATTTTAATTTTCACTGACAAGTGCAGGGTTTTGCTATAGCCGGTCACATTTCGCGATCTTAATAGACAGGTGGTCACTAGAGCAGTGTTTTGGTTTTTTTTTGCGCACCTTGATAGTCTTCTTGCATGCGTGCATGAGAGCGTAGTCGATGTCAGGCTTGGAGGCCATCTCCTTCTCCCGGTTGAAGATCTTGATGTGGCACTGGTTGCTCAGGCCCTCCTGGTGCGAGCGCAGACACTCAATCACCCGGGCGTTGCCCTTGGGTACCTTGTCGCACAATTTCGTGATGTCGGCGGCGCATGCTCCCTGCAGCTCGGGGTCAAGTTCTATGTTCTCATCCTGGGGTGAAACAAATGAAAAGAATGGATGATGACTTTTATTTTGCCAACCTCAACTACGTCACTGGGGAAACTTATCGAGAAGGGTAATGAAAATCTTGTTATTTCTAGTGCATATCAGGTCTACATTCTTATCTGGAGGGTAAAAAAAGAATAAAATGGTTTAAATTTTTCATGCAACTGCAAATGAGTTGCAGGTGATAAGAGGTTTCCTTGAAGGTCAAAGAGAAAATATAATAGGGGAATAATGCTCAGGCCTTTGAGTTATGCTTAACCCTAATCAGGCCGGGTTATTTTGGCTATGCTCTGGCAGGGGTGGATTCCACCCCCCCCTGAGATCTCGGCCGTCGAATGCGCGGCCGCCACAAAATGATATATTTTATCACCATACAAAACATGGATATGATGAATAACATCATTTGAAGGTATTTTTACAGAAAACCTGAAGAAATCCTGTAATTTCTTTTGATTTTAGATGAAAATCACAATTTTTTCCCAAAATCGTCAAAAATTTGCATATTCAAAATTGTAATTAATTATAAAAAAAAAAATAATTGTCCAATTTTTTTTTCTTTTTTCAAATTCTTATTCTACTTGACTTGTTTTACGTGTGTGCCAATTTTCGAGTCGATCGGTCCATTCATTGCCGAGATTTGAGGGGGGGGGGGCCAAAAAGGCCCCCCCCCCCCCCCAGTGGACTCAAGTGACCAAAATAACCCAGTTGTTGACCTATCAGGAACGCAATCGCTCATGCGAGATTGTGATGTTGGGAGCCACGGTAGGGCATAAAAGCCGAGTGTCTACATTCGATATTATCATTTGACAAAGTATTGCAGTAGCATACGAAACGTCGTGATCGTTTAGATTCCTAGTTTTACATTGCGAGACAAGCGAATATCACTAGCGATATTATTTCCGATACTATATCCGCAATGAATTATATATTTACTATTATTGATTGAACATACGGGCACCCTGCCCTGAAATTGATACGTAGATATGAGCGTTGTAGCGAGAAGGTGGCTAGGGGGGTTCTGCCGTGGGTTTGGCATCAACCGTTGTGGGCTGGTTGTTCGGGGTAGTGTCGTGGCGACGTATCGTACGCTGTTTCGTTAGGCGGGCCGATCCAGTGTTTCGTTGATTGGTTGTTTGCCCGTGTGCACCGGCCAATCAGCGGGTTCCGTTGTTGACCTATCAGGAACGCAATCGCTCATGCGAGATTGTGATGTTGGGAGCCACGGTAGGGCATAAAAGCCGAGTGTCTACATTCGATATTATCATTTGACAAAGTATTGCAGTAGCATACGAAACGTCGTGATCGTTTAGATTCCTAGTTTTACATTGCGAGACAAGCGAATATCATTAGCGATATTATTTCCGATATTTCCTTGTTATTGGAATTTCTTATGTATTTCCTTGTTTTTTCGACTTATGTTTTTTATTGTTTTTTTCAATGGAATAAATTATTAACCATTATCCAACTATTTAGGATTAGGGTAAGGGTTAGGTTTTGCATTAGGGGTCATGTATGGAGTTGGGAAAAGTTGAAGGCATCAGATAGACCAACTGAGTGTAGACCAAGCAAATATAAATCTTCAACTTACCCTCTGGAGGAGTTCATACTTGAGCTGTGCTCTGCATTCTGCATCAAGGGGCGAGGGCTTACCACTCAGTACACTGTCCCGTACTTGGCTGCTAAGGCACTTTACAATGGCAGCCCTACAGGTGGGAAAACAAGATAAAACATATAGAGTTCCAACTTCATCGTCCTGTCACCATGTCAGAGTAATGCAATACCAGATTTATTCTTCATAAATAATAATAACTATATATTTATATCTGTCGTTAGACACTTGTGGCACACAATTATCATTATCACCCCTGGTCATCTAGGCATGTTTCAAACCTGCGCAATTATCTTGCGCACTTTCTCAACTCCCTGGGGAGCATACTAGTCGCAAGCAACCTTATTGGCGCATCAGGCTAATTTACACCCAACCAAGGTACCAATTTATACTCCTGGGTAAGTAAATACAATATACATGGTGCAATAAACAAACATAAATTGACAAATGATTAAAAAGAAGACTATTCTAAACTCTATATGGTTATTCTTTTGTTGTAAAAAACACTTCACATATGTCCACATAAACACAAATACAAATACAAATTATTAGTCAGACCTGAGTATAGTATCCTCCAAAAGGAAACAATCAAAGGTGGCCACTAATCCAGAGCTACCAACATTGAAATTCCAACAATCACGAAGAGTTAGGGAAATTCCATCAAACCTAATGACAATAATCTTTAAATAATCAGGGAGATTGGCTGATGGGATGAAATCCGATGCAGTAATCTTGGTCTATTTTCAGGGAGTCTCCTGAGAAATCAGGGAGACTTGGCAGCTCTACTAATCTAATCTAATCTAAACTAATCTAATCTAATCCCCCATACATGCTTCTATTCTTACTTGTCTCTGCTTCCTTTACAGAATGCCAGAACGTTCTTTCGGCAGCTCTCCTTGAACTTGAAGCTGAATCTGTAATCCTTCAACTGAGTCTGTAACGGAGGAAAATAAAATAGGGAACATGAATATCTGAAGCACAACTAAAACAACACATTCCGAGAAGAGAAAATTACTTCAGCAGAATTCATGATTCTTATGTTGGCTTTTTTCTTGTCAACCATATATCTTGTTTCTTTTTGTCAACCATATATCTTGGATGCAAGCCAAAAGTTGTGAAGCATTGCAAAAATCTCACAAGTACAAAATCTGTAATAAAAAAATGGATATGTCATGGAGGAAAATAAAAAAGGGCGGTAAAGCTAAAGCAACATATGTGGATCAATTCAAGGACAAAATAACTTCAGCAGAATTTGGGACCTCAAATGCCTATTGAAATCATTCTAGCTAAGTTTTATACTAAGTTTATTTTTGATAATAGGGCTACCAAAGCAACAAGTTGCTTTCTTAGCAGCCAACTAAGATGGTTTGTTTTTCCTCATACATTAACCCTAGATTTCAACTTAAAAAAACAGCTGGCCCTATCATCAAAGATAGACTTGGTAGTGGTGTCACTTGTCAACAATTTTAAGGTGTTTTGAAGGTCTGAAAAGCCTAGAGTCTATTTAGGGTTACGAACGCGCCCAACTGGGCAAGTCAGAAAATGTAAGTTTGTAGAACCCTGCAACTCAGTGAATAGCTTTCCATCCCATATTCTTACCAATTGAAAGTGCCCCCCCTCCCAGTCTTTTGAAGGTCTGAAAAGCCCAGTCTATTTAGGGTTAAGAACTCTTACCAATTTAAAGTGCCCCCCCCCCCCCCAGTCTGTTGAAGGTCTGAAAAGCCCAGTCTATTTAGGGTTAAGAACGCTTACCAATTGAAAGTGCCCCCCCCCCCCCCCCCCCCCCCCCCCCCCCCCCCCAGTCTGTTGAAGGTCTGAAAAGCCCAGTCTATTTAGGGTTAAGAACTCTTACCAGCTGGAAGTGCTCGATGCTGGCCTGACATTTTGGCTCCATCTCATCATCATTCTTGTTCTCTATCAGACACTCCAGGGCCTCCCCCTCATCCACCTTCTTGGCTTTCAGCTTCTCCTGCAAAAAAATAAAATACATCAACTTTAATTCACCCACTCAGGAGGATTTATTTTTATTTTTTGATTGACTAAACTTAGTGATGGTAATGTTTGGATCGTTTGTTCATTTGTGCCTCCTCAGATCAAGATTTAATTTGTAAAAATTAAATCCCTCCAATGTGCGATTGCTGCGATGGCCGTCTCACTCACAATGTTACGTTGAAGAGGGCGCTGTTTTAACTGCTACACCACGGTATGCCATTTGCAACTAGGCTAGTTTGTGCGCACTACATAACATTGAGTCAGTGTTTTATTCAATTCTGTGGCACTGCGGAAACAAAATAAATTTAAAAAAAAAAATAAAAAAACATAAAATACAAAATACAAAAATAAAAAATAAATAAATAAATAAAAAATAAATAAATAAAAAATTACCATAATTAATTAATGGAGAAAAATTTCAAAATTCTGTGTAGAAGTTTAGTGTACCAAAGTTAGCTCTACCAGATAAAGCAAACCAAATCAAAATCGGTCGAGAAATGAAGGAGAAGCATTTTTTGTGATTTCGAATAAATTTGCATAAATTACAATAGATAATGAATTTCACGATTCTGTGTAGAAGTTTTAAATCCCCCTCCTAGCCCTATCTTATGAAACAATCAGAATCAAAATCGGTTGAAAAATAACGAAGAAGAAGCATTTTGAAAACTATGGACGGACGGACGGACGGACGACGGACGCCACACCATGGCATAAGCTCATCGGGCCCTTCGGGCCGGATGAGCTAAAAATTAAAAAAATAACTGGGACCTCATCAACCTCAACAATTTATAAAAGGTGACATAACAAGTTTTAAAAAAAGAAGCAAGAAACAGTTTAAACAATCATTTCAAAAATAAGTTGGAAAAGTATACCTGGCAGAATTTCCTGAGCATGGGGGCGCAAGAAGCGATGAGTTTGCGGTTCATCTGAATGTCTTCCGCCTCCTCCACGGTGAAGTTACCGACGGCTCTGCGGCAACCCGCATCCAGTTTAGCCATGTTCTCCTGTAGACACTGCATCTCCTGCAATTACAGCAAAGGGAAAGAACAGTCAAGTTAGGGTGATGGGACATATCGTTGCTCTATGTGACTTCACATGACTTTATTAATTAGAACATCTTTTATGAATGAGCTATAATCAGTAGGAGCATCATTCCTATAACCTACATGTATGTCCTGTGAAGCAGCAGAAGAAAACAAGGGAAATTAGGGAGATGGTACAAACCATTGCTCTATATGACTTCATCATTCCTATATCGGCTCAGAAATGTTTTTCCTGTAAACAGTACATCTCCTGTTATTATAGTGAAAGAAAACAAGAAGGGAAAAATTGCTCTATGCGACTTCGCATGACTTTATTACTTAGAACATCTTTTACAAATGAGCTATAATAATCAGTAGGAGCGTCATTCCTATATCGGCTCAGAAACGTTCTCCTGACAATAGTGCATCTCATGTAATTACAGTGGAAGAAAACAAGAAGGGAAATTAGGGTGGCGGGACATACCACTGCTCTATGTGACTTCACATGACTTTATTACTTAGAACATCTTTTACAAATGAGCTATAATCAATAGGAGCGTCATTCCTATATATCAGCTCAGAAATGTTCTCCTGACAATAGTGCATCTCATGTAATTACAGTGGAAGAAAACAAGAAGGGAAATTAGGGTGGCGGGACATACCACTGCTCTATGTGACTTCACATGACTTTATTACTTAGAACATCTTTTACAAATGAGCTATAATCAATAGGAGCGTCATTCCTATATATCAGCTCAGAAATGTTCTCCTGACAATAGTGCATCTCTTGTAATTACAGTGGAAGAAAACTAGAAGGGAAATTAGGGTGGCGGGACATACCACTGCTCTATGTGCTTCACATGACTTTTTAAAAATCACCTTTTACAAATGAGCTATAATCAGTAGGAGCGCCAATCTAAGATCAGCTTTGAAATGTCCTGTGATTACAACAGAAGTTAAACAAGCATTTTCTTACTGTGCACCATAATGTAAATAACATCAAGATGATGACGTTTGCAAGCAGCATCACATTCTTTAAGCTATCAAATCTCATACTAAACCAGAATGAACAATCCATTCATACATTTTGCATATATGGGACAAAGTTATGATCATTGTGTAATCTGTAAGTTTTGTTATGAAACCATACGAAAATGCAGACAATTAATTGGAGGCAAATTGTGGAGGTGAATTACTTTGAAAGCTTAAAAAAATGTTTTGTAAAAACAGCACCAAATCCTAATTCCAATACAGCCAAACCTGTGTATAGTGACCACCAAAGGGAAACCAGAAAGTGGCCATTGATGACAAGTGACCTCTACAGACAGGTTCCACAAAACTGTTTTTCTCTGCAGGGGATCACTATTAGTGGCCACTGTAGGCAGGTTGACTGCTATAGACAGGTGGAAATGTAAAGCCAAACGCTCAGAGATCCGACTTGACCCGATCCGACTGGTTTTCAGTCGGCAAGGGTCAGTGTGCATTGCCTCACTTCGCCAGTCGGGATCCAGTCGTGACCGATTCAACGTGTTGAATTTGCTCTGACTGATCGGGCCCGACACGAATGTCCCGACTGAAATTAGTCAGATCAGGTCGAGTCAGATCTTTGTGCGCTGGGCTTAAGTCTAGAAACATGAGCATGATCTCACCTCGCCTCTCTGCAACTTTTCGCTGCAGAAGTATCCCAGGTCCGCCCTACACTCCTCCTCTATCTTGGGGTTGAGATGTACGCTCACAGCGCGCTGACGCAGCACACGGTGCACCTGGTCTGCGCAACGAGGTTGAAGCTATGGGCAAGAAAAGCAGGTTCAAATAACATTTTGTTCATTAAAGTAATGTTTGGTGGAGGCAGAATAAAATAGAGTTTTTGATGCAATGAAAAGCAAAAGTTAGGCTAAGGACAGTGTTTTTAGAAAAAAGAAGAAATTGTACAAATTCAAATTTATATTTGTGCAATCAAAATTTCCCTTCGGGCAAATGAAGGGTTAATATGCTAACACATTTTTACTAATAAACTAGAAGGCCGACAAAGTCAGCATACCCACGCCTCCCATTAGCCCTGTTCTACCCCTTCGTCGGCCTCAACCCTGTTTTGCTTATGAGACTGCACACTGTTTTACTTTTGTATAATCAATCCATTTTCCCCTATTTTCCTGATTCTAACCAGTCTAGATGTATTCAATATGTAAAAATGAACATCTGTTCATCTTCACATTAGTGTCGGGTCAATAATAATTATTAAATAAATAAATGTATTTTTCGGAAACTTACCAATTTCTTGGCGCTTCAAAGTTCAGATCAGCGTGTTGCAATTCAATTCCGTTCCGTATTAATTAACCCGGAATCGAAAGTACCGTACCATAACATATGGTACCGTGCGCGCGATCGCGATGCACACCTGGACTAAACTTGTTAGTTGCTGCTCGATTGGATTCAGCGAGGTTACACGCGTACCGCGCCTATAACGTGCAGATATTATTTAGGCACACACGTGCATTAAATACATACTCAAACTTTAAAGTTCCACAGAATTTGCAGGGGTCAACCAATCATCACCAAAATCTAATCGATTCTTCCATGTCACTATCCAAACATTCCCTGAAAATTTGGTGCAAATCCGTTCACCCGTTCTCTAGTTATCTTGTACACAAACAAACAAAAAAAAACAAAAAAAAAAAAAACAGACAAACAAACAAACATACGGAACCCTTTACATAACCCCCTGCCGATTTCATCGGCGTGGGTAAATATAATTGTGTTTACCTACTGAAAATGATAATAATAAGAAAATATGTCATAATTTACAATATGTCTTAACCAGAACGTCCGTGACGTAGCGCTCATCCAGCATATCACAACATCAAATATCGCAAATTTCATGTGGTACACTTTTCAACTGGTCAAAAAAAAAAAATTTGATGCCCTGGAAGGGACATAAAAATAAAAAATAATAAAAATTAGAGTGAACAAAATATAAATTTGAAGCCCTGGAAGGGACATGGGGAAAAAAAAAAAATAATAAATAAATTAAAAAAAAAAAAATAAATAAATAAATTAATTAAAACAAATAAATCAATAAATTAAAAAAAATAATTAAAAAAAATAATAAAAAAATAAATAAATAAATTCAAAAAAAATAATTTAAAAATAAATAAATAAATAAATAAAAAATAAATTAAAAAATTCAAAAATAAAAAATAAAAAATTACCATAATTAATGGAGAAAAATTTCAAAATTCTGTGTAGAAGTTTAGTGTACCAATGTTAGCTCTACCAGATAAAGCAAACCAAATCAAAATCGGTCGAGAAATGAAGGAGAAGAAGCATTTTTTGTGATTTTTTGAATAAATTTGCATAAATTACCATAATTAATTAATGGAGAAAAATTTCAAAATTCTGTGTAGAAGTTTAGTGTACCAAAACTAGCTCTATCAGATAAAGCAAACCAAATCAAAATCGGTCGAGAAATGAAGAAGCATTTTTTGTGATTTTGAATAAATTTGCATAAATTACCATAGATAATGAATTTCACGATTCTGTGTAGAAGTTTTAAATCCCCCTCCTAGCCCTATCTTATGAAACAATCAGAATCAAAATCGGTTGAAAAATAACGAAGAAGAAGCATTTTGAAAACTGTGGACGGACGGACGGACGGACGGACGGACGGACGGGCGACGGACGCCACGCCATGGCATAAGCTCATCGGGCCCTTCGGGCCGGATGAGCTAAAAATCACATAGATTGATATTCAATCAGTAATCATTTAATAGGCAATATTTTTGTGTTATATGATGGAGGCTCTATCTCATGAATGACAAAAAATGGCTTTATCAGTGTTTGAATAAGTAATACATTCAAATTTTGCCAAGTCTTTGTTAGCCGTTCAGACAAGGCCGGTGCTAGAAGAAAAAAAACAGTTCTGGATCACCAGATCACTGAGTTATGTGGATCATGGAGGCGAGTGGGAAGACAGGAGAAGACAAGCCCCCTGGAAAGATGGATGTGCTTGTTAAAGGGATCCAGTAACTTTGTTGGCATGTGCAGAAAGTGCTGAATGGTTGGTAAAATGTTTAGTTTTGTGATTTGATAATTTTATGTCCTCTGAGGATTGTGTGAAAATTTCATGTTAAATGGATGTTAAATGGTAGGTAGAGAAATGAGCAAAAATGCAAATGATATTCCCTAACTCATTGCACTGACTTTGTACACGGTTATGACTATCCCATGGATAGTTACAAATCTGAACATTTCAATCGTAAATATCTTTTTAACTAAAGGGAAATTTAAAAAAATGGAAACCTGTCCCATGGGTAATACAATACAACACCGTATGAGAGAACTACTAGATTTCTAATTAAGTTTTGTGGATTTGGACATTGTTACTACTAGATCCCTTTAAATTCAATGAGTAATGTGACTACAGGCAATCATGACACTCAGATGGATATCATCAGGTGAAACATGGCTACTTACTGAGTTTGTTGGTTCTGGATCATGGAGGTGGGTGTGAAGGCATGAGAAGACCAGCCCCTTGGGCAGGTCGCTTTGCTTGCTGAAATCTTCGTAGCAAAACTTCTGGGCATCTTCCTGGCAGTTCTTGTACAGGACCGGGTCTAACCTGCAGTTGAAAACCAATTGACACTTTTAACCCCTTGCCTATAAGATTTTGTATTACCCATAGAGTTTATACATAGTACTTCAGATTCCAGTAAAGAATTGGGTAATAAGAGTACCGTAGTAAGTATTGATGTCAAATTCTTTTGTAAGGTCATTGTAGTAGTTCTAACCAAGTTGTCCTTTCATTTGGGCTTTTGGTATTAGGTTGGGGCTGGGTAGTGGTCGTCTAACTAACTTATCAAGCATTTAATTTTGCAGGTCTGGACATTAAAATTGTGAGACGACATACAATAGGCAATAGGACTACATGGCATACTTGCCCACAGTAATAGAGGATACAGAATGATGGGTATATATATACATTCCTACATCATACATTCCCGCAAAAAAAAAAACCCGTGTTTTTTGTGGCATCAACAATATTTCTGCTGTTTACATTATTCCTTTACCCTCTTGAACACCAGGATCCTCTTTTAAACCGTTCAGGACAGACTGATTTTGCTACAACATGTATTCTCCAAAGACCAAAGCCCGAATATTTTCTGGACCAGTCCTGAACGGGTTAATAGGTTCACTGTAACCTTTTCCTGAATCTTCCGCTAACTTACTTGCATGTTGTTTACTCTTTGTGCTATTCATGTCCTATGATCTCACCTGAAATTTCTGGAAATGAAGTACTGAATTTCTAGCAGTCTCTTGGCGCAATCATCAGTCATTTCATCATGTTCAATCTTTTCCATAAGACAAGACAGGGCCCTGGTAGGAAAAAAAACAAACAAAAAAACATTAAGTAGGTTCACAAATTAAATTTCTTATTAATCAAATTCAACCTGACTATCTGTATACTGAAAACACGTCTAGTATCCACATTATAGCAATATATTTTCACTAAATTAGAAGAATTAATAGTTTAGATTCTGCCACAACAAACTCTTGCTATAACATAAAGTAGAGAATGGTGGTATAGCCCGCATCCAGATAATGACAAAAATAACAACATAACTAATAATATATTTGTTGAAATAGTACATTAGATATGGACGACCATCAGGGCTTGCCCTTAACAAGATTTCTAAGACTAAGTCTAAGTATCAAATGTTTAATTTCACAATGCTCATCTTGAGATAACTTACTCAGAATCGCTCTTCTCTTCACAGAGTTTCTCCTTGACATCCTTGCATGTCTTGTAGAGGGATACGTTTAGTCTGTAATCAGATCCTCAGCAAGATCTCACTGTTCTAACCAGTTATTAAGTGTTACATTTTTATCGACAAATTTAGGCCCTATATTGACTCTCATTTTATTACACAGGCATTATTATAGTAGATGAGCAGTTTCAGCAGTATTTATGCATCATTTTTAATTTCTCAATGCTCATCTTGAGATAACTTACTCAGCATCGCTCTTCTCTTCACAGAGTTTCTCCTTGACATCCTTGCATGTATTGTAGAGGGATACGTTTATGTAATCAGATCCTCAGCAAGATCTAACTGTTCTAACCAGTTATTAAGTGTTACATTTTTAATTTCTCAATGCTCATCTTGAGATAACTTACTCAGCATCGCTCTTCTGTTCACAGAGTTTCTCCTTGACATCCTTGCATGTATTGTAGAGGGATACGTTTATGTAATCAGATCCTCAGCAAGATCTAACTGTTCTAACCAGTTATTAAGTGTTACATTTTTAATTTTACAATGCTCATCTTGAGATAACTTACTCAGCATCGCTCTTCTGTTCACAAAGTTTCTCCTTGACATCCTTGCATGTCTTGTAGAGGGATACGTCTAGTCTGTAATCAGATCCTCAGCAAGATCTAACTGTTCTAACCAGTTATTAAGTGTTACATTTTTAATTTTACAATGCTCATCTTGAGATAACTTACTCAGCATCGCTTTTCTGTTCACAGAGTTTCTCCTTGACCTCCTTGCATGTATTGTAGAGGGATACGTTTAGTCTGTAATCAGATCCTCAGCAAGATCTAACTGTTATAACCAGTTATTAAGTGTTACATTTTTAATTTTACAATGCTCATCTTGAGATAACTTACTCAGCATCACTCTTCTGTTCACAGAGTTTCTCCTTGACCTCCTTGCATGTCTTGTAGAGGGATACGTCTAGTCTGTAATCTGACCCTGCATCTGCCTCCTCAACAAGATCTCCAAGCTGTCGTGCAGAGTAAAAGATATTTTATTTAGGAGGGATCTAGTAACTTTGTTGGCATGTGCAAAAAGGGATGAATGGTTGATGAAAAGTGTATTGTTGTGATCTCATAGTCCACTTAGTAATATGTGAAGATGTCATGTTAAATTGATATTATACGGCCAAGTAATGAGCAAAAATGCAAAGTGATATTCACTATTCATTGCACTTACTTTGTACATGGTTATGACTATCCAGAGGATAGTTAAAACACTTCAATTGTAAATATCTTTTTAACAAAACTGAAATTCAAAAAACTCAAACCTGTCCCATGCTTCTATAGTGAATAAGAATACAACAAGCTATGAGAGAACCGCTATAGTTCCAAGTACATTTTTGAGGATTTGGACAATGCTACTTGATCCCTTTAAAGGTGATTATGAAACTTCACCTGCATTTAACTTCCATTCTGGAAATGGTTTTGCCATGAACTCTGATTAATTCTGAAAAAGAGGAGTCGATGCCAAACTCTAGTGGAATTTAAACTGAAAGGAACAGGTATGTCACCAGTGGAAATATAAAACAGGGAGCCTAGGGTGATTTAGCAAACACCATAGAAGGCAGGCTACTTCAATGCAAAATACTTCACATGTTCCTTGTGTTGTAGTCGAACAAGTAAATCGGTCAAATATGTCATTTAATTTGATCTTGGAGGATTGAAGGTACTGACTATGAGATCTGGTAAATGGATTTGAAATTAATATTATACAAAATATTTAAAAATCACACATTAATAAACTTTCAATTTTGACTAAAAAAGCAGGTGGAACATTTACTGCCTTCGTGCACTGAATGTACTCCATTGACAATCATTAATTATTTTTGCCCATATTTTCGATTGAAACATTTTTTGGGGACTATGAATGAGGAAAGACAGCCTTGAGGAGGAAAAAACGCTCAATAACTATAAAATTATCCGGTTGATATTTTGAAAATACATTTCAAAGTAGAAAATGTACAGTCCACATGTACTCCATTGACAATCACAATTTTTGGCAATTTTTTTAGGAAGTTGGATACTTACAGACTTCTTGCAATCTGGCGACAGCTGGTTCTTCTTGGCCAGTCCCATGAGGCAGTGGATGGTCTTGCCTTCACGTCGCAACCCTTTGCACTGGTTCTCAATCTCCATGCCGCACCCAACAATCAGCTCAGGGTTGATCATGTAGTCCGACATAACCTCTTTGCGGATGTCGGTCAGCTCCGCCTTGCAATCGCCGGAGATCTTGATATTTCCTGCGGGAAAGAAATATTGAAGTCAGTTTATCAGACTATTATAGACATGTTGCTTTTTGTATAACATGCATTCTCTGTTCTCCATGTAGGATCTTGCAACCCTTTGCACTGGTTCTCAATCTCCCTGCCACACCCAACAATCAGCTCAGGGTTGATCATGTAGTCGGACATAACCTCTTTGCGGATGTCGGTCAGCTCCGCCTTGCAATCGCCGGAGATCTTGATATTTCCTGCGGGAAAGAAATATTGAAGTCAGTTTATCAGACTATTATAGACATGTTGCTTTTTGTATAACATGCATTCTCTGTTCTCCATGTATGATCTTGCAAACCTTTGCACTGGTTTTCAATCTCCCTATCAGCTCATGATTGATCACGTAGTCGGACATCATCTCTTTGTGGATGTCGGTGAGTTCTGCCTCGCAATCGCCGGAGATCTTGATATTTCCTGCGTGAAAGAAATATTGAAGTCAGATCAACATACATTCTCCATTGATGACCTTGCAAACCTTCGCACTGACGCTATCACCCTGTTGCACCACATCATAAGCTCAGGGTTGATCATGTAGCTGCGGATGTCGGTCAGCTCTGCTTGACAGTCGCTGGAGATCTTGACATTTCTTGAAAAGAAATAAATTATCATACCATTGAAGACAAAACCAAAACCCAAGTATTTTCAGGAACTGTCAAGAAAAAAGCTCTCTTGCCCAGTAGTGCTGTTGACGAGTCACGGGTACCCGGGTCCCGCCGAAAAATGTTGAGTCCCGGGTGCAAAAACCAATACTCGATATCCCCCCCCAAAAAAGAAGCAAAAGTCCCCTCATTGAACGCAAGAGTTATCAAGTTCATTCAAGTGACAAAAAAGCAGCACATTTATGACAATAAATCATCTTCTAAAATACAGCAAATTCGTAAACGAATTATGGTAACATGCTGTTCAAATTTACCACGATAACAAAATTTCTGACGAAAATAGGACATAAATGATCTCGGTGGCTGATCGTATCTTCAACACACACTTCGCCGAATGTGATTGTCATCGCGCCACTATTTTTGGCTATTTTCTGCCAATGAGCGATTATCATTGTATACATGCAATGAATCAATGACTCCCGATACAATTTCATTTTCTATTCGTATTACGTAGTTCAGGCGCAGCAGCGAAAACCGCATACACGTGTTGAGGTTTTCGCTGCTGCGCCTGAACTACGTAATACTAATAAATCATCTTTTTTGTCACTTGAATGAACATGTTTTCCCAGCTGGCGTGACATGCCGATAGCGAAATCAACAAATGGGTAAATTTCGGGTACCCGTGACTCGCCCGAAAATTTAGCGCGAATCCCGGGAGGTAAATACTCCCAAAATCGACACCTCTATTGCCCAGTTGGGCAAGTGAAATCAATATTCACTCCCCTTTCCATGGTTTCTAATTGCCCCGGGGGGCAAGCCGGCAAATGGGTTCGGGGAACCCTGTGCTTACGTGCTTTTTCTTGTTTCTCGAGACACAGCAAGACAGTGGCAATCTTCATCTCCTTAGTCTTTACCGTCCCGACGGTACAGGCAGCCTCCTTGATCTCTTCCTTGCACTTGCGGAACAACCTGTAGTTGACCTTGTAGTCCTGGGCAGCCACCTGTTGCCTGGTGGTCAGTCGCTCCTTGCACTGGACACATGGGGGGAAATCAAAGAATAATAATAATGTTTGCGATGTTTATAGTGCAAAGAATAAATATGCATATTTATGGTGTTAAACAAAACAAACTTGTGAATAATTGAAATATTATTGCATGGATTCTATTCACATTGAAGCAGATGATAGCTGAAAAGTGTAAGCATTTGTCAAGTATGGTTGTGTTTATACATACATTGCTGTCAGTTTTAAATAAATCACATAATACTTTTAATTCAAGATTGTCGCATATTGTCAAAACATCCTTCTATACAAAATTGACGTTAGATACAAGTAAATGAGTGTGTGTGAAGGTGTATGGCACAATGGTTATTTTGCCCGTCATAATTACACCTACTCTTTGCAATAACGTGTTTTTTCCATAGACCCATGACCGATTATTTGTGGGACCAGTCTTGAAAGAGTTATGGTTAACTTAATCCATGTGAAACATCACCAGGGGGGTGTTTCACAAAGATTAAAAGTTGCACATAACTCTTAGTTGGGACCTAATAATTATGAAAGCCATTTGTAGCCTTATTAAAAAGCAAAAAAATATATATATATTTGAGACTTCCAACAAAAATATAACAATTATTTTAAGGCTCCTTGATAATAACAAATATAACTGATTTTAACAAAATGTATGCATTTTCTAAAGAACTGTTTCAACAGTTTAAAAAATAAACTAATGGCTCTCCATAATAGTTAGGTCCAACTTAGAGCTAAGATCAACTTAGAATCTTTGTGAAACTCCCCCTGGTCTATTTGTAGTCCATCTATACTCACGGCATCACTCATCTCAGGATGGAACTTGTGTTCCTTGAGACACTTGTAGGCGCGGCCATCCCCCGCCACCACCTTGCTGCACAGCCGTTCCCGGTCGTCCCGACACGCAAAGTAGACGGAGCGGTCGTCGTGGTAATCGTTGGACGACAGCTCGGCCACACGGAGGATCTGCAACCGACACTGGGTAGCTAGATCTTTGATGTGCTTCTCCAGGCAATGAATGGTACCTCCCTGGCTATGAGGCAGTGTGGGCTGGATATATGCAAAAACATAATTACATGATTATACTGGTAAACAAGATACATTTCACTTTATATAATCACCTTAATTCTTACCCCTTACAAGCAGACACAATTTTTGTTTTGAAATATAATTAAAACCAAAGCCCGCGCAGAAGGCAAAATAATTGTTTTCATATTCTCAATTCAACATGCACATCTTGAAATAAAGATCTCACCATCGTAAGAATGACAATTAAAATGTCAACACTTGTTTAAAGTATTTTGATACTCTGATTCACATTAAACTTGACTATTCAAATCACGATCTAAATGGCACCTACACCCCTACATAAATTTAGCAAGTGAGTTGAGTCCCTACCTGATTAGCCCTGTCGTTGTCATTGACGACACCACAGCTCAACCTGGAGACGTCTTCTTGGCAGGAGTCGTAGAAGCCATTGATGAGACGCCAGTCGCTGAATGTGATCTCTTTCATGCGGTTGAGGTACTGGCTGCACTGTGTGGAGGTGATGTTCTCAGAGTGGTCCAGGAGACAGGGTAGGATCACACCTTTGCCTGGCAACATGGTACTGCAGTCGGAGAACTGGAGGGTTTAGACAACGAAATACAACTATTTAGTCATCTTTGTTTACAATAACACTGGAGATCATACTATGGCCTGGCTCAAGCTCAAGAATGTGATCTCCTTCATTCAGTTGGGGTACTGGCTGCACTGTGTAGAGGTGATGTTCTCAGAGTGGTCCAGGAGACAGGGTAGGATCACTCCTTTGCCTGGCAACAGGGTACTGCAGACGGAGAACTGGAGGGGTTTGGACAACGAAATACAAATATTTAGTCATCTTTGTTTACAATAACATTGGAGAGATCATACTATGGCCTGGCTCAAGCTCAAGAATGTGATCTCCTTCATTCAGTTGAGGTACTGGCTGCACTGCGTAGAGGTGATGTTCTCAGAGTGGTCCAGGAGACAGGGTAGGATCACACCCTGGCCTGACACAAGAGTACTGCAGTCGGAAAACTGGAGGGTTTGGACGACAGAATAAAATCTTTGGGCTGGTTCAAGCTAAATTCAGTGAGAAATTTAAGAGTCTTAACAATCATTAAGCAATTACAACTCCAGTGATACCAATAAACAACAACAAAGAATTTCATCAGTACCGAGCCTTAGTTGGTTCAGTACATTTTTAAATTTTCATTTTTCAATTTTCAATTTATGAACCAGCTGTTAGTTTCAAGTTCAATATTAAGTTCAATATCAAGTTCAATATTAATTCAAGTTCTATATTAATTCAAATCAATCAAAACACATTTGTATGGGTTTAAAAGGAAAATAATACATGCAATATTAAAATTTAAAAAAGCGTTTTTGAAATCAACATTCCAAATGTAAAAAAGCTTGACCAATGGAAATTAATTGGGAAACTGCTGATAAAACCTAAAGGATTTGTCATGGCAGCCATACGGTACATACAAAGTTGCAAAATGTACTCTCTGTGCTGGAGTTATTGTTATGTTTTTGTCAATGGAAACGTAGAGTTCTCTCAAGAGAAACATGTTCTTATTGAAATTATGATAAGTGTGATCACTCATTACCGTTCTGATCTCCTCTCGGCACACTTCACCAGCGGCATTATCAAAGCGAGTGTCCATGGTCAGATTCTTCTTGTAAATCCAGAGGAACTGTATCAGGGAAAGAATGAAGGGACATATTATCTTTATCTTGTTGTGTGAGAGTGAGAAGGGCGTTAAAAGGATCTGGCAGACATCCCAACTAAATCCCCTAGTTCCCAATTCCTTGAGTAAATGATCGACATAGGATGTAATTCAGCTTAAGTGCTCCAAATATTTAAACATGGACCCTTTAGCATCAGAGTATACAAAAAGTAGATGTTGACATTTGAAACATTATCATTCATGTAAAGTTTATGAGCAATGAAAAGGGTTTCTTGGAAACACGACAATCATAAGAACTTTGTAGCTCAGTGGTTAGGGCATCAGTCTAGCTATCCGGAAATCTAGGGTTAGATTCATGGTCAACTTCCAGTTTTCTTTGCACATTTTTTATATTATTCAAAATTATTTATCAATATTTTTGTTTCTCTTTCTTCTTCAAAATGGTGCCCAGTTGAATAACTTCTGACTACCAAGAGCATTGAAAAGGGCTTCTGGGAGCAACCAGTGCTGAAGAGCTATTTGTGGCTCAGTGGTAGAGCATCGGTTTAGCAATCAAGAAGTCACTGGTTCAAGTCCCACTGAAGCCCAATTTAATGTTCTAATATTTCATACATGGTCAGTTAACCCTGTGATTTAACAGAACTAAAATATAACACAACAAACATCTATTCTACAGATGGAAGGCATATATTATACAATAAACAAAGTAAAATGCACAATTGAGCTAGATTCAAATTGTTCTTCAAATTATGATATCAAATGAAAATGTTTGGTACAGTTTCCCATGGAAATATGCAGAGCTCAAGATTGACATTAGTCAGAGGCCACAAAAAAGATTTCTGGGGCACCTAAATTTTACTTGCCCAACCAGCAACAAAATAGGACAGAATTAAAAATAAAAACATATTGCTTGTGTTTGGGGCAACTCAACGTTGTTTCCAGGCCACAAAATCTCTAATGTACCATTTTTAAATGGCCAACTTGGAAACAAAATGCCGATTTATCATTTGAACCCTGCAAATATGTCAATTATAGTATTGCATAATACTTACATGATTGCATTCATCTGAAATGTCATTGTCGACCTGTTAAAAGAAAGAGAAAGAAAATAATTTGGTTGGTTAGAAAAAAAGAGCTGAAAATAAACTTAAAGTTATAACCCTAAGTAGCCACCATTATTTTCATTTATTATTTAATTGATAAGCATTCTTCATAGACCCCAGGCATCCCACCCCTGAGATTTTTCATGACCAGCATTGCACGGATTAATATAATAAAATACAGTAGTGTGAATTCTAAGTTTATTACTATGATGTTAAATACCCATTGTTTGCAGCCACACATACAATCTTGTCTATATTACTACATTTATGCACTATTTGTATTGCTTTCCCCATCGTCTTTCATTATAACACAGCCATTTGATGATAAAGACCGAGCACTTAAGACCAATAAATTATGTGTGGACTCAAGTGGCAGAACTTGTCAAGTGCGATACATCTTGGACATAGGTAATTATTGCTTGATTTACATGATACACATGATAGATATGATGATACATATACTTTTAAGATGTTGAGTATATAAATCCTATATTTCAGAGAGCAATTTCAAGGCAGGCAGTAATGACAAGAAGCCCTTTAAATTAATGTTGATGTTTATTTGGTTGACTAAGTGTAGGTATGAGAGAATGCAAGAGAATTCAGTCAAGTTGAAATTAAAAAACTGGGTTAGAAGAAATGGTTTATTATCTGAACCCCAGAGATCTCAATTTCCTTTTGATGTTTTTTGTTTACACAACGAGTCCCTGAAATTCCAGTGCTAAGTACTGCTGAATGCATTCCAAATTATAGGTATTTTCAGTTCTCCTTTTCCCCCCTATAACTACCTCTGTTATCAGTTTCCTAGCTATGGGTGTGAGTGTGTAGGGGGTGTGAGTGTGTGGGGGGGTTGGGGGAAGGTGGGTGGGGGTCCCCGTGTCCCCCCCCCCCCCCCCCCCCATAATTTGACCAAATCAATTTAAAACAAATACATGGGGAAAATCTGTGGAAAAAATATAAGGTGTGCCCCCCACCCCTTCCAATCACTCCGACCACGCCATGCTATTGTCTGTTATTTACACATTTCTTTGTACGTTTACAATACATGCATGCATATTGCATGGTTCACATACCAATTGTGATAAAGGATTCTTTTCAAAAGTACATGAATACATAAATGCAATGCAAGCATACATACAAAATCTAACTGCATTTGTAAGCACACAAATATAAGCAACATGCATGTGATAACCATGGCACACAAACTACTGCCATAATGTCAATTTAAATTATTAAGTTCAAGCTTTTATTCATAAAATGATAGTCCTCTTAATAATCCTATTTTTAAAATTATAATGTAAACTGTGGTTGTTTGGACATCCTAAACATTATAATTTACCTCATATTTAATGGCTAGCATTTGTCAACATGATTTATTCTTGGACAAAATACAAACAATCAAAACTGAAACTGAAATACAATAAAAACTACCTGTATCGAGTAGTAAGAAAATGATTTCAGATGATGATGTTGCTATTTGTGGAAAAATTTGCCAACCAGAATATATCTATTTTGCTACCTGAAATGCATGCTTGACATTAACCAGGTAAACAGGGCAATAAGATCAGGCACCTGTCCCCGGTAGGGCTAGATTAGTCTTGCAGAACATGCTGCTTTTGCATTCCTTTCATTTTATTTTATGTACATTTATGTAGATCTATGTACACTGTTCTGGGATTTCAGATGTACTTGGTAGTTTACTGCCCAGTATATTATATATGCTGAATCTTTCTTTCTTTTATTTCAATTTTTTACAGCACATAGAGACATGTGATATGCCCGTTTTATACATTATTATTATTATTATTATTATTGTAGACCTGTGGGCATGAAGGCCATTAGAACAAGTGTGAATGGCAAGCCCTGTAAAACATACATTGTGCGTATAAACCCAATATGCATTACCACTATAGACGAGCAACTGAATGATGGGAGCACAAAAGGCATGTATTATTCATTAAATTTTTATTTTATCACAGACTATTGTTACTAGTCTTATGACCTTTCAATAGAATCCGTGTTGGGTAGAAACAGGAATACAGGATGCGTTTAAACTTGAATTGTTTGTAATGGTGCTTTCACAATAATTAATAATTGATAGATGCACTTGTCATGAACTGCCATTTAGCGGTTATGCCATATATAATTTTGTGAATTTGTAAATGGCAAATGCTCTAAAATTTGACTTTATGATTTTAAGGATAGTACATTTTCTAACTTGTAAAGCCTTCAAAATGGTCTGTATGTACACTGAAAACTACATTGATCATTGGCTCTACTTCAAATACATGTACATCAAAATAATAATGATGTGCCCCAACTTGCAGGCGTATGTTCGCCTCCTTGTTGTTGAACTTATCTTAGATTAAATTTGATTAATTAATTTCATTTAAATTAATTTATTCCCACATTCAACATTATAATAATAATCAGAAATAATCTTGACTAATGACTATCATAAAAAACAAATTCTTCATCAAAATGCTCATTAGCATGAAATAATCATCTAACTTTTCTATTATGGCTCTCCCCAAAGCTTTTCTTTCAGGTAGCCACCTAATTTGATGGTGGTCGTTACAATTATATGTGACATCATTATTGATCATGATAATGATAACGATATATATATAGAAAAAAGTACAAATACAAATAATTATATTTATTTTTATTGTTATTGTTAGTCATAAAATTGTTATCATTATCATTATTCATTATCATTATTTATTATTATCATCATTATTATTATTTTGCTTACAAATCATTATCATAATTATTATTATTATTGTTATTATTATCATTATTATTCTCAAAGCCCTAGAGGCCATATCAAAAATCCCTAGAAAATGAATTTTATGAAGTTAAAACCAAGCCTTAGAAATATAATTTGTTTTCTTTCTATTTTTATCACATCTTCCAAAATTATCTAACCCTTGTCATGAAGGTCTGATCGATCTGATTAATATAAATATACTACAGTATGAGCAATAAATTTCCTTTTCCACATTTTCCAATTCCTCATTAATAAAACACAACACCCAAACCCAACACAACCACAAATTATGCATCGCAAGTAATTTGTACATGTACAATGCAGTTTAGACATTGATATTATAATACATGCACACCATATCACAAATATTAAGCACCCATACAGTTATTCACATTGTACAATGTAAAAAGGTGGTGACGCAGTTTTGAGTTATAAATGAGGGGGAAACGCTTTGTTCATCTACTCTGATTGACTAGCGCTTAATTATGTACACTACATGTATTGGGTATATATGTTGTTGATTTGGCACTTCAAGGATATTTTATGATCAATTCAAGCTTTCCCTCTATTGTCAGTTTCAATTGCATCTTTTCAATTGCAAAATGGTCATAAATTATTACCATTCATGGCTGAGTATCATTCCTTTTCTAATATTGTTGCCAAGATACAATGTCCAGTAAAATATCAATGGACCTTTATATCACTTGACAATCAGATTGCCGTCGACTGTGTTATATATACAGCAATAATTAATGAGATCAATCAAATGACATGTTCACCACTATGTTGATGAACTGATCTTAATTTGAATTTAAAATATAATGAACCTCAGAATAGAATTTCTAGATTGATGGCGCATTATAAACTATTATTATGAAATACATTTTTAGTGCAGAGGGTGTAAAAATGAAATAGGGGCAACGTTTAAACATTTAGTGAAATAAACAGAATAACTCGACACTAAAATGTACTTAATGGGGTAGTTTAGTATTGGTAGAGAGGGCGCTGCACATCACAATTTTTTTGTGAGGTAATGAAAAACTGAGTGTCGAATTTGAGAGAACATGCAATTTTAATGGCAGAATAAACTTTATTTGGTCAAAATCGACCCAGAAACGGCTAAAATATCAATAAATATATCTGATCTCATAATTATTTGGGGCCCAAATAATTAGATGATTTTTTCAAAAAATAAAAAAATGCTTGCACTTTTTCAAAAATTTTCAAAACCGTTTTTTAAAATAGTTGTTGATGATCTCTCTATTTAATCATTATTTCAATAAAACATCCCATGCATAATTTTGTATGAAAAATGGTTGAAACCAATGCCTTTTTAGAAAGCGCCCTCTTGTGTGTTAATGGCTCTTTTTTAATGATAACAGGCTTTTTATTTAGTCGTTTGTAATTTTGTATACCTTTCGAGCATGGTGGAGTTATAACTATTAGTGTATAATGTTACTGTCCAGGTTTGGTAACTAAAGTTCAGCCTTACCAAAACTGTACTACCCCTTTAAAGGGATAGTTGAGTTCTGGTAAAGAGAGTACAGTGTTGGTCAAACTGAATTTTAGTAACCAAAACCTGCACCATTACATTACAAACTAGTACTATATAGTTATAACTCCGCCATACCCGAAAGGAATAACAAATTACAAATGACTAAGTAAAAAGCCTGTTATCATTAAAAAAAGAGCCGTTAACATTCTGTCTAAGCACTCATCGGTTTCAACGAGGAAGCACTTTAAAAAAAATTAACGGCTGGTTCAAAATGATCGAATAATTGTGGGGCTCCACATTTATTACAAATGGTAATGTTTATGGATATTTCAGCCATTTCTAAACCGATTTTGATCAAATAAAGTTTATTCTATAATTAACTTTGTATGCTCTTTCAAATTTGACACTCACTTTTTCATTATCTCACAAAAAAATTATTTTGTGTAGCGCCCTCTATACCAAAACTCAACTATCCCTTTAGTTATCATAAAACAAATTCATAACTATCATAGTGCACCAGTTCCTAAATGTTGGGACTAAGTTTGAAATATAACAAGATGACTTTGCCTAAAACAAGCCTCCACACTAAAAATTTTCTTCTTGCCTGTTCGGGCAAGTAAAATCATACATTTCATATTTTACTTGCCCACACAAAATTTATTTGTCCCCCCAAAATCAATGTGAGTGCCACAAAAGACAAATTATTTGTTCTCGGTAACTCGATCTGCTTGGCAGATTTGATTTAGATTTGATTTATATGTTAGAAATTAAATTGTTTTCTCTTGTAGTTCAACAGAAGTGTCAGTTGCCTAATTGGGCAACCAAACTAGACAATTGAGTACATTTTTCTCGATTGACACCATTTTTTACTTGCCCCGAGCAAGCGGGTAACTGCTAGTGAGAAGTGCTAGTGAGAAGTGAGAAGTGCTAGTGCTAGTGAGAAGTCCTGGCTAAAACATTTTTTTACATGACATCACTTCTTAATTATACACATATTTGCAACATTCAAGATCAATAATGTTCAGATACGATCAAATGAATACCGTAAAACTTTTTTTTTTTTTTTTTTTGGGACACCCTGTATTTTAAAAAAAAGACCCTGAAGTGCTTTTGGAATGCTTATACCACTGGTCTAGCTTAATGTTGAATGTAGCATTCATCAACATCATTTTCTCACATAAAAATAGTGGTTAGTACACAAATTGCACATTTATGCAGCAGTAACTCTGGTGCTCATAAATATTCATATTCATATTCATGAATATTCATGAGCGCCAATACTCACTAAATATAATGCAATTTTCTAAATTTACTAACAACTATTTTAAATTATGAGCAAAATTTATAACCACTGGTTAGAAAAGTGCATATTTAATTAGTACTGCTGCTCACGAATGTATGAATATTCATTAGCAGCAGTATTACTGCTCAATAAACTTGCAATTTTTACATCTGTAACCAATATTTTTTGTGTGAGAAAAAGGTATATCTTGCTGAATGCTATAACTGACAGCAAGCTCTTGTCATGCCCTAAACCCTTTTTTTTTTTTTTTGCTATACCTGTGTATAAGACGCACCCCCACTTTGAAATTTTTCCGACGGAAAAAAAGTGTGTCTTATACACTGAGTTTTCTACTTGATAAAATTGTTATATTTTTGTCTTAATTAAATGTCCAAATCCATGATAATGGCGAGACATTGCAGACAATTTTTGCTAAACCTTTTTGTCCTCTCAGTCTCGGCCATAAAACTTTTTTAGGAATGATCTTTTTTTTACCCAGACCAGTCACACTGGGTTAGTAATCAAATAATTACCCTTGGTGAAGGTGATGGGACAAACTATCACTTCCGAGGCGATCTGGATGTAGCGAAGCTGAGGAATGATAGCGTATACATTCAGATCGCCGAGGAAGTGATAGTTTGCCATCGCCTGAAATCAAAAGGTGATTATTTGCTTTATATTCCACATCAATTACTTTGATCACAAACGACCTATAACTAACACAAAGGGCTAAAAAGTTTAGAATATTGAGCAATTGATTGAGTCTTTTATTTTAATTTCGTCAATCCTTCACATGAACAAGATTTATGATTAAAAGTCAAAAACGCTTATACCATTGTCTATTAAGCGTAGCCGCGCGTAAACGCTGCGCACAAGCGTGCTACCTTTCCGCCCCCTAACGCGCGCACGCGTACTTGTGCGCGAACAATTGAAGATAGTAGTGAGTGCAACGCACTTTCACCCAAGATAGTACACAGTGTAACGGCGTGATGAATATTTATTTAATCCCATGCTCTCCTGGCAGGATTCAATCCAAGTTACCATCCTAAGGTATAACCTTGGCAGTGACATTAACAAGTATATTAATTAGCAATTGGAAAATTGTCCAACTGTTCCTGACTGAGCGGTTTCATTTATATTTACATGTAACATAACTGCGTGACATCCTGCAAAATCTCACCTTTGCTTGACCTTTTAACGAGTGACCTACTTTAAGGTCATGAAAATTATACTCCATCAAACTACTAACTTAAATTCTAACTGTAAGAGAAATTTTAGCTTTAAAAATTATTTGTGTAAACCCATACAGTAATGAGTTATAATTACCACTTACATGAATTCTAACACATGGGACTGGTCAAAGCCAAAAAAATACAGAAAATAATACATAAGTTGGATTTTTTATATTCTCTGATATTAGTTGGGTGGCAATTTAAATAATTGTGAGAGAATAAGATATTTCTCATCAGATAATTTGTGGAGTAAGATGTGTGTAAATATAATGATTTATACATGTAGAGAAGAAAAAGTAACAGCGTGACAGGGGTTTAAAGGGATGCCTGTAAAGTGTCTAACTCCAAGAAAATTACTTGGAGCTTCCTCGTTTAGCTTATGGTAAGAGAAGAATAAAATAGGGTCAGATTTTTTCAAATGCCCCTTTAGTATGACTGTATGACGATATCTATCATTACGCTCAAGAGCATTAATGAACGGTCATAAACCTCATAGACGTCATCAACATTCTCGCCAGGCCGTTTTCGCGTGGCGGTGCCGCCACGCGTAAATTTAATCTTCAAACTTGCGCCACCCGTAAATTTTGATAAGATCATACCGCCACGTGTAAAATCAATAAATTCATGACAATTTCCCCATATTTGCAGACACCATTTTCATAAATTTTCTCGACAAATACGACAAATCTTATTGCCGAATAAAGGCGCATCCTCACTCTAAAATCGCTTCGAGGAAGTCTCCGATATGATTATCGCGCACCTGGCCCGGCCGTACGTCCGCGGGCCGCCAGCACATCAGCCAGGCGAGGAGCACAGCGAGCGCAGGCCGGGGCGCCGGCCAGACCGCCGGCCAGACCTAGGTGGCTTCACACGATCGAGTGATTCGAGTCTCAAAACGCGGTGTGCAAAAACGCTTAAATTCATCTTTTTATAAGGCAATAATATGACAAACATCGAGGCTTTGATGGATTTATGTAACAATATTTACGGAAATATAGTTACAGAACATTCAGAATTAGCTCAGTTTCGAGCAAAAAATTAGTTTTCCTGAAGTATAGGATCGAAAAATTCAAGCGCTTGTTCAACGTTCGTTGGCGAGTGAGGCTTTCAATAAGTCGTTTTCAATCATTGCCACGGTTGCCAACTTCAGGTCTGCGATATTACGTGTAGTATGCGTATAATACACATAGTCTGTGCCGATCCACAAATTGGCAACCTGGTCCGAGCGAGTTCTACAAGAAAATTACTGAGATTATCAGTGCATTTGTTCTCGTATATGTTTCAAAAGCCTTGCAAACATGTACCGTAAAACTCCGTGTATAAGACGCACCCGTGTATAAAACCACCCCCAACTTTCACAGAAAAAAAAAAAAAAAAAAATCTTTTTTTTTTTTTTTTTGACACCCTGTATTTTTTTTTAAAGACCCTGAAGTGCTTTTGGAATGCTTATACCACTGGTCTAGGGCATGCCAATAGCTTAATGTTGAATGTAGCATTCATCAACATCATTTTCTCACATAAAAATAGTGGTTAGTACACAAATTGCACATTTATTGAGCAGTAACTCTGGTGCTCATAAATATTCATATTCATATTCATGAATATTCATGAGCACCAATACTCACTAAATATATTGCAATTTTCTAAATTTACTAACAACTATTTTTAATTATGAGCAAAATTGATAACCACTGGTTAGAAAATTGCATATTTAATTAGTACTGCTGCTCACGAATGTATGAATATTCATTAGCAGCAGTATTACTGCTCAATAAACTTGCAAAATTTTTTACATCTGTAACCAACATTTTTTGTGTGAGAAAAAGGTATATCTTGCTGAATGCTACAACTGACAGCAAGCTCTTGTCATGACCTAAACCATGTGTATACACATTCAACATGACTACAGGTTTTTTTTGGCTATACCTGTGTATAAGACGCACCCCCCACTTTGAAAATTTTCCGACGGAAAAAAAGTGCGTCTTATACACGGAGTTTTACGGTAAGTAAAATAAGAGATAGTCTAGAATCTACATGTAGGTGCGATCGTAAGAATCTTGCATTTTCGTTCCTTTTCCGAATTTTTGAACAGTGCAACTTGCAAGGCAAGGCAGACGGCGCGGCAGGGTACGGTAGCTACGGTAGGCGGTAGCTAGTGCAATGCATAAGTTCATAACCCATCTCGCCGCGCGGGCCGGGGCCCCGGGAGACCAGAATGCGTGATCTGTATCATTCAACTGACGGGGATTTTTTTTTTAGTCCTTGTTCAATTTGCGTCCCTCAATTTGTCAAACAAATCGATAATTACTCCCGAAATCGACAGCACTAGCGCTAATGCAGTTTCGTACCCCTTTTTCTTTTTTTTTTCCAACACTTTATTTGTCCTTAAACTCAACTAAATTAGTTTGTATTACTCACTGCACTTTGTCCTTATCCCTCGATGGTCCGTTGTAATATTTTGGTAAACATTTAAGCCCTTTTTTGGCGACTTTAATCGATGGCTTTGAAAGCGTCGCGGCACCAGCTTCGCGGTCGCAACAATCAAAATTAATAGCAGGACTTCACGAGCAGCTAGCTATGCCGTTAGCTACTCGGTGAATTGAACGTGGAACGCGCGCGCCGTACCGGTTACATCCATAGCTGAAGCGATGTATGGTAGCTCTAAATGTGGAACTAAAAAAAAACCTGATCATACGGCCACCCGCTTGATCAATTGATTACGTTTCAGATTTATAGCCACCATACCAACCCAAAAAATACACGGGGCGACGGGCGATTCGCCCCCAAAACCTTTGAAAAAAGAAAAGGAAACAAAAGTTTTTTTTTTTTTTTTTTTTTTAATAATCTTTCTGCATGATCGGAAAGCGCCAGAAACGTACCAAACATGGCATAATCGGATAGGTCACAACATGATAAATATTGATAATCATTTATTAGACCCGTGAGCAGTGTAAACGATGTAAACAAAAATAAGAGCCCCTGTGAGCCCCAAAATAGCCCTCGTGAATAATTTCATGAGGGCTTTTTTCTCCCTCAAAATTTTCAAAATCGCCCTCATGAAAAAAAAAGTATTTTTTGGGTTGCACCATACATATGGATGTAACCGGTACGGCGCGCGCAGGAGTGCGGTACTCTCTCCACGTTCATGTCAGCGGTAGCTAACGGCATAGCTGCTCGTGAAGTCCCGCTATTTCGATTTTTGCGACCGCGAAGCTGGTGCCGCAATGCTTTCAAAACCAACGATTAAAGTCGCCCAAAAAAGGGCTTAAATGTTGACCAAAATATTACAACAGACCATCGAGGGATAAGGACAAAGTGCAGTGAGTAATACGAACTAATTTAGTTGAGTTTAAAGACAAATAAAGCGTTGGGGAAAAAAAAGAAAAAGAAGAAAAAAAAGGGGTACGAAACTGCATTAGCGCCGGTGGCGTGTGTACACGGCCATTTCCTGCCAGTTCCCGAAGGAAGCCGGACTCACAAATTTTTCCCGCTGAAAATGCAGATTTGGTGAGTATAGCAGAACGTTTTTTATTCTGAATTGTACAATTAAAAAAGAGAAAAAGGGGCACAATCCATTCATGGATTGATGGAGCACAATAGAAGTAACAAGTAGAATTAATGTTATCTAAGATTGAACAAAAATGAAACCTACTTCGACCGCGAAGTGGATGACTGTAAGGTAAATGGTTCTACCAGAAACATTTACATTGTAGATGTGGTGTGCTCTTGGTCTTAGAGTTAGACTAGTCCAAGAAGACTAAAGGTAGAGACATTTACATTAACATTTGGACGTTTTTTTTTAACATGTCATACCTTTAGTCCTAGTCCATAGTGTACACGTTCTATATCTAGCCATTTATCCACCCCATATTTCGGCTACTCACCTGAATTTTCACGACTAGGCAGATGTTTACTCTCTTTCTGCAATTGTGCTGTCCCAAATACGTTTACAAGTTGTAATTCTCGTAAAATTAACACTTTTCCGAGGTAAACACAGCCCGATGTTTGTTGACCAAGAATTCACGTAACATGCTATTCAACGCAATTGCACAATTGTATTCGCCGTGTATAGACATTTGCATAACACACGGCTCGCGAATATAATACCGTTGCATGTATAACCTGCACGCGCGCGCGCCGTATCCTCTAATACTGCATATAGAGGATACGGCGCGCGCGCGCGCGTACAGGTTATACAAGTACATGCAACGGTATTATATTCGCGAGCCGTGTGTTATGCAAATGTCTATACACGGCGAATACAATACTACATTGTGCAATTGCGTTGAATAGTATGTTACGGGAATTCTTGGTCAACAAACATCGGGCCGTGTTTACCTCGGAAAAGTGTTAATTTTACGAGAATTACAACTTGTAAACGTATTTGGGACAGCACAATTGCAGAAAGAGAGTAAACATCTGCCTAGTCGTGAAAATTCAGGTGAGTAGCCGAAATATTTCCAACCAAATTGGAGGGTTTTTGGGGTGGATAAATGGCTAGATACAGAACGTGTACACTATGGACTAGGACTAAAGGTATGACATGTTAAAAAAAAACGTCCAAATGTTAATGTAAATGTCTCTCTACCTTTAGTCTTCTTGGACTAGAGTTAGACGACTACTGACTAGTTAGACTAGTCTAATATTTACCTGCTGCAAACAGTCGAGCACTGCAAAGTTGTTTCCTTTCTTGCTACAATGCCGTTTGACGTCATTAGCACATGAAGGATCTTCCGCAATCCTGAGGGGCCCAGCTCTACGTTGAGCTTGGCCTTGGGGCTGCTGAGGCTGCCGCTGAGCCATCCTGGGCTGTGCAGGCGGTAACTGATTAAGGTTCGGGTTCATCTGACCTTGAAATTGACCTTGATCTTGAACTTGACCTTGACCTTGTTGCGCGTACTGCTGATTATCATTAAGATTTTCACCTGCACCGGCACCAGGCATTCTTGCTCCTCCAAGTTGCTGCTGACCAGCCCCAACATTGGCAGCCCAACCTCTTTGATCTGCCCCTGGAGGAAGTGCTCCTCCTCGGGCTTCAAACCCTTGACCTTGTCCAGGTTGTGCCGGTGGGGCCACATTTGGGTCAAGCCTCCGCCGCTGGTCCACGGCCCCAAGTCGTCCTCTTGCACCACCAAGTGCTGCAGCGGCTGCAGCCTGCCTCACATCGAACGCATTCCGCCCGCCGAGACCGGGGGCTCCACCACCTAGTTGCTGCTGCCGTCGATCCAAATTTCCGCCTCCTTGTCCGTCGGGGATAGCTCCCCTTCTCACTCTGTATTTGACATCTTCAGCAATATTTTCTTCTCGAAGGTTCGCTTTGTATCTCGCATCATCTCGCTTGTTGATATCAGATGAATTTCCAGTATGGATCAAAATAACAAATAATAGACACGTCGTTACGACTTTGACACGTAGATGGGCGGCCATTTTGGATGCGCTGTGTGCATGTACCTTGTACAGTGTACGTACACACATGTATACGTACCGGTACCGTACCGCCGCCGCGTATTTTACGTTTCGCAATTATTTTCCCGTTCATGCCAGTTTGTAAATTATGCATTGACAAGCCGCCACGTCCCCCAACGTCGTCACGCAAGAACAGTTTTGGTGACTAAACGACCACCATAATTGACATTGTATCCCCAATGGCCCCAAGGTTTGCATAATTTTTTTATTTTTATAAAATAGCAAATATAAAGAAAAAAGTACAACATAAAATAGAGTTATATCACACATTATGTGTATCATTTCTGTATTATAGTATACTAATAATCAATTTGATGACATAGATAATGTAGGTGTTTATATAAATATATATGTTTTCCTATTTATAGTGAATTATACAAGTAAATCTTGGGAATAGGAAAAGAACATAAAGTTCCCTTGGAAAACAAAATGTTTATAAGAATAAAGTAGTTTGATGACCAAAGTAAACATAATCTAAACAAGTAGGCCTATTTGTGGTATCACGAAAAAAAAAAGCTTGTGATTAGGCCTATATTATTATTAAATATAAAAGTGACCAGTCATAATTGATAGAGGAATACCTTGTGGGACTTATTTGCTGCTGTTTATTTTGTATAAATTATTTTCATACTTGTCTCCTCAAAATGTCAAAATTAACTGTTTTTGAATGTATATCCTTATAAATTCTGCATGAGTATCAGTGTATTTTGATATTTGGGTCATTCTAAAAATTTAAATGTATAATAAGCGGCAAATTAAAATGGGTGTAATAATTAAATATGACCGAAATCCTCAATTTATTGTTTTTGTTTTCCTGTATCATTATTTTGGGGGTTTGTATTTGTGTGAGGGATCTTCGTCATAAGGCTTTTTTTTTTTTTTTTTGTTCATATTGTGATAGGGACGTTGTCGTTGCGTGGTCGGACTGATGGGGGAAGGGGGGGGGGGGGGGGGGACGCGAATAAGTCTGGTATTTTGTTGTTGTTGGGGGGAGGGGGGCACCTGATGTATTTCTGCCACCCCAACAATTTGACATAACAATAGAAAGAAGAAAAACAATGACAGGAAAAGTCACCAAGCAACCGTTTTGTATGTATATTAATTTTCTTCAAAGACACTGCTTCACTTATATTTTACGCTAGCCAGTATAAAGATTCATCTTATAAATACCACTTCACAGCCATACAGTTTTGACTACAGTGGGACTGTCCTTATAACTTAGTTGCAATAGCTAACATTGAATTTCCTGTATATATTTGTCATTTTGATTAACCATACTATTGTTATATAGTATATATCAGATATAAGTATGATTATGTCCTGATTCGTGTTGCATTTGTATCACATTTGTATTGTTACATTCATTTCTTATTATATATTGTAACTTTTAAATAGTTGTAATATGTAGTTTAAATGTCAAATTCATTTTTAATGTACGCACAACAATTCAAATTCAAATGTATCTGCATGCATGTTGTGGACAATAAATGCAACCTTTTCAATTAAATTCTTTCAATAACAAACAAAGAAAGAAACATAGTACAATCAGTTCGACCACATACACTATCTGTATTCTGATTACAAAATCAAATAAATAAATCAATAAAGCAAAAAGGGCTTCTGACGAAAGTACCCCCACCCAAAAGATAACGTTGATAATCATGGTAATTGGTGATCTTTTGTTTTTAGTGATTGATTTGATTTCATCGGGAAATGGGCGTAGCCACGGGGAGAGGAGTCTGCATGGGTGCCTGTCCCTCACACATGTTATATGACCTCAACCAAAAATATTATGCTTGGAAGAAAGGGATAGTTGAGTTTTGGTATAGAGAGTACAGTTTTTTTGTCAAACTGAATTTTAGTAACCAAAACCCTGCATCATTACATTACGAACTAATAGTAAACTCCACCATGCTCGAAAGGTACAAACAATTACAAACGACTAAGTAAAAAGCATGTTATCATTAAAAAAAGGGGCGTAAAAACTCAAAAGGTCACACTTTAAAAACTCTTTGGTTTTACTGTGATGCTTTGTTAAACTGCAATAGAGAGATCATCAACAACTGTTTAAAGATATCTTTTGCAAATTTCTTAAAAGTGTAAGCATTTTTTTTTTCAGCGGCTGGTTCAAAATTGTTGAATTATTGTGGGGCCCCGCAATAATTACATTGTAAATATAACCATAATTTTGTCAAAATGATGGTTATATTTATGGATATTTCAGCCATCTCTGAACCGATTTTGATCTAATAAAGTTTATTCTGTCATTAAAATTGTTTGCTCTTTCAAATTTGACACCCAGTTTTTCATTACCTCACAAAAAATTATTTCGTGCAGCGCCCTCTTTACCAAAACTCGGCATCACTTTAATCCGACTTCTATTATCATCAACCAGTTTGGCGGGCCAACGTCTGCTAATGATACTAATTAAAGAGAACCACCACCCCCCAATTACCGTGTCATACTTAAAAAGTGATTATTTTTTAGTAATTCATTCCACAAGCAACCATATGTCCCTGTTTGTATTCACGTATACCTACAAACTAACATTCATTGGTCTGTATATAGAAACAGACAAGTTATACTGCAATATATAGTTAAAGGGATTTAGTATAACATTGTCCAAATCCTCAAAACTTAACTATAGTGGTTTTCTCATACCTTGTCATATTGTCATATTCATATAAAAGCACGAGTCAAGTTTCGGTTTTTCAAATTTCATTTCGTTTAAAAGATTATTATGATTTAAAGGGATAGTTGAGTTCTGGTAGAGAGAGTACAGTTTTAGTCGAACTGAATTTTAGTAACCAAAACCTGCAACATTACATTACAAACTAATAATTATAACTCCACCATGCTCAAAAGGAATACAAAAATTACAAAAGACTAAGTAAAAAGCCTGTTATCATTTTTAAAAAGCTGTTTAAACTAAAGAGGGCGCTTTCAAAAAATGCATTTGTTTAAACCATTTTAAATAAAATATTGTGCATGACTGTGATGTTTTGTTGAAATAGTGATTAGATAGAGAGATAATCAACAACTATCTAAAAACCTCTTTTGAACATTTTTGAAAAGAGGAAGCATTTTAAAACGAATTTTAACGGCTGGTTCAAAATTATCGAATACTTGTGGGGCCCCACATTTATTACAAATGGTTATGTTTATATGGATATTTCAGCCGTTTCTGAACCGATTTTGATCAAATAAAGTTTATTCTGCCATTAAAATTGTATGCTCTTTCAAATTTGACCCTCAGTTATTCAGTTTGTCATTATCTCACAAAAAAATTATTTTGTGTAGCGCCCTCTCTACCAAAACTCAACTATCCCTTTAAGTATTTAGATGTTAAATTGTCTACGGGATAATTTAAGCCGTGTGCAAAGTAAGTGCAATGAGTTAGTGAATATCACTTTGCATTTTTGCTAATATATCGGCCAAAAAACATCCAATTAGCGTGCAATATTCAGACATTACTTTGTGGACATGTCAGATCACAGCAATTCACATTTGAGTAATCTCTCATACCTTGTCAACAAAGTTACTAGATCCCTTTAACCACTGTTGACAATTAACTATAGTCTTCTTCTGCAGATCCATATTATATGAAGACATTATTGAGTTTTCAAATTATGACAACATTTTTCTGGAAACCAATTTTTCTGAACTTTTTCGGCGGAATGGACTACTAAAATCATTCACTTTATTTCTAAACCATCTTAGTTTATTCAAATCATTCAGGTCCGTGACAGAAGTTGAAAATAAATTCGCATTCTATAATTTGCAAGGTGAACAGGATAATACATACAAACAACAAAATAACTGGAATTTAGTTTACCAATACATAATACAAGTAATATATTTCTGTATTTATAATCAAACAAATTCTTATTCATTATTTTTTTCGTGATTGAAACATAACAAAGAAAATGGGATTCCAACGGGATTCGAAGCCGAGACCTCCAGATTGCTAGACCGGTGCTCTTACCGACTGAGCTATATAAACCCCTATTACGGCGTTCGTCCCTGAAACCCCTTAATTTGCATTGCTCGTGTGGTCAGAATCTATTATAAACCGACATAAACCCAAAGGATAGAAATCAACTTGAGGATATACGAGGGATCACCGAAGTGATGCAGCTTTTTACAAATAATCAATTCAAATATATAGAGAAACTGACCAGAAATATATAATGTGATTAAAAAAAATCAAAGGAAATGGAATTCCATTTTATGTAAAAAATGGGATTCCATTTTATGTGTAAAAAAACAAACAAGTGTATTTCATTAATGGTTGTATTTTTTTTTATCCAAGTAGGATATAGTTATGATATTATTCAAATAAAAACGACAACCAAACAATGTATTTATCGTTATTAAGAATAATTAACATTAAATTAATATGTACTGTATATAGACACAAAATAAAGACAAAATAAGAATACAAAAATACAAGTGTATCTATAACTAATCATTACAACCTTACATAAGTTTGTTTGTTTTTTTTTATCCATGAAGCGAAATATCATAATCATGATATTAGTTAAAACAACAACAACAACCAAACAATATATTTCATTTTCGTATGCAAAAAAATGTATTCTAACATTACAACCTTTCATAATATTTGGTTTGCATCCAAGAAGCTAAATAGCATGATTATGATTCAAACATAGAGGAAACTGACTAGAAGATGAGCAAAGAAAAATAGTCTTCGCCGGGAATCAAACCCGAGACCTCCGGACCAGGCGCGCCGGAAGCAGTTTTGGATTGGGGGGGGGGGGGGGGGGGGCAAAACCCTAAGGGGGCTCATGATTTATGTGTTTAGGGGCTCATGCCCAACCACACTCACAGAGTTGCCAACTTTGAGCCAGAGATGAGAGTGAGACATTGCGAGGATAAAGCGACCAAGCCCGAGAGGGAGCGAAGTGACTGAGCGGAGTCCCCCCTCCCACGGTAGGGAGCTTTTGCATTTTTAAACTTGAAATTGTGCAATCTGGTGCATAGAAAAATGATCCAACAACATAGCTTACAACCAAAAATGAGTCCCGAGGGAGCGAAGCGACCGAGGGCTAGGGCAGAGCCAGAAAGGGAGGGTTTGGGAGGGGGCACCCCCCTCCCACTGGGAAGATTTTGCATTTATATACTTGAAATGGTGCATTCTGGTGCATAAAAACATAAACCATATGCAACATTTGTATGATCCAACATCAAAGCTTACAGCCAAAAATGAGTCCCGAGAGGGCGAAGCGACCGAGGGTTGGGGCAGAGCCAGAGGGGGAGGGTTTGGGAGGGGGTATCTCCCTCCCACGGGGAAGATTTTGCATTTATATACTTGAAATGGTGCAATTTGGTGCATAAAAACATAAACCATATGCCACATTTGTATGATCCAGCATCAAAGCTTACAGCCAAAAATTAGTCCCGAGGGAGCGAAGCGACCGAGGGTTGGGACAGAGCCAGAGGGGGAGGGTTTGGGAGGGGGTATCCCCCTCCCACGGGGAAATTTTGCATTTATATACTTGAAATGGTGTAATTTGGTGCATAAAAACATAAACCATATGCCACATTATGTATGATCCAACAACATAGCTTACAGCCAAAAATGAGTCCCGAGGGAGTGAAGCGACCGAGGGCTGGGTCAGAGCCAGAGGGGGAGGGTTAGGGAGGGGGTATCCCCCTCCCACGGGGAAATTTTGCATTTATATACTTGAAATGGTATAATTTGGTGCATAAAAACATAAACCATATGCCACATTATGTATGATCCAACAACATAGCTTACAGCCAAAAATGAGTCCCGAGGGAGCGAAGCGACCGAGGGTTGGGTCAGAGCCAGAGGGGGAGGGTTTGGGAGGGGGTATCCCCCTCCCACGGGGAAATTTTGCATTTATATACTTGAAATGGTGTTATTGGGTGCATAAAAACATAAACCATATGCCACATTATGTATGATCCAACAACATAGCTTACAGCCAAAAATGAGTCCCGAGGGAGCGAAGCGACCGAGGGCTGGGTCAGAGCCAGAGGGGGAGGGTTAGGGAGGGGGATAGAGGGGGTATCCCCCTCCCACGGGGACATTTTGCATTTATATACTTGAAATGGTATCATTTGGTGCATAAAAACATAAACCATATGCCACATTATGTATGATCCAACAACATAGCTTACAGCCAAAAATGAGTCCCGAGGGAGCGAAGCGACCGAGGGCTGGGTCAGAGCCAGAGGGGGAGGGTTTGGGAGGGGGTATCCCCCTCCCACGGGAAATTTTGCATTTATATACTTGAAATGGTGTAATTTGGTGCATAAAAACATAAACCATATGCCACATTATGTATGATCCAACAACATAGCTTACAGCCAAAAATGAGTCCCGAGGGAGCGAAGCGACCGAGGGCTGGGTCAGAGCCAGAGGGGGAGGGTTAGGGAGGGGGTATCCCCCTCCCACGGGGAAGATTTTGCATTCATATACTTGGAATGGTGCAATTTAGTGCACGTCACACAAACAGCCAGAGCAATAACAGCCTACACAGGAACTACGTGGACCGGTACAGAAAAATGCACCCCAGACGTACCATATGCGAAGTTACACAACAAACTGAGATAATTTTTTTGCGCGCAAAGCGCGCAGCGAAAACATTAAATGGATGTATAACTTAGTTTTTAAACGTTAGAATTAACAAGCATTGGCTGATTAATTTATTTTTTTCTTTTCCTTTTTCTTTCTTTCTTTCTTTTCTTTTCTTTTTTTTTTTGAGGGGGGGGGGGGCTTTTTGGGGGGGCAAAAACGCGTTTTGCCCCCCCACTTTTTGGATTGGGGGCGGCCGCCCCCCTGCCCCCCCACTTCCGGCGCCTATGCTCCGGACTCGACCGTTGCTCAACCGTTATGCTTTGGAGTTTGGTGCAGATTTGGTGAAATTGTGAGGATCCCATCCGCATCCTCTGAAAATGGGCGTGGCACACTCCGCCCCGCCCCCTTTACCTGGCAAAGCTCTGAGCGTGGATCTTAGGGTCTTCTCCCCTCTGGTAAGTCTATGATTTCAGGGATGGGTGGGGGGGGGGGGGGGGGGGGCATAGAGTTATGGGGAAACGCAGTGAAAGGTAAACAAAGTTAGTTATGCAATTGAACACGCGTTGTTGCAATCCTGACCTGGTGAAATGATTGGATCTTTGCCAGAAAGAAAGTTCTCCACTGTGTAAACATGTTCGCTCGAACATGTCGAATGAAGTGACGTGCGTCCGCGTTGAACACGCTGGGCGCAGAACTTTGTGTAAATAAACGTCGGATACTATGAATACCTGAATAGAACTAAAATTGCAAAATGTGGACTTTAGTACGTATTACCTCTTTGGTTATATATCGAGGCAGTGCAGTCAGTATTATGTATGTGTATTTATATATCTGACGAGACCGTGCATACTTCAGAATCGAGATAGTTTCTTATTTATCAACCAAGGTATACCCACATCTACTTGGTAACTAGTCCACTAGCCTTCGTTTAGTTAGGTCTCTATCACTGCACTATCGGTACTTTTTAGGCTTCTTGTCTTGCTCATGTAGTTTTTTTTGTAGCAGAATAAGAACTTAATAGAAGACTGTCTCTTCTCTGATACAATTTTGAGTGATTCATGTATACAAACACTTGTATTTTGTGGAAGTTCATTAAAGTCATAGACCCACTGCAAGGCATCCCTGTGACTCACGGTGAGCAGTGTCAGTGACTTGCCGTACTGCCTGCAAAGCTAGATCGAATTCGAAGTACACAATATAATCAAGGAGAAGAATTGAGGAGATCAAGAACAGAACTTGTCCAGGAGAAGAACGACCGGAACTTTAATTTGACAAGAATAATGTCTGATACAGCAAACATCACGCTGCCGTCATCGACGTACAGGACCCCTTCTGGCCTGGCATATCTCAAACTTCCAGAAGCCATCCTTGAAGTACTGGAAGTGGTGGGTATATTCCTTTTTTATTTTATTATTAAGATGGTGATCTGATGTAAATTGTATACCACTTAGGAGGCTTTATCGAATCCTACATTTCTATTTAGGGGCCGATAGTGTACACAATTAAGAGGATATATATTAATTTATGATATAAGTGGCATATTGGTCTATGGTGATGGTAATATAGTAATTATTATGATAATAATTAAAGGTGATACAGATAATAAACAGAATTTTAATACAATGTTATTTTCAATAAAAAGTAATGATGATGATGATGACAGGAATGAGGGAAATGATAAATATGTATAATTATTAGATAATTGTTACAGAAATGATATGAATTATTAGAGTATATTTTAATGAATGATATTAATAATAATGATAATAATTATCATCATCATAATAATAATAATAATAATAATAATAATATATTATCATTTCACAAATACGCTTGCACTGCAGTTTGCCTGCCTTGGAGCACTGATCAGTTTAGCCGTTACCGCAGGTAAACCAGATAACGAGTCTTCAGGAAGTCTGTGGATTTCCTTGGTATCATGGCCATCATCGTCACTGCGATCATCATCATCATCATCATCATCATCATCATCATCATCATCATCATCATGCATCATCATCATCATCATCATCATCATCATCATCATCATCATCATCCTCATCATCATCATCATCATCATCATCATCATCATTAATCATCATCATCATCATCATCATCATCATGCATCATCATCATCATTAATCATCATCATTATCATCATCATCATCATTATCATCATCATCATCTTTATCATCATCATCATCATCATCTTCATCATTCATCATCTTCATAATCATCATCATCACTAGTATTCACCACCACCACCACCAACACCACCACCACCACCACCACCACCACCACCACCACCACCACCATCATCATCATTGATCATCTATATGCTCAACATCATCTACAAACTGAATGTAATATTTCATTTAATTATGGGCCATATATTACCTATTTCATCTACTTCCAGTTAGCCTGCCTCGGAGCGTTGATCAGTCTAGCCGTTGCTCCAGGTAAGCCGGATGATGAGTCTGCCTACTGGCATCTCCAGGCAGCGTGCGGAGGTTTCCTTGGCATCACTGCCATCATCATCGTCCTCTACATGCTCAACATCCACAGAAGACTACCCGCTTCCCATGGAGCATGCTGGTAATTCACCCATTTTCTCCAACTGAGATGATTTATACATGAATGTACGTATGTGGTAGAGCAAGTTCCAGAAGTCCAATGGGTTAATCATTAATGAATGTTCACTGCATCATCCTCCTTCAACTCTCTAAAAGTCCAATTAGTTGTTGCACATTTAGCAGCTTGAAATAAGCACTGACACACTGGCCTGGTGCCATCGCATCTTCCTACCAATAGTTATAACAAATTTATATACAATCACTTAATTACTTGCCCAACTTTCTAGCTCTGCATTAATTTGTATTAAAAACCATAGAGGTATTACAGTATATCCAAATCCCTGCACATGATAATACGGTTTTTGTAATGAACCAAATAGCAAATGGCAAAATATATACAAGGACTTCTGCTACATTTTTTCCCTCCTCAAATGGCAAATATGATTTCATCATTAGTTAAATATTACTCAATATAAATTGGTTAATAATTAGATGTAGGTTAATTGTAAGTTAATTTCTTTCAAAGTTGCATGTCACATATTTGCATGCATGGAATTCATACAGGAGGAGTGCAATTTCAATATTGTCATTCGTGCGGAGCAGCTAGTCTCCTTTCATTCCTGGGATATTGGTTTTGCATAGCCTATGCCCAACAGCTACAGCCATTTCAACAAACAGAGGGTTAATGATTGCAACGGATAATCATTTATCTTTGAGATGTTGAATTAAGATATTATCAAATTGCCCCCTTTATCTGACTGTGCAAATAACTGTTCAAGT